>CM053770.1:400855882-400872000 GCA_028658325.1 Potorous gilbertii | reverse complement strand
GGAAGGGAGGGATGTTAGAAGAGAGGGCAGATCGCTGATAGGGGCAATTAGAATGCTTGGCGTTTGGGGTGGGGGAGGGAAGAAATGGGGAGAAAATTTGGAACCCAAAATTTTGTGAAAATGAATGTTAAAAGTTAAATAAATAAATTTTTTAAAAAACCATGATTGACAACTTAAAGGTTTAATAAGTGTCAACACATTTTTTTAAATTTCCTAATTCATCCAGATTTATATATTATGTCTTTAAAATAAATTAATAAAAAGAAACAATTATATTTCTGGGATAATGATGTAATATCTGCATAGCTACTGAGTAGTTCACTGGTTTGGGATTAGGAGAAGTCAACTAAAAAGTAAAATAAACATTTGTTGAATGCTGAATAATAAGATTTCGTAGGGGTTTTCAGAAATGAAAATTCTGTAAAAATTTTCCATAAATAGAACAAATTTACAAGAAACTAGAAAAAAATCTTGTATTTATTCCAACAAAGTGATTACAAAAATATATTTAGTTTTCATTTTCAAACACTTGGCTTGACTATTTTTCTGTATAAATGTGCCCTGAAATTTTCTTTTCTTTTTCTATTTTAAAAAGTGTGAGTGAAAAATATGTTCTATCAGTAGAAGACAATGTAACACAGACAACAAACTATCCAGACGGGATATAGTGAGAGTGTCAGAAGATAAAAGAGGTGCTCCTCTTTAACAAATGCTCCCTTTTTAAAATTCTTTTCTCTTTGGGCAGAGGGACTTTGATACCATAAAAGGGTTCAGGATTTAAAATCAGGATTTAAATTCATTTCTTGTAACTCTGCTATTTATTCCCCAGATGATGAACTTAGGCAAGTCACTAAAGTTCTCTGGATCTATGTGTACATCTAATGTGTACATTGTTGGGAATTGGGTTAGATGACCTTAAATGTCTTCTAGCCCTGGATCTATGATTCTATACTAAGCCTTTCTTCCCATTCACCATCAGTGATGATATGAGGAGTCAAAAGACCAAGATGCAGAAAACACAGAAGCATGGAACCCAAGTAATCAGCTCCCAAATCACAATATTTTAGCATTAGAAGGGATCCTGGACATCATCTAGTCCAATTCCTTTAATTTTACAGATGATGATGACTTACCTAGTCATCACAGCTAGTCAGTAGCAGACCAAGATTCAAATTCAAATCATCTGAATCTAAAATTGTTTCCACTTTCTCCTTAATAACAAAATAATTTACTAACTGGAAACCCTTACACAAATGTTCTTACTTGACTAGGAGCCCCTGAAGTGAAATGAGAAAGAAAGATTTTATGATCCAATAGAACAAGACGGGATTCAGAGCAAAAGGAAAGAGTTTTAATCCCACATCTGTTGCTTAATGCCAAGGAGACTTTATATGTATAGCCCCACTCCCAGGTAGGTTTGGTAGATTCTTGAAAGATGACTTTATGACTGTAAGTATGTGTACATAACTCCTGATTGCCAGAGAGACTTTTCTAAAATAGGAAAATTAGAAAATAGGAAAGAGGGAGGGAAAGAAACAAATTCAGCTTTGAATTGGAAAAGGGAGGCCCCTATAGGTGTAAATGTATGCAGAAGAATGGGCAATCCAACATGCCCCTTGATTCCCAGTGCTTGTACCAAAAGAGACTGCTAGGAGAAGATTTTTTGATTGAGATCATTCTCTTCCCACTTAGGCTGAGATTTCATCTCATTCCTTGGTCACAGAGCTTACTTTACTCTAATGCATTCTATCACCAATCTAATCTGCATAGTTTCCCTGACTACTATTTTATTTAATTACTTTGATAAATATGTTTATTTGTTATCTGTGATTATCTTTGGTATAATAAGTATATGGTGAGGAAGGGAGGAAAGTCCTGGAAATTAAGGCATTAAGACCCTTCAGGTCTGAGGCTGAATTATTCTCCCCCTCTTCTAAGTAATCAAGGAAAATTATTTTTTTTCTCTTCACCCATCCTCAAAGAATCATACCTCTAGACTGCAAATATCTGATTATGATAGGTATAATTCTTAACCAATACCAACCCTTAATTCAAGATTCAAATTCAAGCCCTCTGAGTCCAAACCCAATGTTTTCATATCTCCTTAAGGCCAAGGGATAATTCCCTGTCTGGAAACACCCAAACAAGTGTTCTTAATTTAACTAGGAGCCATTAAACTAAACTAAGGAGGAGAAAGAATTGAGAGAGTGATTGCCCAGTCATAACTGTCCTCCTGCTCCCCACAAAGGTGGAATTCCAATCTCCTAGAAATGTAGAATGAAGTATTCCAGATCTATCTAAAAATTTCCATTATATTGATGCTCCTGTTACATAAATAAAATGGACAGAATGACCTTTGAGTCCCTTATAGCTCTAAGTCTATGATCCTAGAGTATTTGATCATTCTACTTAAAATATGACAAGTAGTTAGACATATGCGATATATATATATATATATATATATATATCATACATATGTATGTATGTATGTTTCCTTCCTTCTTTCCTTCTAAGTAAATCTAACCTTGTACATAGATATAGTTATACAGAGATATAGTTATATACACATATATTCTTAGGTAAAAAGACTATTCTTTTCCTCATATCTCACCTAGCCTTAATCATTGAATGGGCATTGCCTCAGTCAAACTAAGACCTTAACTTAAAAAGACCATGGGCTCCCATTGAATCTAGGGCCATCTCCAGTCATCCAGATCTATATCTTGCCACTGGACCCAGATGACTCTGGAAGAGAAAATGAGATTGGTGACTTTGCACAGCCCTCCCCCATTTAAATCCAACTCACTTGCAAGTCATGGCCTCACCTTCCTGATGTCATGGTCCTCTTGGGGAAAAAAAAGACAAACCACCTCTAATTAGAAGGAATTTCCTAAGAGCAGGCACAGCATTCTTTTTCTATTTGCATCCCCATTGATTAGCACATTGCTGGGTACATAAGAAGAGCTTAGATTCCTTTTCTGCTCATTCTCAAAAGGTATAACCAGAAAAAAAAAACCAATCTATTTATAACCTGAACTATAAGCATTAGTTGAGACATAAAAATGGAAGTTGTATTCTCTTTAAAGATGTTCTCCACTGTGATATAAGACATCATGCACAGAGTCCAAGCGGAATGGGGATTTTCTGTGGATGGTGAAGGCCACTAGATGACTGCTGTATACTCAGACATCCCCACAATAATAATTGAAATGGACCTTCTTCAGCTGATTTAATATTTTTCTGGGGAGTCAAAGGCATGTTTGGTCTACAGGTGTACCCCAGTTTTGCTCATACTATCATTATTGACATTTACAGATTATAGCAATAATAGAAAAGGTCTGTTTTCCTCACAAATTACACAAAGTAAAAAAAAAAGGAAAAATACATGCACAAAGTAGATATTATGACCATGGATACTATCTAAATAATGGTAATTAATCACAGCAAAGGTAGATGAACATGTTAAGTAAGAGCAAAACAAAAAAAAAGCCATTTACATAATGAACAACCAATAGTATCTTCCATTGCAAAAGTATTACATTTCATTTCTTTGATAATAAATTAATACCTACAAAGTAGAATTATCATCACTTATAGGGAAAATCAGGATACACCAATCATCATTTAGCATTTTTTTTTAACATTTTACATTTCAAATGAAATTTTACCTTGTTCATAGACTAATGAATCCTACACACACACACACACACACACACACACACACACACACACACACACACACACACATACACACACACAGAGCTTATGTGCCATTATTATGAAGTACTAAAAGTTTCTTTAGTATGAATACAAACTATTTCCCCTGTTCTGTATTCTAATAGCCCCCTCCAAATAAATTCATGAATGTTCCTTAGCAATACGTTTTCACTGCAAATATTTTTTATCCCTTTTGTGTCCCCTGATCATGTTTGTCTTCAGTTGGTACCTGGTTGTGTGATAACCTGTGGAAGAGTGTACTACAGGCATGGAGAAATCTTTTCTTGACACTTAATTTGTATTTTTAAAAATTAAGTAACTTTTGCTTTGCACTAATATATCCTATCTGTTTGACTTAGTGAAAGTGTCAATCAGTCACAAGTATTTATTAAGCATCAGGCAGTGTGCTAAGTTCTGAGGATACAAAAATAGGCAAAAAAGTTCTCAAAGAGCTCACTTTAGTTGACACATAGATGCAATTTTGAATGAATGCTAATCCACATTCACAAAATGCTTGCAGCTGGGGAAGCATTCTGGGATCCACAGAGAAGGGGTCTCCAGAACCCCACACAAAAATAAACCCAGTAGAAGATCTATTATTTACTAGACATGAGAATGCATTGTTATTAGTACAGATACTAAAGATACTAGGTATTTATTTTTTGTGCATATAAACCATAAATCCCAAATTGCAGTAAACATTGTCTTGTCAGGCTCTTATATTTGGTACTTCCTGGCTATTACTTCCATTTCCTGTCCTCCAAGGCTTAAGAATCATCTGAGATGTGGTATTTGTTTAGTATTATAAGGAGAATGTTGGAAAAGGGCATACTTCTGATAAAGGGACAGCTAGGTGGTGCAGTGGATAGAGCACCAGTGCAAGAATCAGGAGGGTCTGAGTTTAAATCTCCCCTCAGACACTAACACTCACTAGCTATGTGACCTTGGGCAAGTCACTTAACCCCAATGGCCTCATCTTGGGTCATCTCCAGTCATCCTGATGAATATCTGGATTCAAATGGCTCTGGAGGAGAAGGGAGGCTGGTGACCTGCACAGCCCTCCCTCACTCAAAACAAAGTCAAGTGCAAGTCATGTCATCATTTCTCTGATGGCATGGTCTTCTTTGGCAATGGATGAAACCACTTTTGATAAAATAATAAGTCATGAGAATCATAGAATGATAAATAAATTATCCAAGATATTGCCTATCAAAGGCAGATAATTTTGTGCAAAGTAGAAATAAACCATAGATAGATACTCAAAATTTTAATTTCCCCAAGGTGTTTCACTAAGCTCAAGATATTTTAGCCACATAAAAATTGAGAAATTTGGCTCAGAGAAAAGAAAAATGATATATTTTCATTTCCAAAATAGCTAGTTAAAACACATTGACATGATTTTACAACTTGTAATTAAAGTGGCATCAATTTCCTACAACCCAAAAGGTTCCAGCTGAATTACTATTGCCACTGTGTCCACATCTGTGTAAAATTGTTCAGTTGAATTTTCAGATGCCCTTTGGAACTGATATCTGGGTGGTTTTTTTTTTGGCAGTGGCTAGAACTGGAGCGATCTGTTAATTAAAAATCACAAATGCTTTACACCCAGGCTTTCACGGCTAGTCTAATTTCAGAATTATGTTTTCAAATGCATAAAGGAAATCCAGCCAAAACAATCCCCTGAAAAGTGAAAAATTCAGTCAATCATTTATTTTGTTTACAATAGTATACAGACTTAAAATGCATGTTTGGTTTACTTTATAGCAATAATCCATTTGTACTACTATTATCTCAGTCTTTGTTTCTCTTCACAATGAGTTGCTAATTTGATTACATATTTGTGTTTAAAGGGACAAAGGACTTTACCATTTGACTGGGAGGAGGGGAAGAGGAGGCAGCCCAGGCGCCAGCTGGTTTGGGATTGTATGTCCAACAAATGTTTTAAAACTGAGAAAGGATTTGACTATTTTTCTTTTCATCCCCTTATCCCCACCCCCATCCACTGGATTAAATTAATTGGATATTGTTTTGGTATCAAGCCAAATAAGTATTTATTGCCTACTATGTAACAAGCACTGTGTGAAATGCTGGGAATACAAGGAGTTCAGAGTCTAATTGCAAATAACTATGTACAAGACATGAAGGATAAACTGGATACAATCTCAGAGGTGAGGAACCAGTATCAAGGAAAATGGAAAGAAAGATTTTAGCTGAGACTTGAAGGGAAGCCAGGATGTGGAGATGAGGAGGGAGAACATACAAAGCATGGGAGACACCAACAAGAATGCACTAAATTGGGAACAGCAAGGCCAGTGTCATTGGATGACAGAAGGGAAGGAAGGTATAACAACTCTGGAGAACCAGGTTCTCAAGGGTTTTAAAAGTCAAATAGGATTTTATATCTGATCCTGGAAATAACAGGGTGCAACTGGAGTTTGCTGAGTAAAGGTTGGGGCCGGGGGTAACGTGGTAGGGTCAGACCTACACTTAAGGAAGATTACTAATAACTGAGGGAAAAATGGATTAGACTGGTCAGAGAGACTAACCACTCAAGGAAGTCCTTCCTTTGCAAGTGGAATTGTAGGTCCCAAGGCCAGACCAGTCTCTATCTAGTGCTGGGTTCCTCCTTGGTTAGTGAGGAGAAAAGAGGAAAGATAAAGGAGAGGGAAGATATTGAAGCAGAGGTGATCGCGGTTTATATTAATTTAGTTGTTGTTCAGTAGTTCAATTGTATCCGACTCTTCATGACCCTGTGGATCATAGTACATCAGGCTTTGCCTATGGGCTTTTCTTGGTCTTTATACTGCGTTGGTTTGCTATTTCCCCCTCCAGAGGGCCACCTTTTGTCAGAACTCTTCACTATGACCTTGGATAAGCCTGCATGGCATAGTTCAGAGCTTCATTGATTAACACAGCCATAAGAAGGCAATGATCCGGGAGGGGATTAATTTAGTGGCCTATGGAAATTCCATGGAGTCAATGCCCCTCTCCCCAATCTCTCAGCTTAGTATAGGTAATCTTTTTGGTTTCCTTGCTCTAGCCCTTACTCTTATATTCACCCAATAGTCAGAGCTCTCCATCTGGTTCTGGTAACCTATCATACTCCCACATAGCATCATAAGGCATTTTCTTACTCCCCAAAGTTCTGTTCTGTTTTTTATGTGCCTTCCAGTTTTCCCAAGAATGCAAAGAAAGCTAGTTTTGACTTATATCTAAGCATACCCACTAAACATATTATGAAAACACAATTCAATGTTTTCAAGACAAATGAACATCAGAAATAGGTTGCTCTAATTAGTTTAATCAGCTTGTATATTGTCATATATATTTGCATTCAACTTTATTTGTCAGTGAAGTTATAGTAACTGCTGGTAGAATAGTAATGCCCCTTACTTGTGATGCCCTCATTAAATATATAATTTAAAATATTTATAAAATATAATATGTGTAAAATAAAACCAAATAGTACATATGCCAAAAAAATGTTTGAGAATGATTAATGGAATAGAAAGTTTGGGGAATTAAAAGATACACTACCACCCCCATAAGCTACAAAGAAGTATGCAACAATGACAGGAAAATAAAATGAAAATTCCATGGAAATGATGAAAAGAATATGCCATTTCCCTTGGGTCTGCCCCCACTACAGGGAGAGACAACTGCACTGCCACTTTTCCTAAGAAGATTATTCTCTTTACTAGCAGAACATCCCTTCTGCAGAAATGAAAGGTTTAAATCTAGGCTAGTCATGAACTCAATAATAATAGTAAAAACCAACCCTAGAGATGTGATGGAAATCAATAACATTCACAGAGAGAGCTTGGTTGTCCTTGGCCTTCTTGTCTCAAACATACATAAAGTTTCTAGTTACAATAAAAAAATTTCAGATTTAAATGTCAAAATTCTTCATAGAATTACAGAATTTCAAAGGAAGGACTATAGTAGCCATGTAGACCATTTGTAAACTGGAAAAAAAATTTCCTCTATTACATACTAATTATCTAGCCTTTACATAACAACCTCAAGTGAGAAAGAACTGAATATTTCCTGAGGTAGCTCATTCTTTTGACTCTCTCTAAGCTTTGGCAGTTATCCCTTATTCCAACCCTAAATTGGGTTTTGGTTTTTTTTTTGCTATTTTCAAAGATTGTTTCTTTTTCTATTCTTTGTGGCCAAGTAGAGTAAGTCCAATCCTTCTTCCCCATGATAACCCTTCTAATACTTGAAGACAGTTGGCATATCTTCCAAAATCTTCTTTTCTCTGGGCTGAATATCCTTAGTTCCTTCAAAATAATCTTCACATCCTTTCATGATGCTGGTTGCCCTCTTCTGGACTCTTCGTAGTTTATTAATGGCCTTCCTAAAATGTGGCAGCCAGAACTAAACACAATATTTCAGAAGTAGTCCAACCAACCAGAGTATATAGTAGGACCATCCTTTTCCTGGTCCTTAATGCAGCTTTGGATCATATTCACTTTGTTTATTGCTATATCCCTCTATTAACTCATATTTAGTTTGTATTTCCCTAAAACCCTTGGACCATTTTCAGGAATATTGTCATCTAGATACGTCTCTTTGATCTTATACTTCTGAAGTTGTACTTCTGATGATTTTTTGAGTCCAAGGGTAATGCTTAACATTTATACCTATTAAATTTCTTCTTAATCAGTTTGGTCCAATGCTGTAACCTATTAAGATCTGTTTGAATTCTAACTCTGTCATCCTTCTCTGCTCTATATTTTCAAATTGCCCTGTATTTAAGATGTAAGTCATAATTTATATTTATAATCATGTTGGCTATTTTTATTCCTGTGGACCCATAAAGGGTTTAGACATCCATTTTAAATTATATAGCTTTATTTTTGTTGCTCAGACATGCCTCCAAAGGTGTGTTCATTTGATAACCCTTGTCATGCATGCTCTTGACCAATCTATTATCTATCATAGGTGGTGCTACACATTTAATAATTCATTGAATCCTAGATTTAGAGTTTAAAAGGATACCTAGTTTAGCCCTTATTTCACAAAAGAAGAAACTAAAGTTTAGAGAGTTTATATATGTATGTCTTGCTCAAAGTCATAGCTAGTAAGTATCAGAGCTGAGATTTGAACCTAGGTTCTCTGGCTTCAAATCCAGTGTTCATTCTCCTGCCTTCCTACTGTTTGCATGCTGCACAGAGTTAAAGTAGTATTAGATCAGAGCATAGACTTTCATATTGAAGGCCAGGTTCTTTGCCTTTTCCTTCCTGAGATGCAAAACAACAAAAAAGGGAAAAGGATTATCATTGAAAGTTCAGATTTGAGAGTTAAGCATGAAGTTCTGTCTTCTCAGAGTGACTTGACAATAGCAGACCCATCAGAAGCATTCCCTTCTGCAGTCATCTGACACTGTTGCTTTGTTGGTTTTTCCAATTATGCCTTCTAAGACTTCCCAGAATCACAAAGTAAAGGAAATAATCATACTTCCCTGGGCTTCACACTCACTCAATTTAACCATAGGGTCAGGCATGAAGAAAGGTATTCCTTGCTTGTTAAAAGGGCAAATTTGTTAAAAGTGTTGGTTAAAGGGGTAGGGTTATTAGATAGAAGGTGCTTTGGTTTAGTTTTTTTTTTAAATTCCTTTGTTTTCCATGTTACATTATTTTAGATTTCAAAGAATTAGAGGTGAAAGGGACTTTAGAAAAAAACTATCCCCAAATTTCATTGTCAGATCACCCCTTGCTTCCCTGTCCTTCCCTATTACAAATTCTGCTCCCCAAGATTCTTTCCCTTTTTTCTCCTTTCTCTCCCCCTAGGGTGGTTCTTTTGTAAGTTATTTTCTTCATTAGCTATACCAATCGATTTTTATGTTCTCATTTAGCCAGATATCCCTCCTATAAAAAAAATGTCAGGGACAGAGGAAACCACAAAGTGTGATATGAGTTCTCATCCTGGCCCTGTTGCAGTTTAGGGCGTTGGGAACCCTAAAATGCAAGGGAATAGGGGGTCTGCCTTGAAAGAATTCAACCACTTAAGCCTTCTTTTAGTCAGAGAAGCAAGGTTTTATTATGGCATGGGTTCAGTGGGCAAGATTCCTAGTAAATCTGTGGTTTTGTGATGCCACACTAACTGAAGAAAGAGAAAGTTCTCCTCAGTAGGATGGCTATTTGGTGATGAATCCTTTGGCCATGGCAACTCATAAAACCAAGAAAAATACAAAATGTGAAACTGGGTCCTACCTGGAGCAGAACATATTAAATGTAACCTGAATCCCAAAGTCCATTGGTATTGTACTCTCTCCTGACTGGTGGAAATCAACGCCTGGCACCTGTATGAAGGGCAGGACAGAGTTGGTAAAAATTGATTTGAGGAGAGCTTTCCAGTTTTATTCAAGTCACTGCATCTCTTTAGAATCTCTTTAATTCTATTCTGAAGTCATTTGGGGTACTTCTGGCCTCCAGTTTCAAGAGAGAAGATAGAAGATTCCAAGCCTACTTCAGTTGCTAAAGGAAAAGACTGGGAAGCCAGTACTGAAAAGGTAAAGAATGCAAGAAGGGGAAAATCTGTTTTAGATCTGACTCTTGCCAACAGGGAGGAACTGGTTTCTGGGAATGATGGAAACCTTGGTGGCAGTGGGAGTCTTTTTGTCATCTACAGATCTGATGACCACACTACATAGGATGCCTTTAAATCATTGTTAAAACTTCAGAAAAAATTTCCAACTAATAAGCATTTATTTTCTCTCTCCATATCCCTCCCCACATTGATAATTAATTAGTTAATTAATAAAGAAAAGCAAAACCCTTGTAAAAACATGCATAGTAAAGTCATTGACCATGTAAAAAGATCTTTCTCTATTTTTGGACATAGTCAATATGGGAATTTGTTTTGCTTAACTGTACGTATTTGCTACAAGAGACTTTGTTTTTCTTGCTTTTGTGATGGGGGAGAGAGGTTGGAGGGATATAAAGTGGGTCACTGTTTTTTAAAAAGTAATCAGCTTTTTAAAATGTATTTTTCATGCTGCATTTTGAGTTTATTATTCAAGAGGAAAATAATAAATCATCATCAGTCTTCTGGAATTGTTGGTCACTGCATTCAGAGCTGTTCATCTTTACAATGCTGTTGTCACTATACAAATTGTTCTGGTTCTGCTCATTTCATTCTATATCAGTTCACAGAAGTCCTTCCAGTTTTCTCTGAAATTACTCATGATTTCTTATGGCATAACGATGTTCCATTATATTCACTCAGCATAACGTGTTTAGCTATTCTCCAATTGATAGGTGCTCCCTTTGCATCCAGTTTTTTGTTTTTTGTTTTTTGTTTTTTTTTATATAAGAGAACTGCTCTAAATATTTTTATAATATGAGTCTTTTTCCACCTTTTATTTTAACCTCTTTAGAACAGAGGCTAGTTGTGGTATCTAAGAACATGCACAGTTTAGTCAATTTCTGGGCCTACTTCCAAATTGCTTTTAAGAATAGCTAAACAATTCACGTCTCTATCAACAAGACACTTATATGCCTGATTTTCCATAGCCCCTTCAACATTTATTATTTTCAAAATTCTGTCAATTTTGCCAGTCTGAGAGGCATGAAATAGAATTCGCGTTTCTCCAATTACTAGTGATTTGGAGCATTTTTTCATACGGCTATTAATAGCATGAATTTCTTCCTTTGAAAATTGCCTATTTGTATTTTTTGACCATTTATTAATTGGGGAAGAGTTCTTATTCTTATAAATTTGAATCAGTTCCTTATGTATCTTGGAAATGAGATTTTTCTCATAGAAACTTGCTACAAAAAGTTTTTCCCAGTTAACTATTTCCTTCTAATCTTAGCTTCATCCAATTTGCACCATTTTTAAACCTAATTCTATTTTTTCAATGAATAAAAATACATCTCCCCTCCTTCCCATCTTTTTGCCAACCTCAGAGAAAAACAGAAAGAAAACAAGATATTTGTAATAAACATGCTTAGTCAAGTAAAACAAGTGAAACATGTCCCCTCCAAAAATGTTTAATTTGCGCCCCATGTCCTTCACCTTTCTTTCAAGAGGTGAACAGTAATATGTTTCATCCTGAGTCCTCTGGAATCATGGCTGGTCATGTAGCCATGTACCTAAAGAAGAGTTGGTGGGTGGCATTCTGGGAAGATGGCAGAGTAGGTCAGAAACTTTCAGGCTCTTCAGATTTCCTCCACAGATAGAAAATCACCATGAAATGAACACAGAACAGCCAAAGTAAAAGTGTAAAGCTGTTTTTCTCCTAAGGTATCTTAAGAGGGCCTTGGAGAAGACTCCAGGGGCTGAGATTTGGTTTGAGTGAAGTGTAAACACCTCCCGGCTGATTCCACTACTAAATCAACAAACAGTAGACCTTGAAGGAAGCAGACAAAGCCTCAAGAAATTTCACCTCAGGAACTTTCACCTCACAAACTTGTATCTAAAGAACAACAAATGTTGAGTGAGGGAGCTTTGAAGGACTCCAGAAATTTCCAGAAGTCAGGCCCAGGGTGCTGACCAGATGTGATCCTTGACTGTGGCTGTGGGTGAGGAGAAAGGAGCCTGGTCTCTAGAGCAAGGAGAACATTTTTGGGACAGGGGGGGAGGCTGGGGCTTAAAGGAGAAAGTGAGGAGTCCCTGAGGGTGAGGCCCCAGGAAAAATTCAGAAAACAACACAAAGAAGGACCTGAGGCCCAGGGCAACGTTACTACAACTAGGGATTAAAATTTGATAACAATATTGAGCAGCTAAAAATAAAATAAGACAAATTAAAAATAAAAATGAGTAAGCAAAAGAAAAAGAACCTGACCATTGATAGCTACTTTGGTGTAAATGAAGATCTGAATTCATATCCAGAGGAAATTAGCAAGGTTAAAAAAAAGTCACCCCTACCCTGGTCAGGATCCAAGACCACTACTCTCTTACACGCCTCTCTTTTTATTATTAGGAGACATGTTGTTTTTAAGAGCTAAAACCTAGCAAGTAAGCTGTGCCCTGAGCTTGGTATAACAACAATCCTTGATGAACTCACCCTCTGCAACTAAATCCCAGAGCTGATGATCCCTGAGCTCAGACAAGTGCCAACAGGCCTCAACATGAAGCCCTGCTATGAAGGGACTTTTTGTCACCAGACAACCTTGTCTCATGGCTGCTGTTGTACCTGCACTACACTGTTTGATTTTCTTTATCTAGCCACAAATATATAAATTAAGGTTTTGCTCCACTGCCTCAGGTTTCCACCTAGAGGAAGCCCCAACATGTGTCTAATTTCCCTCTCCCAATGGAATGACGAGGGCTTTTTGCTTTCAATCTGTGTGTTCTATATTTAGAGTTACCAGAGTTGACAAATGATCACAAGCACAAAAAGAAATCTTGCAAGAACTTAAGAAGGAATTAAAAAATCAAATAAGAGAAAATGAGGAAAAATTAGAGAAAAATAAAATCAGTTGAAGAAAATTATGAAAAGATAGTTGTTTAGAGAAAACATTTCAAGATGGAGGCCAATTCAAGTGCCAACCTTTATACCCTAAAGAGATTATAGAACAAGAATAACATCTGAAATAGAGGGCATTGCTGCTTTGTTTGTGTTTAGGCTAAGAAGGTATTTTTTTCCAAGAACATATTCTCTCTACTTTGCATAAACTAAAAGTAGGTTCTGTGACTCCATTGCCTGCCTTTTTAAGTTATAACAGATCTTAGGATATATTTCCTGGGAAATTAAAAGGTGACTGACTGTATGAAAACAATATCCTCAGACTCAACATGTGAGAACTGTAGTATCATATGGTGGAATAGGAATCATATCTGCTTTTTTTATTGAAAAACAAACTTCTCTAGCTGTGTGTTCGCAGAGCTCATACAATCACAGAAGGGTGATATAGAAATGTCAGCTAAGTTTCACCTAGAGGCTTTATTATTGATTCAAAAGACAGAAATAATAGTATTTGGTGTCAAATCCCAAGTGGAGTATGGGTTACTGGAAACCAGAAAAAAAATATATTTTCCCTTATTGTAAGAAAACTTGATATGAAAACCACAAAGAAAGAGAAATAAGTAGTTTGGTAAATCTTAATGTTTTCTTTTTTTTCCACATTAAACCCTACACTTGCCTTCCAACAAGATGATTCAACAAGTGTTCATAGCTCTTTATATGAACAGATAAGGAGTTATCATGATTATTTAATTAAAGTATTTATAATTTTTCAAAAAGCTCAAAAAAGATGAGATATTTACTCACCATCATTAGTACCTATGTTCTATATTATTCTTCTAGTTATGATGAAAGACTTGAACTGAATTATCCCTAAAACTATTCTCTAGCAAATAATATGCTCATTGATAGTGAGATTAGGTAATATCATCAGTTATAATTGCTTATATTCATATAGCATGGTATATGGTAACAGAATGGTTTATGGTAACAGAATACTTTCACATCTATTATCTCATTGGATGGTTACAGTAACCCTGAAATATAAATAGTGTAAATAATATTATACTCATTTTACAGATAAGGAAACAGTTTTAGAGTTTGTGACTTACCTGACCTAAACAACTAATAAATAAATAAATAGATCATAAAGTCAGAATTGCAACCAAGGTCTTCTGACTTCAAGGCAGTAACTCTTCTCTTTACCCTATATCACCCAATCTCTTCTTACTGAAATAAGTTTATACTTTAATATTTTATGTATATGTTGATATGGGTACAACTGCCACCAGTACAAATCAAGCCAATCCATGTCTTTGTATTCTATATTGTCTATACTCTTTTATAGATCCTCCATGGAGAAATTAATTCTAAAGATTTTTCTAGAGAATCTGTGCCATGCTGTGGCATGACAGTCATTTTAATGTGTTGGATACCAAGGCAACACTTGGACTGTCCATCTGTTATCTTTCACTTTTACTAGATAACTGATCTGTCTTGTTCTTTTGTTATATATGAGAAATCATGGCACAAGAAAAAGCACTGGATGTACAATCCAAAACCTAGATTCAAATCCTACCTCTCTGGTGTTTATTATTTATGCCACATTAAATAAATTGATTAACAAACTTCGACCTTGGTTTCCTTATCTATAAAATTAAGAGGTTATACTGGATGGTTCCTTATGGCTTCTGAACTATGAACATCTTTGAATGTTTTTTTATTTTTATATATTATTAATGTGTATTATATATTTCATATATATTTTAAAATATTATTTTAATTTTATTTTATAATAATAGCTCACATTTTTATAACACCGTAAGGCTTGCATGTTTTATCTCATTTGACTCTCATAACAACCCTTGTGAGATAAGGTATTGTTGTCATTGTTCTTCAGAAGATGAAACTAAAAGTGAGAGAGGATAAGTGATTTGCTCACATTCATACAGTGTCTGAGGTAGGATCCAAACTCATGCCTTCCTGACTCGAGGTATACCAAGCCACCTAATGGCCACTTTGTGAATGTAAGCTTTTGTATTAATGCTGCAGCCTACCTGTACCTTCTATGCATTTTTCTATTGCCCTTAAATTAGTAAAATTGTAATTGCTTGGAAACTGTGGTATTGCATTTTTAGGCATTAGTATCAATGGGAGAATAGGTATTGAAAAGATGGGATTTGTGGCACAGGATTACTTCTCATCATTGTAAGCATTAAGAATTTTCCCCAATGTCACGCAACTACTCTGCTATGCTCTTTTAGTTCTAGGTCCAGCTCGGTGTTTATATGTATTTCCCACAAAAGTTATTCGTTATTCGAATCATTTAACCTATCCTTCCCACTACTACGTATATATCTAAAGGAGGTCAAAGACAGAAAAGAAAAGGTCTAATAACTAAAAAAAAAAAAATTGTTGCAATACTTTTCCTGATTGCAAAGAAGTGGAAACAAGGTGGGTGCCTATCAATAGCATTAAGAATAAATAAACTGTATTACTTATACTGAATGGCCTATTATTGTGTAGTGAGAAACATTTAGGAGTTTAGAGAAACATAGGAAGGTTTGTCTGAATTAATGTAGAGTGAAATAAGCAGAACTGAACTGTATAGAAAATTACTACGATCAGTCACTGATGATTAACTCTATGCTGCCACTGTTTCTGAAAGGGGTGTGTCACGATCCTTATAAATTTTCTAGTGACATTCTCCTATATGTATGGTCTTCTTCTATTACGTAACGCAAACTCCTCGAGAGCAAGAATTGTCCTATTTATATCCCCAGTACATGGCCCATAATAAGTACTTAACTTTCTCATTCATTCATTTTGCTTTCATTTCTTTTCAACTACTTAAGACAGAGAATTAAGAAGCTTAGCCACTGTAATGTTAATAGAATAGGGACGTCTTGTTGCTTTAAACTCTGGCCCAGTTGTGATTCATCCTGAGACAGACACAGCCCTTGAGGATGGAATTTGCCTAAGGAGG
>CM053770.1:400834786-400855782 GCA_028658325.1 Potorous gilbertii | reverse complement strand
TCCAGTCATCCTGATGAATATCTGGTCATTGGATTCAGATGGCTCTGGAGAAGAAGTGAGGCTGGTGACCTGCACAGTCCTCCCTCCCTCAAAACAAAGTCAAGTGCAAGTCATGTCATTATTTCTCTGATGATATGGTCTTCTTTGGTAATGAAGGATGAACACACACAATTAGGCACTGAGTAAGAGGGTTGTGATGCTTTCTGGCTCTGAAAGTGTATATATATTCTGAGGTTGGTATAAATGCTTTGGGGATTTGCTTATGAGAAGGATTTTCTGATTCCCTGAATCGGGCTTTGAGCTTCTTAAGAGCTGTCCCCCCAGCTCAGATATTGTTGTGTGGTATATGTAGGTGGTTGTATTACTTTGTTCAGGCAGTTGAAGCCTTGTCTGTTGAACTTTGAGCTAATTTCTCTGCTTGTATTTTCTCCATACTCAGGGTGTTGACCTATCCCCTGAACTACTTAATGACCTATGTATGCTTAATTAAAGAAGGCTTGTTAACCCCTTTGGAGCTGTATTTCCTTTAAAAAGCAGATCAAAGAACCTATGCTAGCAGGCCCTCCTGGCTGTGCTTGGGTATTTGCTATTACAGCAATGAAAAAACAATTCTTCATAAATTTTGAGTAATAGCCACCAAATCCTGAAAATGTCTTTAGTTCTTTTCCTGAGGGACTTTTCTCCATTTGGTTAGTGAGTTATTCCTGTAACCTCCATTCTGGGGAGGAGCTCCAGACCAGTTACCCCTCATTTTCTGGAGCATCTCTCCACCCACTCTATTTTTCATTTCTCCTTTATTATGTTATCTTCTCCCATTAGAATGGAAGCTCCTTGAGGGCAGGGATCATGTTCCTTTATGTTTGTATTTGTACCCTCAGCCTCAGTGCAGTGCTTGACACATAGTGAGTACTTAATAAATGTTTGCTGACTGACTACAAGATTCAGTGGACATGGTCATCCATTTTATTTGAAATAGTGTTTCCTCCCTGCTGAGCTACTATGTGACTCACTTACTTAGCAGAGGCTCTATAAAACGGGCATTTGTCAACTGGTAGCTTTAGACCAGCTTCCTCCAGATGATTTTACACTCTTATTATCCTTCCTCATGTTCCTTTAAGGCATTTCCAAAGATAATTGATGTCATCCAGGAATACTAACACAGATAGCTCGTATTTCCAGCCACTTTCTCCATAAGCAATTGAACTATAGTTAGTGCCCTGCTAATACTTGAAGTATATGCTCATCCTTCTGGGTAAATTAAGGAAAAGATATCTCTTCCTCTGCCAGGGAATTGGATGGCATCTAGTATGCAGATTTATCATTGAAAACCACTGCTTGACTTGCAAACAATCCAGGGCATCTTGAACATGTGGCATTGTGTACTACTCTAATTCTTTAGTTCAAGGCTTAGTAGTTCATATAAATTCAGATGATGTAGAAGGATTGTGGGAGAACATGATGATACCATTCACTGATGGGTTCCTCAGATCTCTTCTAAAGTCTTCCCATTCAGTCTTTTGAGACTGAAATCTTGAAAATGTCAACAGTGGTTGAAGTGGATTCTGTATGTTGTTCTTCAGAGGAATGCTGTATATGGCCATGAAAGCAGCAGAAGCAAGTATTGTAGAGCGCTTAGAGTTTGGTCAGATATCAGAGATGCCAACCAAGGTCATTCACTGCATTCCGGACCATGGCTAGACTTTTGTCTTGCCACTAGACTTTGATGACTCAGGAAGAGTGAGGCTGACATCTTTGTGCAACTCTTCTTCATTAAATCCAATTCAGGCACAAGTCAATACGTCATGATGTTGTTGGTCCTCTTCAAAAACAAAAGACAAACATACTGTTTACTGAGAACATTGGGCCTAGAACTGTGTTTCTTCTGTAAATAATCTCTCAGGCACTCTAGAGTCATTAAAGTCAAACATTTCTTAGCCCACTTTCAAGATGGAATAGTTAATGTTCTTGTGATACACTCTATAATCACATGTTTCTACTGTCTTCTGTCACATAGAAACACAGATGGTCAGGGTGTCCAGGTATTGAGTTGTAGCTTGTTGTCTACAGAATTCTAATACCTTGAATGGGCTAGAAGTACTAACCAATGCTGACACACCTGAAAGTTCACCAAGTATACCACAAGGTATCCAGACAAGGTGTCCAGCTTCCTGCTGATGTAATGTGAGTACCAAAATCTTTTAATATGATTCTTTCTCCTCATTGCTGGAGATCAATGTCCTGTAATTGCAAGAAGGGGTGGGTGGAATTGGTGAGAACAGAAGAGAGAAGAGCCCTATCTCAGTCTCTTCCAGTTCTATGGGCACTTTTGGCTTCTAGCTTTGAGAGAGAAGGTAGACAATGCCAATCACATTTAAGGTTGGTGAAGGAAGAATAAGACTATGGGAAGAAGCCAATATGAGAGGAGCTAGCAGTCACCATCTTATCCCTAGATCCAGCTTGTTACACTGGAGACTGGAATTTTCCCCTCAGTAAGATTTGGGACTCTCATTGGAGTGGTTACCTCACTCCTTCAATCTATATTGTCTGGTGTATATTCTTACTATATACCTACTCTGATTTCTGTTTTACTGTTGACTTGGATAAATGGGCTTCCTTGCTACTATCTGTTATGTGCTCATTATGGAACTGGTATTTGGCAGGAAGGAAGTGAAACCTTGGATATAAAGACTGGGGACTTCCTTTCCCTGTTACTGAATAGAGACCAGTTTAGCTTGAACCTGAAAACCACATCTCCTAGACTAAATATTTAAGAAAGCAGAAAGATACATAATTCTAGTCTGTCTAGAGTTTCCCTGAGGAGAACAAAGTAGCCAGCTTTTACCCTGTACTTTTTCTTCCCTTCCTAGCAGGAATTAAAGTATCCCTTGGAGAAGGGTTGGGGGAAAAGAGGCTAGCAATGTTTCATTCCTGTCTCCTTTTGAGTCACATAGGAGAGCAAATGTCACATGTGGGGACAACCTGACATATATAATTTCCCTAGAGAACTCAAGCTCATATAAAATTTCTCCTATATAATTCCTCATTTGTAATATGTTACAGCCTATTCTCATCATGAGCTTCATAATTACCCTTTGAGTAACCCTCAGCTTTAATTTTTGTTGTACTATAATATTATATGATTTGCAGCCATATAATATCACCGTGTTAAAAAAAAAAAAAAAGGGTGGCTTTTTGTAACAGGGAAAATCTTGGGGATAATTAAAAGAATTGGTTGTTGTCCTTCATCTACGAAGAGGACCAAAATGACATCACCACTTTAAAGTGAAATTTCAGTGTATCCAACTATGGCTGATCAAACCAATTCAAGCATAGAATGCTCTACCACAGGTTTGGCACAGATAGTCATTTGAATATTTGGGGTGAATATTCCAAATTTGTGCATCCTGTGTTTACTTTGTGCTGTCTCAATTCTGCTTTGCTCAAAAAGCACAGCACGTTTTCTTATGTAGGCATGCCATGCTGAGTGGTCCTGTGTCAGTGTCTCCCATGTTGCATGGTCAAATCTAAAGTTCTTGAGAGAGACCTTGAGAGTGTCCTTGTATCATTTCTTCTGACCACCATTTGATCGCCTGCCCCATGAAAGTTCTTCATAAAATAGTCTTTTTGGCAAGTATACATTTTACATTCGAACAACATGGCCAACCCATTGGAGTTGCGCTCTCTGAAGCATAGTTTGAATAGTTGGCAGTTCTGCCTGAGCAAGGATTTCAGTGTCTGGTACCTTATCATGCCAAGTGATCCTCAGAATCTTTCTAAGACACTTCAAGTGGAAGTGATTTAGTTTCCTGGCATGGTGCTGATAGACTGGCAATGTTTCACAAGCATGCAACAATGAGGTCATTACAACGGCTTTGTAGACCTTCACTTTGGTAGTCAGTCTAATACCTCTTCTCTCCCAAACCTTTCTTCAGAACCCAAACACTGAGCTAGCTCTGGCAATGCATGCGTCAAACTCATTGTCAATGTGTACATACCTGGAAAGTACACTATCAAGGTAAGTGAACTTATTCACAGCATTCAAAACTTCTCCATTTGTGGTAACCTATGGTTCCACATATGGATAGTGTGGTAGTGACTGATGGAGAACCTGTGTTTTTTTGGTGTTAATTATTAGACCAAAATTAGCGCAGTCAGCAGAGAATTGATCCATACTTTGTTGCATCTCAGTTTCAGAGGCTGCATTGAGCACACAAACATCTGCAAACAGAAAATCATGCACCAACACTCCCTCCATTTTGGTCTTGTCTTGTAACCTTTTCAAATTGAAGAATTTGCCACCAGTACAGTAGTTGACCTTGATGCCATGTTCATTCTCATTGAAAGCATTTGTCAACATGGCTGAAAACATCATGCAAAAAGTATGGGAGCAAGCACACAACCCTGCTTCACTCCATTGGTGACTGGGAAGGCAAGAGATCTTTGTCCATTATCCAGAACCCAGGAAAACATGCCATCATGAAATTGACGTATAATATTGATGAACTTCTCTGGGCAACCAAATTTTGTCATAATTTTCCATAAGTACTCATGACTAACAGTGTCAAAGACCTTGGTCAGATCCATAAACGTTGTATGCAGACCTCTATTCTGTTCCTGGCATTTCTCCTGGAGTTGTCAGGCAGCAAACTCCATATCGACTATTGTTGGCCCTTTCTGAAGCCACCCTGGCTCTCAGGTATATGCCTATCTTCCAGGTGAAGTATCAGCCTATTAAGGACTCTAGCAAGTATTTTGCTAGCAATGACTGAGAGAGAGAGAGAGATCCCCCTGTGATTGTTGCAGGATAATCTATTCCCTTTACCCTTATAGAGATGGACAATGGAGGCATCCTTGAACTCTGGGGGATAACCTCCTCTTGCCATATAACCTGGAAAATTTCAGTCAGTTTTTGTATGAGTTGACTCCCTACCTTGTAAATCTCAGCTGGAATAGAATCAGCACCAGGTGCTTTGCCAGATGAAAGGAGACTAATGGCCCTCAAAACTTCTTCTATTGGAAGTTCAGCTAAGGAGGGATTGACTTCAACCTGAGCTAAACGGTCAGTGGCCTCAGAATTGATTGATGATAGTCTGTTAAGAACACTATGGAAGTGTTCAACCCATCTCTCTGTATTCATGTCCTTATCACTAATCAATGTGGCTCCTTCAGCACTGAGTAGTTGTGATGCACCATAGGTTTTTGGTCCATAAATAGCTTTCAGGGAATTATAAAAGCACTTTGGATTGTTACTATCAGCATAAAACTGAATTTTATCTGCCTTCTAACTGAGCCAGGAATCCTGCATCTCTCTAAGCTTTGCTTGTACTTTGCTTTAGATGGAATTAAATTCTGCCTTCTTAGAGGTGGTTGAACTATTCTTCTGGTAAAATCCTGTGGGGTTCTTGTTTTTCATTTAGCAGCTTCTGTATTTCCCCATCATTTTCATCAAACAAGTCTTGGTGTTTGTGAGTGTTCTGACCCAGATGAGCAAATGCAGTATTGTACACCAAATCCCTGAGAGCTGCCCACTCCTTTTCTGTTCTACTGTTGCCAACTGTGTGTTGGCTCAACTTTCCCTCCAAGTCAGTAGCAAATTGTTCATGCTCAGAGAAGAGCCCTAATTTGTTGATATTAATTCTTTTGGTAGTCATTTTGCCTTGGGGGGGTGGCACTTTTGATGAATGCAGATATTTAGCTTGGAAAAGGTAAGTCTATGATCAGTCCAGCACTCTGCACCACACATTGCCTCTGTCACTCTCACATCTTGTCTCTCTTCTCCTTACAATCACATAGTCTATTAGATGCCCATGTCTGCTGCAAGGGTGCATCCATGAAGTTTTATTGTGTTTAGGTAAATGGAAGACAGTGTTGGTGATGAGAAGGTCATGCAGTGCACAAGTCTTCAGCAGTAAATGACCACTGCTGTTGCTGTTTCCAACTCTATTCCTCTCTAGGACTCCCTGCCAAGTCTGGTAGTCTGAGCCTTCTCTAGCATTAAAGTCACCCAGAATCATAAGCTTGTCTTCTTTTGGCACATAGGGTCTCTAGGCCTTCAAAAAATTTTTGACTTCATCAGGGTTTGTCATGGTGGAAGCATAGGCACTGATAATGTGGCATGGCATTTTCCTGCGAGTGGTAATCACATTGTCATGAGTCTGTCATTTACTCCCTTTGGCGGGCATACCAGCTTGCAGATTAGATTAGTTTTGATTGTGAAAAGCTCACCAGCTTCTCAGTGCTCCCCTTTACTGCATCCACTCCAGAAAAGGATGTATAAAGCTCCAGCTTCAGTTAGGTGGTCTTCATTTGCCAACCTTGTTTCACTCAGGGCTGCTATTTGGATGTGATACCTGTTGAGTTCTCTTGCAATAAGAGCAGGTCTTTCAGGTCTATTGGATTTTGTGTGTCTATTAGTGTGCGTATGTTCCATGTGCCGATGGTGAGTGGAATCATTTTTGCAGATGTTTTCATTTTTTTTGTGTGTTTCAACCACATAGTGGGATTCCCCCACCTGCTGTGGTAATCAGGCCAGGGTTGGGTAAGCAGGTAATGTTTACCTTTTCTAGCCCCCTTCCTCACAGCAGGAGGTGAGCAGTGTGATCCTTAAAAGGCTGCTCAGACACCCAGGGGGCTGCCAAGTCCCACTGCAGCTTCCAGTGAGAAATGACCCTATGGTCTGGGCTGCCTGCATGCAGGGTCATGACTACAACTCCCAGTGTATCCATACCTGCTGCTTCATCACTTGCCTGTCACCACAGGACTTTGAAGCATAATAGTGACATGGTACGGATGATGTCTTTTGATTCCTGTGAAAATTGGATTTAAGTGAGGCAGAGTTGCATGAAGTTGTCGGCCTCACTCTCTCCTCCTAAGTCATCATAGTCCAGTAGCAGGACACAGTCAGATGGCTGGCAATGGCTCAGGATGCAGTGGATGACTTTGGCATCTTTGGCATCTAACCAAGCTCTAAACATTCCACATCACCTGCTTCATCTGCCTTCATGGCCCTTGGAACAAATTGTTCTCATCCACCCATTCCACCAGATGAAGTCTTCACATGGTTGGGGTAAACACGCCCCTAACTCACCAATGGGCTTGAGAACCCTTAGTTACTCTCAACCTGGTTTGGCCCATTTGCTGAAATGGTTTACCAGAGTGTGGCTGCTGCACATGCTGCAGCTTCTTGGAGCCACAGGTGAGAGCTGGGTGGAACAGGTGGACACCAAAGGTGGAAAGATCCCTGAAAAGGGCTCAGCTGTCATCACACCAAAGGTACTGGTCCTCCTACACCCTACACAGTTTCTTAAAAGTAATCCAAATTACTCTCTTCCTTTTTGTTCAATTCAGGACCTAGCTTATATCTATCTTGGACAGGTGATGGACCAACTTTATAAAATGTCCATTCAATTTCATATTGTAGTCTGGCCAACAACCATTATTCATCCACTTAATTTTTCTTGTGTGTCTAGCCAGGTCAAACTCTGAGAGACTATAGATATTATTTGGGAATCTCTGCCATGTTCTGAGGTCTTATGTAATAAGCAAAATGCCATCTACAACCAGAAGGATCATTTCTTAAAATTTGTAATAATTTATATTCTATGTTATTGTAAAAATAGTGATTTTATTATTTGCTATTGTATTAGAGTGTTCCCATTTACTCAAATAATCCCATGATCTCATTGATATAGGTCTTTCCTCCAACACTGAAAATTATAACCTATTCATGCCTGCCTTTACTGTGTGAACATATTATATGTATATGCATGAATATAGTGTCCACAGTCTTAGTGACAGCCCCTATATTTATATATACATATATTTTATCTATATGTGTGTTATCTATACTTGTATACACACATGTACATAGACACATTCAAACATACATACACACATAAATCTTTACAGTCCAAGAAGAATGGGATGTAATCACAGAAAGGAAAGAGTGTTAAACTAAATGTAAAAATACATTTACACCCTGTCATGCTTTTAAGAAGTGTGAAGTTTTCCTTGATTGAGTCAGAAGAGGAAATTGCCCAAGAGAAATTTGATCATATCCTTCATGACCCTTAAAAACTGAGTTTACCCACTCTAGCCATCCAGTTCAAGCCAGGAGCCAAAAGCAAGGCAAGAACCAGCCACTGAGTGGGAATCACACTTCATATCTTGATGGCAGAAGAAAGAACTTTCTCCTAACCTCTCTCTCCCATCTGATAGGGCACTCTGAGGCACTGAAGAGTAACTGCTGAACCAGCAGCACACTCTATATTCAGCATGAAGCAGAGACACATATTCTCTAGACCAAAGTATTTTTTTAATCTTTTTTGTGTGTGTCATGGACCTATTTGGCAGTCTGGTGAAACCTATGGACCCTTTCCAGAATTGTATTTTTAAATTCATAAAACAAAAATACATAGATTTACAAAGAAAATCAATTAAATTTAAATTATCAACATATTAAAAAAAAATTCACTTAACCTAGGTTAAGAATCCCTAAGGATAGATCAGGATAGGCAGTTATTACAGGAGTAAGCAATTTCAAGGAGCAGGACTTTTGACCTCAAAGAAGAGGCTGAGAGAACCAGTTCTGTCAAGTTAGAAATGAACTGTGGAAAGGAACAGATGCTAGGACTAAAGACCTTGCATTCATGAGGCAGCAATGTGAGAGCTCTATGAAGAGATGAAGAAGATTAAGACCCTATAGGACAGCAGATAAGTTACCTTGGCCACATTTTCCTTTCTTGTATGTCTCATTACCCTGGCCTTCAGGAAATTTAAAGTCTAACTGAATGGTTAGGATAATTACTTATTTAAGTATATTTGATACAAAGGGGTGATTAGGTGGTTCGTTGAAGAGTGATAAGGCTGGAGTCACCTTTATGAGTTCAAATCTGGCCTCAGACACTTACTAGCTGTGTGACTCTGGGCAAGTCACTTAAACCTGTTGTCCCAGTTTTCTTATCTGTAAATGAACTGGAGAAAGAAACAGCAAACCACTCCAGTATCCTTGCCACAAAACCCTAAATGGGGTCATAATGAGTCGGACATGATTGAACAACAGATTTGGGGAGGGGGGGCACAATGCAAAGTACCAATCCAGACAAAGTGCTCAAAGAAAATGTAAGAAAGATCCTTAGCAGGGAGAGGATAGAAGGAAAGCTTTGTGGTGGAGGTGACACTTGAGCTGAGCCTTAAAAAAATAAAAAGACTAAACTCTATCAGGGTAAAGATCATATCTTAGTTAAACATTATATTTTCTAGGACCTAGCACAGAGTTCTTCAAACAGTAGGCACTTAATAAGTGCTGAGTTATGTGAAGTAGGATTTAGGACAGAGGTGTGCTAGCAAATGTTTAACACCTAGCTCTCCAGGAGAAAATGTGCATACCACACACTTTTAAGTTTAACTTGAATTATTAACATTTCCCCCATAACTTTCAAATCTAGATAATCCACAAAACAATAAAATCCAGCCTTGATTTGTCTGCCTGTTTCTGAGATATAAATTCTTATACTGAATATTTAATAATTGGCCTAAAGACCATTAGAATTGTTTTGTCACAACCGTTTTGAATTCAAGAAAATAAGAGTACAGGTCAAGTTTAGTGACTATTTGGTAGTTCTTTCTATCTAAAAAGTAGAATAGATGGGGGAAAAATCTACTAAAGCAAAGTAAAACAGACAAGATAATTATTTAATTCAGGCCCACAAAATACCTGAGGTTATAGTATTTATATAACACTTTAAGATTTACAAAGCTCTTTACATATGTTAAGTCATTTGAACTTCACAACAATCCTGTAAGGTAGGTACTATTGTCATTCTCATTTTATAAAAACTGAGACAAGTTACATCTTATCTACGATTACTGGTGTATTTGAAGCAGAATTCAAATGGAGGTCTTCTACACATAGCAGATCATACTTCAGAGCATTCAACCTACTCATTTTCAGCTGAGGGAAGGCCAAAACATACATTGATCTGACCAAGATTATACAAGTTTAATAAGCATCACTGAGAATTTGAACTCAGATCTTCTGACTCCAGGGTCCTTGTCCTTTCTACTGCACCAAGTTCTCCTAATAAAGCATGTGCAAACTGATTTGTTTTGGTTGAATTAGCTGAAACTACCAAAATTTTCTACTTTATCTCCTGGCTTTAGAGAGTACCTTGAAAACAACTAATCAATACTAGACTGATGAGACTGCTAACAAGAATTGGCTGCTTTCATTTCAAAATAAACATTTGTATAATAATTGCAATATTTTTATGACTCTGAAATGACATCAAAATGCCTAAAACATAAACTTTTATCATGTTTAAACAAATCCTATATGTGGTTAATTAACATTAATAATATGTTTTGGCTGGCTCTTCCTGAGATACATGATATTTTAAGAAAAATCAAAATGCCATTACCAGTGCAAAGTGATAGCATACTGGAGTGGGAGTTAGGCAGAAACGAATACAAATTTGATCTAGGATATTGACTAGCTGTGTGAGACAAGGCCAGTCACTTAACTTCTCTTAGTCTCAGTTTTGCATTTGTAAAATGGAAATAATAGTGACATCTACCTCCAAGGAGTGATGTGAAGATAAAATGAGATATTTGTAAAGCACTTTTCAAATCTTAAAGCATACAAACGCTGTTATAGTTATTCTTACCCATGGAGAATTCAATAGCAGATAAGAAATCTGAAATTCAGTATTTGGATTCTGACTAACCATTATATTCTTGATAAATATTTATCTACTTTTGTTTCTAATTGGGATCTTATTCTGAAATTTATTTCCTTATACTTCTATTTCTTCTTGCTTTCAGATACTGCTGAAAAAGACTAATACTGTACATAACTTTCAAACTCCGTAAGTATTAAGCAAAATGAGATCTAAGCAGAACACAAAATTTTGCATTTGCTATCAAGCAAATTTAATTTAGAAAAGACTCCAAAAACCCAACTTATAGATACGACTCGCTTTCTGTTATTTTTATCACTTTCAAGAATAAGCCTGTCCTTAAACCGAACAAATGGAGTTTTTTTTAACTTTTAGCAGCTTTGATTGCTTCGTCTTTTCCAAGCCTTAGATTATACTGCCCCCTAGCGAATATTATCTCATGAACTAGGTGAGCCACATTGTTAAAAAGTTTAAATTTACAGGTGGCTTTTTTTAAAGGAAGTCTGGAACCCCATACAAAACTGCTACTGAACCTAAAATTCTTTAAGAAAAATGTTTCCTATCTCCCTAAACTAGAGTTTATCTGTGTTCAGCTCTTAATTATTTTAAAATCAATATTCTTTAGCATTGGTTAGACCAAAGACGCAAGAAGCAGCATCGTTAGGGGTTTTGATCGTTTATGGAGTAACACTTGGTGAATACATTATAAACGTCTCAATTTATCAGATGAACCTAGCAATTATTCCCAATTCCACAGAAGCATTTCCTTGCCTTCAAAATGTTAGGAAAAGACGGCTTGTGTGGAAGTGGGTGGTTAGCTCCGATAATAAGGCACTCTGAGTTCAGGGGCAGGAATGACACTCGTGGTGTCACAGAGAATCACCGGTGCACAGCTGTGGACACTGACGGTACAAGCCCTTTACTTTACAGATGAAGAAACAGACTGAAACTCCTCAAGGTTAAGTAACCTCGGCTCCGTGCCGGGGGTGGGGCAGAACTGCGAGAAGGACGTGAGCACGGGAGGGGGCAAAGGAGGCGTTCAGGGACGCGCCTGCGGCATGACCCGGGGAGGGCGAGGGTGAAACCTCCCCGACTCTCGCCCCGGGGACTCAGGCTGCAGATGACAACAGCCGGAGGAGGGGGACACCGACCAAAATCACTCCCCCGGACGCTTTTCTCGGGAAACAGGTCGGAGGTTACCATCCATGCGCGGAAGCAGGGCCACGCCCCTTCCTGAGTTCTCACCAATGAAAATTGAATCCCGGTGCGCCATAGGCGACACACGGACCGGAGCTTGTCAAGCCCAGCCCCCAGAGTTGGGCCGCGCCCCTCCCGGAAGTTCTCCCCAACGGAAACGAAATCTCTGTGCACCACCAGGCTGGGATTCGCTCATCTCGGCCCCAGCAGGGCCAGGGACAGTCTTTCCAATGAAAACTGACTCTTTGTGCGGCTCCGTTAGAAAGACGCTGGAGTCTTAGCATCGGGCCACGCCTCTCGGAGGCGGCCTCTCGTCGCGGAGCTGAGGTAAAGGCGTCTTCCGACTTCTCTTCTCGCGAGAGCGCCTGGCTGGGCTCTCCGCGGAGCGGCCGGGCGCTATGGCGCCGGCCTCTAACTCCCGCAGCCCGGAGGATGCCCCGGGTTCCCGGCGACGGCGTCACGGAGGCGGCGGTAGCGGCCAGTCAGCCGCAGCGTCGGGAGGAGGCGGCCGCCGAAGCTCCTCCGAGAGCCCCCCCGCCACCAAAGTCGCCCGCTCGCCGCGGGGCCGCTCTCGCTCCCGCTCCCGTTCTCCCCGGGAGCGCAACGGCTTCCGGCAGCCGTCCTCCTTCTCGGAGTCGGGAGGCCCGGGCCGCAGCCGCCGCAGCCCCAGCCGTGCCCACGGCCGCGAGCGAGAGCGGCTCCCGGATCCGCGCGGCTCCTCGTCGTCCTCGTCCGCCCACCACCATCACCACCACCACTACCATCACCACGGGGGCGACCGGCAATGGCCGGATTACTACGAGAAGGAAAAGGAGGAGAGCCTGCGCCAGAGAAGGTTAAATGAGCGGGAGCGGATCGGGGAGCTTGGAGCGCCGGAGGTCTGGGGGCTTTCCCCCAAGATCCCCGAGCCTGATTCAGATGAACACACCCCTGTGGAGGAGGAGGATTCGAAGGCTAAGAAAAGTGCTTCAAGTTCCAGTTCTGAAGAAGAAAAGAAGAAGAAAAAGAAGAAGAAGGTGAGTCGCTCCAAAGAAAATGCGCAGAGGAAAAGAAAGAAAAAAGCATCCAAAAGAAAACATAAAAAACATTTCGACGATAGCGACAGTGACTCTGATTCCGACTCTGATTCCAGCAGTGAAGAAGAGAGGAGAAAGGCAAAGAAAGCCAAGAAGAAAAAGAAAAAGAAACGCAAAGTGAAAAAGGCCAAGAAAAAGAAACATAAGAAAGAATCTACTGAGTCAAGCTCTGATGCCTCTGATGAAGAGTTCCCAGAGGATGATCTTTGGATTGAGAGGTCAAAGAATGCCGAAGCTATGGATTTAATTGGACCAGAAGCACCTGTGACACATGCCTCCCAAGATGACAGACCTTTGAACTATGGGCATGCTCTGTTGCCAGGGGAAGGTGCAGCCATGGCTGAGTATGTCAAAGCTGGAAAGCGAATCCCTAGAAGAGGAGAAATTGGCCTGACCAGTGAAGAGATTGCCTCGTTTGAATGCTCAGGCTACGTAATGAGTGGTAGTAGACACCGAAGAATGGAAGCTGTGCGACTCCGGAAAGAAAATCAGATCTACAGTGCTGATGAGAAGAGAGCTCTAGCATCCTTTAACCAAGAAGAGAGAAGGAAGAGAGAAAACAAGATTCTAGCCAGTTTCCGAGAAATGGTATATAGAAAGACAAAGGGGAAGGATGACAAATGAGGACTTGATTGTGAAGCCAAAAATGTTGAAAGTGACTTTGCAACCATATCTTTTTTCTATTGAAATATAAAGAAAGTTTACAATGCACCTGTGCCGCCTTTTCAATTCATTTAATTCCTTCAGGAAACATGTTGTTGATAGAACTAAATTATTTTATTTCTATCATTTTTAAATAGGTGTGATTGGCTGGCTCAATCTCAGGATATCTATGTGTGCTAGTTAATGGAAATGTTGCGTGTGGAACTTAGGGGCTTGGTCACAGGGTGATCCCTGAAGTCCCTTTCAATTTCTTTGTTTTATTCAGGATATATTTGGGATGGGGAGAGAGAGAGATAACCATGGTCAACTCCAAAAGGTGGAAAATGTAAATCTTGCCTTCTTAAGGTAGTACCACTGGTATCTATACAGTATACTAGTTCAAGATAAAAATTAGCATCCCCTGCTTTTAGGCTACTTGCTATAAATACAGGAAGGCCACTGCTGTACAGGGAAAATGAAATTTGGAAACTGACTTGTAGTATTTTACAAGCTCTTGATTTGCACCAGGAATACTAAATTATTAGTTCTTTTCTCAACTCTTTTGTTAACAGGCTAGTTAAATTGCCAATGACAACAAGATTTGGAACCAGAAGATCTGCTTTTCTTTAGTTAAGTATATGATAAGTCACAATCTCTCTGGGCTTCAGTTTCCTACCCGTAAAATGAGAGGTTAGACAAATCTCCAAGGGTTCCTTCCACCTCTAAATCTCAGGAACTTAAATTTATTTTTCAAAGTAAGTATCAGACAATATTAAGAGGTTTTTTCCATTAAAAAAAATCACAGGATACATTTAGTATCAGGCCAGTCAGTTCTAAGCACCAACTATGTGGTAAGTACAGAGAATACACAAGCAAAAGATGGGTTGACCTTCAGTGAGTTCACAATCTGAGAGGAACTACCAGCAAATAAGTAAATAAATACTGGGGGAGGGGGAGGAAAGAAATAAATGAGGGAGGGATTAGAACTAAGAGGGGTTGGGGAAGGCTTCTTGTAGATTCTATAGTAATTCCTGTAGATTCTTCAAAGATGGGACTTCATGGAAACCAAAAATCTGAGATGAAGATGGAGAAGATTCCAGGCTCATGACAGTCGGAGGAAATGCATGGAGCTGAGTGTCTTGTATGTCAGGACCACTAGGTGGCCAGTGTTACTGGATCAAAATTGCTTGGGAGGAAGATGTAAGAAGACTGGAAAACTGGGTTGGGGGCAGAGGGGAGGGAGAAAGAAAATGCTGGGTTAAAAAGGGCTTCTAACCCCAGCTTCAAACTGGATTTTGTATTTAGTTCTGGAGATGATTGGGAGCCACTGAAGTTTATTGAGTAATGGGTGACAGGATCAGACCAGTGCTAGTATAATTAAAGGCCCATGTGATTACATCATTTTAGCTTGAACTGCCTATATAATAGGGTAATAAATAGGCTTCTAAATGGTCCAATAGCCTAGTAGAGTAGGTAAGGATGAATTAAAATTGTGTTTGGCCTTCATTGCCGAAGAAGACTGCGGCATGACAGAAATGATGGTATGACTTGCACTTGACTTTGTTTTGAGTGAGGATGTACTGTTTGATCTTGGGCCCTTGAGGCCAACATCTTTGCAGGATATCCGTCTCCCACAGCATCCTGAGTCATCTCCACTCCTCCTGATGAATATCTGGTCACTGGATATATATGGCTGTGGAGGAGAAGTGAGGCTGGTGACCTGCACAGCCCTCCCTCACTCAAAGACAGGTGCAAATCACGTCATCATTTCTGACATGGCATGGTCTTTGGCAATGAAGGCCGAACACAAGCCTGTGAGTAGATGCATCTGGCTGAATGGGGACGCAGCTAGCTGGGTAACTCAACTCCTGTCCTGTCTGCCTCTCCCTCCCCTTCCTTCTCTCCAAAGGATGGCAAATTTGGATGGCCAAAAGATGCCCAGTTGACTGGTCCCTTTCCTTACCTTCCTCTTGTTCTGTCCTGTCCTCTCCCAAAACCTTAAACCTACTGAACTCTGAAACTGGGATGACCGTGGGTCCCTGCCTAAGGGCTCCTCTTGATCCTTTTAGCTTTAGAGTGATTATCAATAGTAACTGTTGCCATTTCCCACCTAGCCAGATGTCTTTCTTTTTCTTGGCCTCATTAAAGGGGCCATGCGCAAGGATGAATTAAAATATCCCCTTCCAAAATGACATTTCCCTTCTTTGTAAGGATAAAGCTAAAAATTTCCTATTTATCTCACTTTTGGAGGCTCCTTATGTGGCTTGAAATTTCATGAAGAAAAACAAAACTTTGTTTTTACTATTACACATAATTGCTAGCCGTGATAGACTTAAGAAGAAATAAAAGGTGTGGTTCCTATATCTCCATTCAGTTGTTTTCCTCCCTCACTTTATTAATTATTAATTATAAAGGAATGTGAGTGAGGAAGTGGTTTATTTTTATGTGAATTTAGTGTCCAAAAAATGGTGATTATCTTTCCTATTGTGAAAACATCAAATATCAGTTCTATGGAGATAAATTGTAATCCATTTTCTTAAACTACTAGTCCCAATTCCAACTACTGGATGCTTAGTGTAATGCTGCTCAAGTTCAAAATGCTCCCAAACAAACAATATTTTCCCCTAAATTTGCTCCATCTAGTTAGTAGTGATACAATCATATAAGCCTGGAATTTGTTGATCTTTACCCTCAGTTAAAGAAAACTGGTATATTGGAAAGATTGAGAACCTGTGTGTGATTCCTGGCTTGCATTTTACCTGCGAAAAGTTAGGCAATTCACTTAAGTCTCTGAGGTTTTAGTCTCATGTAAAATGAAGTAAAGTGATCTCTAAGGTCCTTTCCAGCTCAAAGATCTCCTGATGCTATAATTCAGTTCCAAAAAAAATTTTGAGCATCTACTACATCATATGCAAGACACCTGCAAGTAGGAGGAATACAAAGATGAAAACTATCCTTATGTTCAGTGAGCTTAAAATCTTAACCGAGGAGTTGAATAAAGAACACTTCCTAGTTTGCTCTAGCTGGATTATAGAGTACATTAAACATTAACATGAATTATAACTAGTAAGAGAGGTTGAAGTCAAACTGTAGAGGGCCTTGAATGTTAGGTTGAGGCGTTTGTATTAATAAAGCATTTTTAGAACACAGTGTGCCAGGTACTGGGACACAATACAATGATAACAGTGTTTAGTGCTTTAAGGTTTGTTAAATGCTTTATGTGTCTGATAAGATCTTCACAACAACCTTGTGAGGTAGGCTATTGTTATGCCCCTTTTGATGAAACATTCTGATTTAAGTGATTTTCTTAGGATTACACAGCTAGTGTCTGAGGCACGATTCAAACTCACATTTTCTTGACTGCATTGTTCCACCTGTCAAAATATAAGCAGACAAGACTGTCCTTGCCCTCAAGGACCTTATATTCCTAATTTGAAAAGCTAGCACATAGAGGAAGCTAGAAAGTTGGAAATGAGTTCTTGATCGCTGGCATGCTTGGGTGACTAGGAATTAACACAGAGGTCAGTTATCCTAGAAGCAACAGGGAGCCACTAAAGATTTCTGAATGGTAGTGATAGGGGAATGAGGGAATAAGAGTGTGATCAGATGGAATACTATTGTGCTATAAGAATGATGAACAGGTGGACTTCGGAAAATCCTGGAAAGATTGATATGAATTGATGCTGAGTGAAGTGAGCAGAACAAAAAGAACACTGTACTCAGAAACAGCCACAGTATGTAATGACTGATTTTGATAGACCCATCTCAGCAATACAAAGACCTAAAACAATTCCAAAGGACTCGTGATGCCATTCACATCCAAAGAAAGAACTATGGAGTTGAAATGCAGAGTGAAGCAGACTATTTCCTTTTTTGTTTTATCTTGTTTTGTGTTTTCTTCTCCAATTCATTATAATTCTTATATGCAACATGACTAAAGTAAAAATGTGTTTAATAGGAAGGTATGTGTAGAGCCCATATCAGATTGCATGTCATCCTAGGGAGTGAAGAGGGAGGGAGAAAACTTAAAACTTATGGAAGTGAATGCTGAAAACTAAAAATAAATAAATTGGAAAAATACATATCAGGATTCAAAAACTACAATAAAAAAGTGATCAAGGAGGGGAATTTCAGAGTTCTGAATATTGGTAGAAGAGTTTTAGAAAGAGAGGTGGTACTATCTCTTGATGACTGAGGTAGAATAGACATGGAGGTCATAAAAGTTGGTTGATAAAGTAGGAAATCAGAGTGATAGACCATCAATGAGAACGTTAAAATTACAAAGGATAGCACTAGTGGTTTGAGTGAAGAGGAAGACTGAGGTAGGACCTAAAATTGAGGCAAATGGTAGAATTCTGGACACTGGTATACAACTGCTAAATCTATAGTAGTAATACAACTGAATGACTCAAACTTCAAAGGGGGAAAGCATGTTGAATAAAATTGACAGAGCAACAGTTAAGAAATAGCAGTGAGATTTAGAAGTATTCCCGAAGTATTCTGCATTAGAGAAATCTCTCTGATCATATTAATTCAGGTCCTTATTATACTTTATATAAATTACTAAAATCGTCTTTTCAAGCAGTTTTCCTGGCTTCACTCTCTCCCCACTTTAATCCTTCCTATATGCTTATCTTCCTAGTTCACAACTCAGATCATGTCACACCACACAAAATCATAGATCTGGAGCTGTAAGGGACATCAGAGGCTATCTAATCTCATTTTACAAATAAGGCAATTGAGGCCCAGGGAGGTTTTGACCTACTCAAAATCACACAGTATGCAACAGAAACACCTTCATTCACGTAGCCACTGTTTGTATAAACTTTTCAGCTTAGCAAAATGACAGAATCATAGAAACTCGGAGTTGGAAGGGAGTTCAATGGTTGTCTACTAGCTTCTACAACATACTCAACAAATGGTCATCCAGTATTTTTCTGAAGTCCTCTACTGAGGGAAAACCCTCTACCTCCTATTGTTACTCATTCCACCTTTGAAAGTGAAGTGGATAGAGTGCCAGACTGAAAGTCAGAAAGACTCAACTTAAGTCTCTCAATTTGAGTTCAAATCTGACCTCAGACACTTAATAGCTGTGTGACTCCGGAAAGTCATTTAACCCATTTGTCTCAGTTTCTACATCTGTAAAATGAGCTGGAGAAGGAAAAAGCAAGTCACAAAACCCCAAGTGAGGTCACAAAGAATCAGATGTGACTGAACAACAATTATTTCTTTTTATCAACTAATTTTTTCAATTTCATCCACTGTTTCTAGTTCTTCCCTTTGGGCCCTGCATAGAAGGCCCCCTTTCACATGCCAACCTTTCAAATACCCAAAAGCAGCTATTATATCCCAATTCTTTTCTGTGGGCTACGACTCTCTACTTCCTTCACTTGTCCTTCCTATGTTATAAACATAAGGCTTCTAACCAGTGTGACTTCCACATGCCCTTCAGCTACACAATGCTCTCCCAAAAATGGGGTACTCACAAATGAAGATAGTACTTCTGACTAGGGTGGAGGAAAGGGAACTAGTCTTGGACACCGCTTTTAAATGCAGCCTAAGATGGTGATAGCTCTTGGCTATCATATTAGCACTATTGACTCCTGTTGACTACTTCAGTCTACTAAAATCCCCAAATGAATTGCTTTCTAATCATCTTTGATTTTTTTTAACCTATATAAGACAACATTTAAATCTATCAAATTTCATCTTAATAGATTCAACCTAAAGTTTGATCCCATAAATATCTGTTAAAATCCTGACTCTTGCTCTTCAATAAGTTAGCTGTCTCTCCCAACTCTGACTCATCTAAAAATTTGATGAACATGCCATCTATGCCTTCATCCATGTCATTGACAAAAATGTTAAATACCACAGGGGTCAAGAACATATCTTCTCAGTTGCTATACTTCCTTCCAAGTTGACACTCAACCATTAATGAAGACTCTCATTCTGGCCATTCAACCAGTTGCGAATCATTATCCACTACATCTTTTCATCTTTCCCCAAAAACCAGTTTGATACGGTTTATGAAACAGTTTGCTAAAATTCAGACAAAACTATATCTTCATCATTTCCCTGATGCAGATGTAAACTTAATTTACATTTACAACTCTATAGAAAAAGTAAGGTTAGACTTTCATTATCTGTTCTTGATGCAGTAAATGCTTGCTATTTTGTGATCACTGCTTCCCCTTCCTTCAGATTCCTAACTATCCCATTAACAATACATCCTAAAATTTTGTCAAAAATTCGAGTCAAGTTCCAAATTGATCTATAGTTTGCCGACTCCATTCTCTTCCTTTTTTTGAAATTTGAGATATTTGACTTTCTCCAATCTTGTGAAAACTCTCATTTCTAATGATCACTGACATTTCAATCCTTTACCAGTTCTTTCAGATTCATTCCCTCTACAACCTGCTGGGAACATCCTCTCAGGAATATACTGTACTACTTTCATTTTTACTTTCCAAGTCAAACCGGATTACCCAAACCTATCCACTCTTTTTCCACTTTTGTACTTTTGCTTCTGGTTTCCTCTTTGCCTGGAATATATTTCTTCCTTGGAACTTCAACTATTCCAATTCTGCCCATCTTCAAGCTCTAGTTTAAGTCCCATTTCCCTGCATGAAAACCTTAAGAGATCTCCATAAGAGAAATAATCACTCTTCCTCTGAATGCCTAGAGCTCATACTATTATCAATAATCTATTTTATATTACTATTATTTATGTAAGAAATGCATGTTATTTAACGAGAGGGAGAGAAAAGGGGTTTGCCTGAGGAGAAATGTAAGAAAATGTTTATAAAACGTTTATAATCTAAACGTTTATAATATAAAAAGTGAAATGTAAAATGTAAATATAAATATAAAAATAAATACAAAATTAAAAAGCCGCTCATGTGCCGGGGGAATAGCAAAGCAGAAGGCTGCCTCAAACAGCACCGATCTTAGGATATAGGGCACGAGCAGGCCTCCTCCACGCCCCGCCCCCACCTGGCGGCGCAGCGACCTCGCCCAGGCCCCGCCTCTGCGGCAGGACGGCCGCGGGGTGCGACTCCCCCGGAGGGGGGCCAGGCCGGCGCCACCCCACGGCCGGGATTCCTTTTTCCCCTTTCAGGTTACTGTACAGACACCTCAGTCATGGCGGGTCCGCCCGGGGGTCGCGGACTACCAGGACCCACCCTTTCCCCTCCCCTCCAGCCGAGACAAGGCGGAATTGGTGACGCTCGCCCCCAGCCCGCTGGCCCAGCCCGCTGGCCCAGCCCGCTGGCCCAGCCCGCTGGCCCAGCCCGCTGGCCCAGCCCGCTGGCCCAGCCCGCTGGCCCAGCCCGCTGGCCCAGCCCGCTGGCCCAGCCCGCTGGCCCAGCCCGCTGGCCCAGCCCGCTGGCCCAGCCCGCTGGCC
>CM053770.1:400815813-400834286 GCA_028658325.1 Potorous gilbertii | reverse complement strand
CGCTGGCCCAGCCCGCTGGCCCAGCCCGCTGGCCCAGCCCGCTGGCCCAGCCCGCTGGCCCAGCCCGCTGGCCCAGCCCGCTGGCCCAGCCCGCTGGCCCAGCCCGCTGGCCCAGCCCGCTGGCCCAGCCCGCTGGCCCAGCCCGCTCAGAGCCCAGGCTTTTTCTCCCGCGGAAATGACGTAGCTCCTGCGAAAGAGGCGGGGGCGGGGCCTGAGCCGGAAGTGCCTGGGAGATGGTAAATAAGCTGTGAGAGAAAAGAGAGCCTGGCACCATCTTTGCAGCGCCCGCCCGGAGCTCCTGCCGTCTCCTGGAGATGGGGGGCGTCCTGGGATTGTGCTCCATGGCGAGCTGGGTACGTCCCTCGGGTGTTCTCGGAGGGTTGGGGAAACTGCCCGGGGAAGGAGAGGACCCTGGGAGGGGGCTCCGGGGGTGGACGCGGCGCCCCCGCCCCCGCCCAGGACGCCCCGCCTGAGCCGCTGACTCGGCCTCCTCTCGCCTCTCGAAGCCCCTCTCTCCTGTTTCCCGGTGTCCGGGGGCGGGGGCCTTGTCCAGCCCTGGCTCGGGCCGAGGGAGTGGGGGAGGGGGAGAGGCGCCCGGGGGAGAAAGGGAAGGAAAGGGCCGGCGTCATCCGCCCCCAGCCCCAGCGTCACCCGCGCCCGGCCCCCGCCGCCGCCCCCGGAGCCCCCGCCGCCGCCCTCCCCGCCGCGGCCCGGTGCCCAGCGCCCGCCCTGGGCTGCGGGGTGTGCTGTTTTCCTTACTGCGCAGCGCTGCCGGGCCGGCCTCCGCCTTCTCCGAGGAGCCCCTCGGTGGCCCTTCCGGGGGGGGGGTGGCGTCGGTGTAGCTTGTGAACCCGAGGGGCTTAGCGAGGTGCCCGGGGAATGGGGAAGGGCTCCGGGGGTGGGAGCCTGGGGTCTGGGGCTCGGCGTAACCGCCCGATGACCTTGGGCCACGACGCCTCCCCTGCCCGAGGCGGGCTGTTTATGGCGAAGAAGCCGCCGGTTGGGAAGAATTTGGTAAACCGCGGAAACCCGGAGCTGCCCGGGGGCCGGTTTGGCTTCGTGCCCCCCGCGCACCGGAGCCATCCTCCCCGCAGGAGGGGAAGGCAGCGCGCCCGGGACGCACGTCTGCGCCCAGATTAGACTCCGGCCTGCCGGGGGGGGGGGGAATTCTTTAGGGTTAGAGCAAATACTGTATTCGATAATGGCCTCTTTCCGCTGGACAATCTATTGATGACTTGCAGAATTCCTAAGGGAAAACCTAGGGAGGCAGTGTGATAAGAGGGAAACCCGTCGTGCCTTTGGAGCCGCATGACCCACGTGATTTTCAGTTTCATTATTTTTAAATGAGAACTAGACTAGACTGCTCCAAAGTGCCGCGCTATGATGGCTGCAAAAACACCGCTGACGTAGGAGGCGTCGTGACAACTGCCTTAACACCGCAAAATCAGTCCAAAATGGACATTCGTTTCTTTCATTCTGTATGGAGATGTTGGTACTGTCTTTAAGAGCATATCTGGAATGGTCGAATTTAATTGAACTTGTTCGTATTCATTAATGCTGTTTTTTAAAACCCAAAGTGTTAAACCCAGTCATATCATCGATAGGATTGTGAGGTTTTTTTCCTCTCTACAAAGAGTAAATTTTTATTCCTGAGTCTCTTTATGACACAAAGAATTTCCTGATATTTTTGCTTCTTATTTTCCATATTATTGTTCATTTAGTCTCTTCTACTTCCATGTGTCTTTCCCCTTTTCTTTCTTCGCTAGCCTTGTCTCCTCCCGCTTTAATTTTTTTCCATTCCTTAGCAAAACTTAAATTTAAGTATATTTAAAATACCATATTTAGTGACTCAATGATTCATTCTTTTAAAATCATATGAGTTTAATCTTTAATGTGTACTTGCTCTTTTCATCTTCCTTTCTTTCCCTGTTTTCTTCGCCCAGAAGAGCCCAAATTTTGGTAGGCAGTGTGGTATTAATAGAACACTGCACTGCCTTTGATCCAAAAAGATCTGGTTTTATTCTTCAAGGTTCACAGGATTTAGATTTGGAAATCTAGGTCATTTTTATTTCTAAGTCACACATTTGTGTTTTTTGGTTTTTTTTTGTTCAGGGACCCTACCTGTTCATATTTTACTTAGCAGAAGAAATGAAACAATAATAGAATTGATTAGTAAGGTTTATAAAAACTGTAGCACCACAAAATTCTCTTTAGCATATCACCCAAAAATAATTATGCCATTTCTCTAACATCTTTATTATAATTGATTTGTGTAGGAAGGCATCTGTGATTTTTATCACTAATTTCTAACTTTGGGCACTTCTTTTTGTGGGTAATATAGACTGGTTTTCTATATGTTAAAGTATTACTTGTTTCCAACATTCTTCTCTTTACCAGATACCATGTTTATGTGGGAGTGCTCCATGTCTGCTGTGCCGATGCTGTCCCAGTGGAAATAACTCCACAGTAACTAGGCTGATTTATGCATTCTTTTTGCTTATTGGCGTGGGTATATCTTGTGTGATGTTGATACCAGGAATGGAAGAACAGTTAAATAAGGTTAGATCTCGTTTGTTTGATGTATGGTTTTATAGTCGATGTAAAGTTGAAATATGATATGATCATCAGTGCAGTGATTTATGGCTTAATTGATTTTGCTTCATCGGTTTTGTTTTTTGAGTTTTTTCCCCAATAAAAAAGCCCTCTGTACTTAGATTCTTTAAAAGCTAATAAAGTATGCCCTTTCCCACAAGGAACTAAACAACCTACTTGGGGGGAAATATACACACGTGACATAATTTATTTCTTAGCCATTGGCAGTCTTGGGATCAAAATACTCTATTATCATAATATCCATGATCTTGGATAAATAAACCTTGCTGCTCTAAAGCTAATGATGAGGATAAGGTAGGTAATGTCTAAGCCTCTTTCTAACTTTCTCCAATTTTTAAAAAGTGCTTTGAACTAATTGAACTAATACCACTTCATTTCACAGTGACTTTTTTTGAAGAGGCTAGCAAAGGAGAAATTTCTATATTTGAGTTATTAAAACTCTAAATTCTTGGTTGACAGAAATAATTATTTCCTATTCTTATGTTTTAGAGGACTGTAATTTTTTTTTGATAATACTTGTCCGTAATAACCACATAAATTGTATTTTGTGTTAGCTCATCATTGTAATTACTTATTTCATTTAAAAAGTTGTTTTACTTGAGCACATTGAAATGTAACATGCCATCTCTATAGATTACATATTCAAAGATGCTGATCTGCTGTTAATGAGTTGATTTGCTCCAAAAGATCCATACATACTTGTTAACCCTTTCTTAAATTTTGGGAGGAGGGGTTATTTTTGGTTTTGTTTTTTTCTTACAGAGACTGGTAGTTTGGCTTTTAAGTATTTGAGGCACAAGTCAAAAGTGATTTGTGTGCCTTGATTTTTTTCATTTCTTAGCAAAATGTTTTCTTTTCACAATTAAAGTGCATTGTTAAATTTGTGGAATTTTGAGATAACTGGGTTTTATTAAAGTTAGGAGTAATTCTGATGAAAAATAGATCTTAATTCTGAGAGTTAATGTTGGAGGTTCTTTTTATTGATAAATTGATATTTGTAAGCACAATATTCCTTTAGTTCTCTGAATAGTAAACTGTTAAAAATTGACAAGCCAGATCAGTCCCTTGAGAAATGTCTTCTTAGTAAATGGGTTGAAAAATCATTAACTTTGAAAAGCCATGTATTCTTCAGTATTCTCTTGCAGATAGAGTTATAGGAACCTAGGTACTGGTATGGAGGGCGTCAGGAAAATGGGAATGTCTCAATATAAAGTGTAGTCTTGAAAAACCAGTGATTAAAAAGTATTAAACTCAGGATAGGCAATGGAAATTTGTCTTTTTATAGTTTAGTAAGGCTTTTGAAGTATAGTATCTTTATGTAGTGAATAAACAAGATTTTTTTTAAGAAATTCTTTAGTTATACATATTTAGTTTATGTAAATTTTTCATCTTTTCTTATTAGTCTTGGCATCTTGTTTACTGTCCTAGATTCCTGGATTTTGTGATAGTGGGACAGGACTTGTGCCTTGCAGTGTGTTGGTTGGATACAAAGCTGTATACCGTTTGTGCTTCGGCATGGCCATGTTTTTCCTTTTGTTCTCCTTATTGATGATCAAAGTGAAGAGCAGTAGTGATCCGAGAGCTGCAGTGCACAATGGGTAAGTTTTCAACTTCTTTTTAAAGAAACTGAAGAAATAGATAGCTATTCTTAGCCCACCTAATAAAAGTGCTCAGAATGCTTTGATGAATACTGAAAATGATAAATTCTTTTAATGCACATTTTATGATTAGATAAGCTAACTAGAATAGCAGTTTCAATTATTTAAATTTTGATGAATAGTTTTGGGGAAAATTTCTGGTGGTTATAAAATTTAAAATTCTCAACTTGTATTTATTTCCTGCCTAATAGTGGAGGGGGAGATCTGTTTCATTAGTGCTTATGACTTCATTATTCACACCAGGCTATCAGAACATGAACTTCAACTTTGGTAGGAAATTTATTTTGTATTATGAAAAATTAAAGAAAAAAATGGCATTGGATAAATGAGATGTGAAGTAAAGGAAAACTGAACTGGATGCTGGGAGAATTTAATGAACTAGCAAGATAGAGTGAAAGAGCACTTACTTACAGTTGAAGATTGTGGATTTGAATCCTGGCCATGCCACTGATGCCTTGGACAGTTCCCTTCACTACAATAAGCCATGGTTTCCTCACTTGTCAGATTATGGAGTTGACTATATTATAGTCACAGAGAATATTATATACATAGATAAGTTACTATATTTGGTAGTTTTGCTTACTTGATTTTCCTTATAATGAGGGGGGGGAAATTTCTAGAAATGACTGATGTAAAAGCAAAAGGCAGCAATTTTAACTTTTAGCAATTTAGTATCATAAAATGAGAGGATTATATTAGATAATCTGTAAATTTGTTGACACTTCTAAAACTAATATTCTATGATTGTATTCTCAGCTTTGCCATAAATACAAGTTTATGAACTGTGTGACCTTAGATATGTGACTGAATCTTTCTAAGGTAGTGCTTCAATTCCTAGTCTAAAACGAGAGGTCTGGATCTTTTAAAAATCCCTTCTAGTTCTAACATGCCTGCTTTTTCAAAATGATTCATCGCTGGAATGTGTGTCTTTTATACAAGTGGCATAGCTCAAGGAATGCACACAACTATCAAAGCTTAAAACTGCATTTGGAATACCCTGCATTATTTACATACATATACAGGTAAATAATTAAGAAGATATAGTATCACCCAAACACAGGAATAGTAACCATGAACTCTGATTCTCTCTGAGACTTTAAAGATAGTTGTTCACTTTAGCACTTTCCATGATCTAAAATTAATTAATTCAGAATACAGACTTTCTCTCTGAAATAAAGACCCACCTTTTTAACCCTAGTAATTTTCATCTGATGGTACCAAGAGAGTGAAGAGATACATGCATGGTGAGTGGTGAAAAACTAGCAGCATATAGTAGAGAAGTGAGCAGGAGAAAAGGTATGAATGGTTAGAGAAATAAATATATGACCAGAACAGATTGGCTATTGACGGAGTGAGACTCGGGAAGTACACTTTCTCCATTGTTTCCTGAACATTGTCAAGACTTACAGGAAGGTTTCTCAGTATGTGAAATGGACCACTTGTGGAAAATTTACTGGAAAGTGTTGATAAGAATTGCAAAAAATGAGAAAGTGTGGATGGGGTTGTCTTCAGCATTGGAGGAAATACCCATATCAGTGAATATAAAGATCTATCGAATTAACCATAGAAATATATTCTTACATATATTCTAAGGATGTAGAGAAAAGAAATTTTTAAATAGCTTTTCAGATATTAGAGAATCTAATGACTCGGCTAGCATACCATATTTTTGTAGTAGACATTTGGTGTAAAAAATTAAATTTTATAATCTTGGCGTGATACCGGAAGCAAATGGACTATATCTTGAGGTGGAGGGTATAGGAGAGAAACCTAATGTTTCTTAATGATGATTTATTGCAGGAACCATCTTGGGGAACAGTTTGAATTAAAACCTATTTTAAAATCTGTCTGCCTGACTATGATGCTGTCAGCTCATTTCTAAATGTTTTCATGTGCAGCATACCATCATTTTGTTTCCTGAAAAGAATAGACCAGTAATTGAAAGTACTGCATCATAAATAATAATTAATTGTATTGTCATTTGGAAAGAATTTTTTTTTTTAGCCAAGCAACGTTTTTTGGCTATATTGGGAAAATCTTGTTGTTGTTGCATTTGTCTTTCATTCTTGAAGAGGACCGTAACATCAAGATGATGACATTACTTGCACTTGACTTTGTTTTGAGTGAGTGAGGACTGTGCAAGGTCACCAGCCTCACTTTGTCCTCCAAAGCCATCCGGATCCAGTGACCAGACAGATATTCATCAGAACAATAGGAGATGGCCCAGAATGCAATTTGATACCCTGGCCATTTTAGGCTAAGATCTGTTACCAGATGTTCTCACTTTGAGTGAGATACACCCATCAAAATCTTGCTATGCAAAATGAATACTTCTCTAGTTCTTGTCTAAAAATTTTTTTTTCTCCCTTAGGAAATTAAGACCTAAACTCTATATATATTTTAATTCAGTTTTTTATAAATGATACCTTGCTTTTTTATGGCATGAAAGATATCTCTTTCTAAGAGTAGCAGTGAGTAACTTTGATTTGTTTGGGGGGTAACTTTTATACTGTCCATCAAACCTTTTATGGAATGGGATTTCTTGGTTAGGGTCATAGCAAGAGATATTTAATGATCTGAAGCTACTGGATGTGATAACTATGAGTCTGGTTATCTTCATTTGAACTGCTTTCTCAGTGTACTTTTAGTTATATAATACTGTGACAGATGAGAAAAGTAGTGAAATGACGTAAAAGAATGTTATTTCCTTTCTGAGTTTGTCAGCTGCTGGGAGTTTTCTTCTTGATGTAAGATATAATTTTATAGTATAATAGACTCAACCTATATCCCTATATGCCCATTTGACTTTAGTGTTTCGAAACACTAATATAACTAATTTTAAACACTAATTTAAAAAATCCATTTTCTAGTTTGGTTCCCTCCTCTGACTCCCACAAAGGATAAATAGTCCATTTTTGCACTTACTGATTTTCTTGAATCATCAGGATATAGGTTACTGTTCTCTTGTTAACTTTTTAGATATGCTAGAAAGCCTTTAGTGCAATGTTCATATATTCATATGTTTTAATTATGTAGTGCCTTATACCTTATAGAAGTACATTCTCACATTATTGTAATTAAATAGCAGCTTTATTAAGATCAAAGTAAGTGATAGTATTTTAACACAATAAACTCTTTTGTCAAAGTGCCATCATTTGTGTAGGACTTGAAATTTTTTTTACAGTTTTTACAAGTTTTCTTACAGTTATGCAGAAGTATATGAAATTGAGTCTTGTATTCACTTTATAGCAACCCCTCCAAAGTCTCATTTCTTGTCTTGTTTTTTTGATGCTCTTAAATTTTTTATATGTGAAATTTCATGTATTTGAAAATGTACATCACATATTAAATGTATTTCAATTACTAATACTGTTATCATCTATCGTTTTTTGTTTTTTTTTAAGATTCTGGTTCTTTAAATTTGTAGCAGCAGTGGCAATTACCGTTGGAGCTTTCTTTATCCCAGAAGGACCCTTTACTACTGGTAAGAACATTGAATACCTGTGTGAATATGTGTGTACTCTATTTTCCATTGGCTATTATGACACTGCTTTTGCTTGCTTCTATTGTCAGATCTCTTGTTCCTCTGGATATAGGTGTTCTTGAAGGTTTGTTTTTTTGAGGTTTTTTTTTTTTAACGTTTTCTGTCTTTTGCTCCTCTGAATATAGGTGTTCTTGAAGGTTCGTTTTTTGAGTTTTTTTTTTAACGTTTTCTGTCTGTTGCTCCTGAATATAGGTGTTCTTGAAGGTTCGGTTTTTTGGGTTTTTTTTAACGTTTTCTGTCTATATGATCTTTGCATGTTGATCTCATCCATTTCAATCATTATCTCCAGCGTAGTGACTTCCATTTCTCCGTCTCCATCCGAAGCCTCTTTTCTGAACTATATGTCAGCTTTATATTCTCTATGTAAATGAAACATGTAAATTTAACTTATTTTATCTATGTCTATAATCTAACCCAGGGATAGGGAACCTGCAGCCTCGAGGCCACATGTGGCCCCCTAGTTCAAGTGCAGCCCTTTGACTGAAGCCAAATTTCATAGAACAAATCCTCCTTAATGAAAGGAATTGTTGTGTAAAACTTAGACTCAAAGAGTCACACCCAAGAATCTAGAAGGGATACATCTGGCCTCAAGGCAGCAGATCCCCCACCCCTGATCTAAAGCATTAGGATTATTATGATTGAGAGATGTTTTTTACCCTGATGGTTTGCTACTTAGTAGCTTTCTTATTATCTTTGTGACCTTGGACAAGTCACTTAACAAGAGCATTGATATTAAAAGGCCTTTTAAGTCACTTCCAGCTCTAGACCTGTATTTGTAGACTTTCTTTAATATTCAGATCTTCCCTTTGTTTACTGCCCAGTGTTGCCCTTTTTCTTACGAAGGAAGATTATTGTGCCTTGGGTAAATTATTGCCAGACTGTGAAATGTGTGTGGGTGTGTGTTTGGTTATCATGTTATGTGACTTTAAAAATAAGTTGTTACTTATTGGTGTTACAGTTTATATTGTGTCCCACTATATATAAATTATTATTTCAGTTTTTGGTTGTCCTTGTATTTTCTAGATCTTTGCCATCTGATGTGTATCATCTGCATTAGATTAATCAGTCATAATAGTGTTGATTTCCTCTAACTTTAATAATTTCATATGTTTATTTTGTCTTGTAATAAAAATTTTTTCTTTGTAATTTAATTGAAACTTCATTTGGAATATAAATTTAATACTCTGATTCTTTTGTTCATCCTTTATTACAAATTCTTAGACTCTTAGCCCAAGTGCTTCAACTTTACGTGTTATCACTGTTATTCCTGGTTTCCTTGAGCTGGCATAATGAAGATTTAGTTTTTAGTTCCAGTTTTCACTTGCAGTTCACGTGATGAGTTAGGTTTTTCTTTTAAACATGTTTCATCACAGTCCTTTTTATCAGTCGTGTTTATTAAGTACTTACTGTATAGCAGGAATTGCTGGAGATACAAGGAAAAAAAATCAGTCCCTTCCTTTAAAAAGCTTACAGCCTGTCAGGGAGATCACATTTACAACTCTTAAGTCTATACAAAATAACTTTATAGAGGAATTTGTGACTTTTTTATCTTTCAGTGTGGTTTTATGTGGGCATGGCAGGGGCCTTTTGTTTCATCCTCATCCAACTGGTTTTACTTATTGACTTTGCTCACTCATGGAATGAATCATGGGTTGAAAAAATGGAAGAAGGGAACTCAAGATGTTGGTATGCAGGTAAGACATTGTAGATGCTTCAAGGCATAAATAAGCATATAATATCTCATAGGCTCATTTTAAAGCATATTGTTTCCCATTTAATTAACTGTACACATCATAGGATCAAAGATTTGGAGAACTAGGTGAGGCTTAGTTGCCATTTAATATAGTGCATTTATTTTAGAGATGACAAAACAGGCCCAGAGATATTTTTAGTTTTAAGTTATTCAGATGATCTACATTGCACATGCAACACCCTCAGTTTTCTGGAATATAGAGAACTAGAAGAAAAGAGGAAAAGGTCTCTGAAAAGCAAAAATAAGGGACAGTGGCTTTGGATTAAAAGCTCTGTCATTTTGTTATTAGTTAAGGCATACTAGAGCCTTTTTACTCTTGTTTTAGACACACAATTCTCTAATAGTGTTGGTCACCTTGTTTTATAGCTGACTCAGAACTGTGAAAGTCAAGCACAATGACACAAATGAAGCCTGCATAGAGACAAAAAAACTCAGAAGCTATGGTCTGTTTAACATGAAGGATAAATACTACTGTATACCTTAGTAGTTTTTGAAAGCTTTATTTCTTTGCAACATTGTTCAATAATTGATAATCAAATAGTGATACTGAGTCATGAAGTGTAATGCCTTATTTATGTATAATTTTGTACTTAAGATAGAAAATACATAATACCTTTTTAAAAAGATTTCCCTCTGAAATGGTTCATACATTTTTGATACTTTTTCACTATGTGGGAAATTCACAGATATGCAACTTTATTTTTTGATGAAGCAAGATAAAAAGGACTTTACTATGTATTGCTGTTAAAGTATCTGTGTACATTTTACTTTAGGCCGTAGTAAGCCCAGAACTTCAGAGTTACTCAGAAGAAATGTGATTTTTTTTTCTTTAGATATTTGAAATCCTTCAAATCATTAGATATTTGAAAATTTATTTCAGAAATTTTGCTCATGAGAAAGCAGTGTTGTTTTGTAGGCAGATCTCTTGAGAATGAAAATAAGAATTTCATTTTCAAATACTGTTTCCCAAATAACAAATATTAAATGTAAGTCGGTAAGAAACTTCTGGCAGCCCCTCTCAATTTTGAAGGCCTTTGACTTTGGACCCAGTGAAGAGACTGCTCTTTGTTTCTCAAGAGTCAGTCTTGCTAAGTTGGAGAAGCTCACCTGTATGATGGAGGTTGACAGATTTTTGTCATAGCAGTTTCCTTAAACCATGTACTAAGTTTTAGAGGAGCTCAGTCTCTGTTAGGGGACATAATACCAGTATAGACAAAGTTAAAGATTTGTGATGTCTTGGATATGAAATAAAACTTTTATGTACTCTATTTTGGGCAATAACCCCATAGGAACAGAGCATATACTTAAAACTTGAAAGTTCTCTTGAAAAGTTCATATTCTTCCAAAGCCTGTATGAAGCTGATAGCTATATAGTGTCATGATTTGTTTTTATTTTTGATAATATAGCAATTTAGTAAATATTTTTTAATGTGACATACATTTCTTAATATTTGTGATGAAACTTAGCTCTGCAACCATATCTCTTCACAGCTTTGTTATCAGCTACAGCAATGAACTATCTGCTGTCTTTAGTTGCCATAGTCCTATTCTTTGTCTACTACACTCACCCAGACAGTTGCTCAGAAAATAAGGCCTTCATCAGCGTCAACATGCTTCTGTGCATTGGAGCATCTGTAATGTCTATTCTGCCCAAAATCCAAGTATGCTATTTATTTGAAGACTTCTTTTAATTGACAGTCATATTAATTTCTAAATGTTCATAAATATTGAGCCATGTCAAATTGTAAGTACCATTTTTACTTTTAAATTCTTAACAGGAGTCACAACCAAGATCTGGTTTGTTGCAATCTTCAGTAATCACAATTTACACAATGTATCTGACCTGGTCTGCTATGACAAATGAACCAGGTATGTTATGAGAATTGTCCTTGACATTTTTTTCAAGATTACAGGTTTTTTCTTTTTTCTCAAAATTCAATAATCTCTCTTTGAGATGTACAGTTAGCAAAAACTTGAAAACAAGAGACCTCTCTCATGTTCATGGAAATAACTGTGTTCAATACTATTAGTATCAAGTGAGCTATAAAATAGATTACCAAAGATGCCTTGTAACATTGCAGAGCGGACATTCTAATGAAGGAACCGAAATGTTACTCTTTTCATTCAAGCTATAAGTAAAAGCAGAAGCCAGCAGTTTTACATTGAATAGGTATAAAAGAAACTATGGAATTGTTTTTATCATATGTCCAAAGGCAGCAAAACATTTGTTTTCATGAAACATTGGACATCTTACATTGGTTATAATGGTTATTTACAAAAAGATTGTAATGGAGGCAACTATAGTCTTATGTGCTGAAACTTGTTGTGGAGAAACATTTTTGAGAAACTTGATAAGAATAAACGTTAAATATTTACTTTGTGACTTCAGTGCAAAAATGAACTTGGGGAAACATGGTAAAAATGTTTGAAAGTGGTTCAGAAACATGAAATGAGAAGAGTCAGAGGTTTGTATATATAATAATCAGAAATAATCATACCTTTAGAGCATTAATCCTTTAAGATTAAAATCAGGAGGTACTAAATGGAGTAAGCACTGAAATAACTTAAAAATTGATTATATTTTTAGAGGAAAGACAACTGGTTACTGAGATTGGGTTATTTTCTGATAACTATATAGAGTCAGACTATGAATTTGTTAGTGTAAAAACAAAAATCAAAACCAAATTAAAAGAGGAATATATGGCACGAAATTGAGGCAACTCCATCCTGATCTGTTCTAACATGCTATGGAAGAAGAAAAATGGATAAGAGAACATACAGTGATACAGAGTATTCCCAGTGTCTAGGGAAGTTTAATTGATTATTAATCACCATAATGAGAATAAAAGATCTTAGAGACCAGAGTAATAAGTGAACACTTGCTGTTCTTTCAGAAATGGATAATAGCCAAAGGTAACTTTACTTTAAAATGCAAAATTGTTTGTAAAATCTTACAGTGTAGTCTGATAGAAGATTGTACTCAAGTCTTCTAAGAGACTCCTGTAAGATTTTATATTACATCAGAAAACTAGTGGTAGTAGAGGGGAAAAATATTTACATAAGGCTAGTAAGAAACTCAAGCCATATCTGAAAGGGGCCATTTAAAAATAAAATTGGAATATATAGATTAAAAAGAGAAAATATTCTACTAAGATTTCTATAACAAATTCTTTTTTCTATCAGTAACAGTAGAACCACCACATTTGGACTCAACACCAAATGTCTACCTTCACATCTCTCCAGGTGCCAAAAGAAAGTAAAAATGGCACAAAGGAAACAAATATGGGAAGGATAACTAGAGTACACCAAATAACAGAAGAAATAAGTCTTGGAGGTGGCAACATTTTGAAGGCAATAAGGGATCAAAGTCAAAGCAATCAAATGTGTGGGGGAAAAGTCATATCCCTTATTACCAAAAAGGGGGAGTGGGGTGGTGTATGTGTCCAAAAAAATGCTGTTGTTAATTACTTGATAATTAATAACCCTTGCTTTTATTTTCTCATCTTTTCAAAATTTCTGAGAATAATGTACCCTTATCAGAGACATCTTGATGAAAATTTGAGAAGAGAGCAGGCAAGTTATTCACAAAAGCTATGCTCCAATAGATATTTCTATAGTAGCATAATTGACTGAATGGTGCAGACAATACAAGATACCACTATGCTTATTTGATTATTTTTTTAAAAAATAGATTTTCAAAGAAGTTCAGTTAGAATTTTCCTCAACAGCCACCTAATATGATCACTAGACATAAAAAATTCCTAATACAACTTACCCAACAAGTAGACAGTCAATCCTTATTTGACAATCTCCAGGGAGTGGGAATTGAGGGCTATGGCACCCTGTTTGACTTTTTGGATAACTGATTTTTTTCCTGATGTGAAAAGTAATTTGACCTCATTGCATCTTCCACCATTTTTAATTTCTGCCCAGTTGATTTGGTAGAATATTCCAAACAAAGCTTTCCTCAAACAAGCCTTATGCTATAAAGGAAGACTTCAATATCTAGCAGACTACACAACCCATAAAACTGAGCCATCGGTATTTTAGATAGATAATGGAGGTAAGCTTGGCCCACAATTAGATTTCCTTGAGGCAATTTAAAATCTCTTCAGAATTCCTCAAGTTTCTCTATGAAATACAATCTAATCTTTTAAAAGCTAGTATTCTGTTCATACGTCATGGCTGTGACATGTGATATAAAATAATATCTCCAAAGAATCAAAGTTGTTGGTCACCCAAAGGGCAACGGAGAGTCATGTTATGGGCATTATTCCACAGAAGTGACTGTGTAAAGGATATCAAGATTTACGACCAGAGCAGCCGCTAGGTGGCAGAGTGCACAGAGAACTGGAGAGACCTATGTGCAAATCCAGCCTGAGACACTTGGCACTTTCTAGCTGGGTGACTTTGGACAAGTCACTTAACCCTAATTGCCTCACTGGCACCACCTTCCACCCCCTAAAAGAAAATTACAGCTGGAGAGAACTGGGCTAATCATGTAGTGAGAGGAAAATCTAGCTGGTAGAAAGCTTGTACACACCATTACTAATAATGAACTGTAAAGAGCAAGGTTGAGAATTATATAGATTTGTTACAGACAAGTATTTAGTAAATAAAAAATCAATACTTACTATCTTCATAGTGAAGTGTAAAAAACAAGAAATCAAAACATCTTGAGATGAAGTTCTGATCGATCACTAACTCACTGTGATCTTTGGTCAATCACTTTTGCCCAATTTCCTTCCTTTAAAAATAGAAATCATGGCATCTTCACACATGAGATTTTGAAAGATAATAGATAAAAAATGTTTTGAAAAATTTAGTGCTTGGTTAACTAGCATAATATTAGTATATATCTTTTGTTTAAAAATAAACTATAGCAAGCATAATTTTTAGCTTTTACTTGTCTTATTATAGTACCTTAAAAGTTCTGAATTAATGAATTTTTGTAATGGGTAAAGTATAGGTTCTTTGGAAAATGTCATCTTTGAATTTTTCCTAATTTGATGTTTACTCACTTCACAGACAGACAGTGCAATCCAAGTTTATTAAGCATAATTGGCTATAATATTACAACAAGCATTCCAAAGCAAGGGGACTCTGTCCAGTGGTGGGATGCTCAAGGAATTGTGGGACTTATGCTCTTTTTGTGTTGTGTGCTTTATTCAAGGTAAGTAAGCATTATTCATAAAATAGTTTGTTGAAAAGTGTTACAGCTTATTGTTAAATCATAGTTTCCTGAAACTAATGACTTTTTCTCCTTTTCTGCCTTCCTCCATAGCATCCGGTCATCTAACAACAGTCAGGTTAATAAACTGACTTTGACTAGTGATGAATCAACACTGATAGAAGATGGTGTGGCCAGACACGATGGATCACTTGATGATGGTGATGATGTTCACCGAGCAATAGATAATGAAAGGGATGGTGTTACTTACAGTTACTCCTTCTTTCATTTCATGCTTTTTTTGGCTTCACTTTATATCATGATGACCCTGACCAACTGGTACAGGTATTTAATGAAATTTTTAAAATCTTCCAGGATTTGTAAATTCTAGAAGCTTTGCATTTGGCATAAATTAAGATATGATGGCACTAATTCATAAAGGTGTAATATTAGTACTGTTTTAGAAATTCTTATTTTGAATCAATGCAAAAGTGAATATTGGAGTATTATTACTGTGGTCTTTTAGGAAAATGCAATTTATTTTTTACTTTGGTGTGGGTCATACTTAAGATATTAAACTGTTTACACATATTAAAAAAGTAGTAAATTTTATAGAATAAAGATGTCTTAATAATTTTGGAGCCTGTAGGAAAGCGAATTTTTGATTGACAAAAAAAGGATACATGTGTATCTAGATTTTAGTTCCGCTTGGTATCTCAAAATGCTGTACGATTTTTTTTTTTTTTTAGTACTTATACATGCATTTATAATTTCCCTCACAGTGTGACAAACGTCCCTACTCCCCACACCCATCAGGGACAGCAGCAATTTTTTAAAAATGAAAACCTTCAAAAGATTCCTGTGTTTGCTTTGCCCAAAAATGTTTTGTATCATTGCAGTTTGAGTTCATTACCTTTGGCAGAAGGCAAGTGAGTGGTGTACTTCATCTTCAGTCCTCTGGACTCATGGTTGATCATTGCATTGCTCAAAGAGATCAGCTTTCAAAGTTGTTTTTCCCTAATGTTGTGGTCATTTATAAATCACTCTCCTGGGCCTTTCTTTGATCTCTCTCACTTCATAGAGGTCTCATCAGTTTTCTTTGAAACTATCCATTTCATCATTTCTTTGGGCACAGTAATACTCCATTTAAATTCATATAATTTGTTTACCGTAATAGAGGGAAAGCTTCTTAGTTTCTAAATTTTGACTACAATGAAAAGAGCTGCTATGAACATTTTTGAAGATAGAGGTTGAGTTGGAGTCCTGGTAGTGATGACAGGTATGCAACAGTTTGGTAACTTTCTAGTCATGGTTCCAAATTGCTTTCCAGAGTGGCTTAGAAGAGTTTCTAGCTCTACCAGTAGTGTAGTAGTGTCCCTGTGTTCCTACAACCCCTCCAGTTAGTCTTTTTTGTTTTCTTACCTTTGCCTGTCATCTGTAACAGAACAAAACCCTCTATTATTCTCTTTTTTTAAAATACCTTTTTGTGGGGCAGCAAGGTGGTACAGTGAATAGAACACCGGCCCTGGAGTCAGAAAGACCTGAGTACACAACCAGTCTTAAGACACTTGACACTTGCTGTGTGACCTTGGGCAAGTCACTTAAAGCCAAATTGCTTTGCCTTAGCCCCTTCAAAGAAAATTTTTTTTTCAAATCTCTTGGCCATTTTGGATGTTGATGTTTTAAAATTTATTTATTTAAAATTAATTTATTTGTTTTCAGTTTCCTACAATCACTTTCATAAGTCTTAGATTTTCTTCCCTTCCCTCCCCAAGACAACATGCAATCTTAAATGAGTTCTTCACATACATTCTTAATAGCCACATTTTCACATTAGTCACATTGCATAGAAGAATCAAAACTAATAACAAAAAAACCAAAACATAATAAGAGAAAATATTCTGTTTCATTCTGTGTTCCAATTTCATAGTTCTTTCTCTGGATGTGGAGGGCATTTTGCATCAACAGTCCTTTGGGAATGTTTTGGGGTCTTGTATTGCTATGAAGGACTAAGTCTACCAGAAACAGTTCTCACACACTGTGGTCATTGCTGTGCACAAAGTTCTCCTGGTTCTGCTCCTTTCACCCAGCATCAGATCATATAAGTCCTTCCAGGCCTCCCTGAAGTCTTCCTGTTCATCATTTCTTATAACAAAATAGAATTCCATTACATTCATATACCACAACTTGTTCAGCCATTCCCCAGTTGATGGGCATCCCCTTGATTTCCAGTTCTTGGCCACCACAAAGAGATCTGCTATAAATATTTTTGTACATGTGGGACCCTTTCCCATTTTTATGATACCTTTAAGATACAGTCCTAGAAGCGGTATTGCTGGGTCGAAGGGTATTCACATTTTTATAGCCCTTTGGACATAGTTCCAAAATTACTCTCTAGAATGGTTGGCTCAGCTCACAGCTCCACCAGCAAACTAATTAGTGTTCCAACTCTCTCACCTCTTGTCCAACATTTATCATCTTCCTATTTTATCATGTTAGCCAATCTGAGAGGTGTGATATGGTTCCTCGGAGTTGTTTTGATTTGTATTTCTCTAATTAGTAGTGATTTAGAGCATTTTTTCATTTGACCATAGGTAGCTTTAATTTCTTCCTCTGAAAACTGCCTGTTCATATCCTTTGACATTTGTCATTTGGGGAATGACTTGGATTCTTGTAAATTTGATTCAATAATCTATATATTTTAGAAATGAGGCCTTTATCACAGACACCATTTACAAAAATTCTTTCTCTGTTTTCTACTTCCCTCCCAATCTTGGTTGCATTGGGTTTGTTTGTGCAAAACCTTTTCAATTTAATGTAATCAAAATTAATCCATTTTGTACTTCATAATGTTCTCTTATCTCTTGTTGGGTCATAAATTTCTCCATTCTCCATTAATCTGACAAATACTCTAACTATTCTTTGCTCCCCTAATTTGTTATTAGTGTCAATCTTTATATTTGGGTCATGTATCCATTTGGACTTTATTCTTCTGTATGGTGTCAGGCATTGGTCTATGCCCAGTTTCCACCACACTGTTATCCAGTTTTACCAGCAGTTTTTGTCAGACAGTGACTTCTTATCCCAGAAGCTGGAGTCCTTGAGTTTATCAAACAGTAGGCTGCTATATTCATTGACTACTGTGTCTTGAGTACCTAACCTATTCTACTGGTCTACCCCTCTATTTCTTAGCCAGTACCAAATTATTTTCATGATTGCTACTTTATAATACAATTTGATATCTAGTAGGGCTAGAGTACCTTCCCTAGCATTTCTTTTCATTAATTCCCTTTATATTCTGAACCTTTTATTCTTTCAGATTAATTTTGATAGCATTTTTTCTAGCTCTATTGGATATTGATTTTGAGAAAACTTATCCTAATGTGTACCCTTACTCTGCTTTTCTTGGATCCTGCATTTTCATTTTTTAAAAATTAGCAATGATTGAAAATCTTTTGTTCCATCAGAGGTCATTTTTTTCCCTGTAAGGTTGTAGTTTTTCTTGATAGGCAGTCCTTGGTTGAATGCATATATATTTTTGCCTTTTGAAATATGTTCTAAGCTTTCCTACTTCGTTATAGTAGTTACTGTTACATTTTGTGTGATCCTTACTGTGTTTCTTTGGTCTTTGAACTCTCTTTGACATCTTACATTTTTTCTTTGACCTGAAAGGTCTGTATTTTGGCTTTGTGATGGTTCTGGGAGTTTTCATTTATGGATTTCTTTCAGGCGATT
>CM053770.1:400676723-400815713 GCA_028658325.1 Potorous gilbertii | reverse complement strand
TTCCCCCCCCCCCCCCCCCCCCCCAGTCTTTTAATATTGCGGTTTCATTTGTTTTCTGTCTGGTCCATTTTAATTTTCAGAGCATTTACTTCATAGGTCAGCTCTTTTACTATTTACTTCCAAGGTATCAGTTCTCATTGCCGTTATACCCTCTAAGGCTTTTCTAATTTTTGTCTTACTTGGTTTTTTTTTCTGTGTACCCTTGTAATCCTTTTGGCTAAGTAGTTTTTTTTTCCTCAGAAGCTTTCCCTGGAGTTGTTGTGGGGTCGTTATCTTCTGGGTTTTCTCGCAGGTGTTTTTTAAACAGTTTAAGTAGTTTTCCCCTGGTTTGCTTATAAATGTCAGCATCTAGTTTGGGGGACTTGTACTTAGGTCAAGCTGTGCAGTTAGAGGGCTTGGGCAGGGCCTGTCTGGTCCAGAATATCATGTCACAATTAGGCTTCTCCTTCAATGGACTCCGGGCTGTTAAAATACTGAGCTTTGCCTGGATGCTGCCTAATGCTGTGCTGGTTTCCAAAGGGGTATGCTGGTGCTCTCTTGCACCATGGGGTAGATACCCAGTTTGGTCTTTGCCACTGGGTTTGGGTCATTGTAATTAAGCCAGCCTTTCCCCAAAGTCTTACTTACCTCTGAATCTCCACAGTATTCCGTTGGCCTTTTTCGTGATTCCTCAAGCTGAGTGGAGGATTCTCCAATTGATTCTTACTCATTTTTTCTATACTGGTGCATTTCTAAACTCTGCCAGTATGTTTGTGGGAGATCTGGGCTTCATTATGTCCTAGAATGCCACCATCTTCCCATCTCTATTATATTCATATTTTTCTTTTCATTTCTATAGTCTTAAATATATTTTGGAGATATTAGGGATCCAGTTTTGTCCTCACACATTTCAATCAGTTCATCAAACATTGTATTTTTTGTGTCATCATTCAGTGTTAAATGCAGAAATTTTTTGGAGGGGGGTGGGACTCCAAGTTTCTCATTGTGTTTAGTTGGAACTAACAAAAATGAAATAGATTTTTTTCATTTTGACAGTCATATTTTAAAATAGTAAATCTTTAATAATTCATATTTATTATACTTAAAAGTTTCCATGACTGGTTTGTATTTCAGACCCTAATAATTATTAAATATACTATTTCTGACTGAAGCAAAAGTGGTAAAGAAAAGTGATTCTTCATAGCTTCTTTCCTCTGGGAACACAGTGGACTTGATGGTTACTTATTAAAGACTAAAATTAGAAATTATATTTAGTGCTTTAAGTTAGTGTTTGATCCTCATAGCAATCCCGGGAGATAGGTACTATTATTAACACCATTTTACAAATGAAGAAATTGGTATTGAGTAAATCAGTTTGGATTTGAACTCAGCATTCTAGTTTTCTTTAAGCTTTTCAGAAGCCCAATTGCATGATGATATGTAGATAGATTAAAACTCATTGCAGATTACATTTCTAGTTCTGTGAAAAGGAAAAAAATTTAACCTTGCCAAATATTTGAAGAACTGTCAGGCTAGAATTGGATAACATACTACTTAATGTAAGACCGATAGTGGAAAATGCTTGGAATATAGCCATGACATACTGAAAAGTAGGTCTCCTGAAAAGGGCCTCATTATAGAGTTTTAAAAGTTATCATAAAACTTGGGTTTTTTACTCCATGAGGAGACACTTGATACTACATAAAATCAATAGCAAAGACATTATATAAATGACAGCTTACTATGGAAAGAAGGGACCGGACTATATAAAACAGATTAGCATTGCACAGGCCATTTAGGGTAGTGGACAGAGTAGTAGCCATGTAACTATGCTGTATCTAGGATCTTGTTTTACTTTGTTAAATCACATCGAGTTATCAAGCAATGTCATATTCAGAAGCAGACTGGAATAGTGGGGAAAAAAAACAGGTTCAAATTATGACCTTGACACTTAATTACCTCTGTGACCATGGGCAAGTCACTTAATCTTACTGGACCTCAGTTTCTGTATCTGCAAAATGAGATGCTACCACCTTACTTTCCAGGTTCCTTCAGCTTCAAATTTTTGAACAGTATATGATATTTAGGAATGTAGAAAAAAATGTATGGTTTGTTTTAAGAAAAATGTGTATCACAAATAGTTTAAAAGTTTTGCCTCTAACATTTCATTTTTCTGAAAAAAATTATATAGAACAATATATTCCTTAAGGATGCCGATTAAATGAGACAGTGCTTCTTTGGAATATAGCCTATTCTAAATAAAGTACTACCTCACTTTATTTAGCAGAAATGTTCTGGGAAAGCTATTTAGTGAGTTTTGTGTAAATCTTACTTGATACACTCATTGAACTGTTCAACAAATACTCATATAAAAGCAGAAACAAAATCTTTTATGAGGTGAACAATAACCATTCGTCTAATAAGGTGAGATTTTTTTTGTGGGGTTTTTTAATAAAAAAGGTATGTGTGCATGTATGTTTAACCAATTCCAAAACTCAGCTTTAAGGTTTAGCTGTTTTAATATTTTTATTTTTTTCCTTTTTCTTCCCATCCCCAAATATTTTAGTTACGAGCCTTCTCGTGAGATGACCAGTAAATGGACTTCAGTCTGGGTGAAAATCTCTTCAAGCTGGATTGGCATTGTGCTGTATGTTTGGACACTAGTGGCTCCACTCGTCCTCACAAACCGTGATTTTGACTGAATTGGAATCCTGGCATAAAAGTTTTTTTGTTTCTTGCTTATTTGAAATTGACAGTATTCCAGATTTTGGTGTAAATATGTGTGTGTGTGTTAACAAAGTAGCTTACCTGGTATTAGTCTGCATGACATAAGATTGTGTCACTTTCTATTTTACTCGGTATTTCCTTGCCAAGCTCACTGATTTATGTTGGACTTAATAACAGTGAAATATAGTCAGCATTGTGTGAGGTAGTAGGAAAAGTAGATGAGGAATATGGGGGGGAAATGAAATAGAGTGAAAGCAAAAATGTTTGTTAGTAATTTACATTTTAAAAGCATGATGGAATTGAGGTTATTTTGTCAACTACGTAAGCAAATTAGGACTGCCTTCTAGTAATACTTGATGACTTGCTTCAAAAACATACCCTAACAAGAAATTTCCTATTCTGGAATTCTTTAAAACATGTTACATAGACATTTTTCTGACTAGTATCTACCCAGTTTTTCCATGATTCCAAAAAATGATTTCTCACCTACAGAAAATGTTTTGGGTTACACAGTATGGAAAATTTAATAGTGCTTGAATAATAAATTTAAATTTCCCAATGTTGGAAGATTTTTATGGGCAGGTACTCTTACTACTTTTGTTAGCTATCCCTCCGTAGTGTCTAACACAGTGGAATAGAGTGAGCGTTCAGTAACAGACATCGCCATCCTGAGAATAACCAATTTTAGTAAGATAAATTATGTGTTACATGTAGGTGGAACGTTTAGTAACTTTTCAAAAAGTAAAGTTTGAATTTTGAAAAGATGAGTCATGGCTTACATAGGAAGTATTTTGAAAGTCACCTAAGGGAAAAAATAAAGTAGATTTTTGATCCAGAGAATAAATTTTAGATTTTGAACGTGAGACCTTAGAGATGTGAGAAGTGACTTGTCCAAGGTTAGAACCAGGTCTCTTGACTAGCTAAGTGCATTTGCCATTTTACCAAAGTGGCACCAACAATTAATTCTTCTACAAAATACATTGTTCATGGTACATGTTGTACCTGATCTATTTTGGATTACACCATGTAATTCTTGTGGCTGGTGCCTAGCATGTCTGCAATTAATGGCAAAATTATTTTGACTCAGTGCTAAAGAATGAACCCTTGTTTTTTAAAGTTTGTTGTGCAGTTTTAAAGGTATCATTACATACTTTTGTATTTGCTGCTATGTAATTGAAATACATGGGCTTTATTTAAACATGTTTGTTCCTTCCCAAATTGAGCACTCTGATTATGAATCTAGAAACATACTTAAGCACTTGTTTTTGTATGATGTAACTACTGCTTTTTATCTGCGTGACTTTAAATGGTTATGAATGCAGGTGGAGTATAATAAAGAAGTGATTATCATTCTCCGACCTTACATTTGGAGATTCTGAATCTCTCGTTACTAAATATTCACAAATCAGCATCTATATGTTACCTGTTAATAAACATGAATTCATGTAAGAGGTTTGGGGTTTGTAACGTTTTGGTCTGGACCCTTAAGAAATTTTAAATTTTCTTTTCTCCTACTACACAAAGTTAAAGAAAAATACAGTGATGAATAACTTAAGAAAGGTTATCATATACCTGGCTACCTTGCCCATTTCACTGTGCTGGGAAAAAAATTAGTATCATGTGTTAATTGTTGCTACCAAATATATGGTTGTTATATAGGTGTCCCAAGTCCACAGATTTAATCTTAGTGGGGAAGAAGAATGGGCACCATGGAACCATATTAAAACAATTTGGGGCTTGGGGGATAGAGAAGGAATAATTAGAAGTATGTTGGGTTTGGGGGGAGGTATCTTGTAAAATAGTTGGCTGGCAATGCCAATTAATTCATCTCCTGCCCTTTAACTCATTTTCTGGCTTAGACTCTGCTCTTACAATTGGATACTTCCATCTCAGTGCCTCAGAATATGATGCTCCAGAAATATATTAACGGACTTCAGTATGAAAGTTAATGGCCCCTCAAACATCCTAACTTCATTCCTCATGTTTATTCCCGTGACCTTTTACTGTTTCGCTCAATTACACACCCTGTGATGGCACACCTTTGATCTTGACATCACCCACAAATGTTCTAGTACAATGCTAAGCTCTGAAATCACTAGCAGATTACCTTTCATCCCATCTCCCGTTCTGAGAACTTTTCCTCACCAAGGCATCTATTCCTTAGCACTCTGGCATACGATTACCACTAGTTCAGCTGAAATCTTTAACCTATTATAATCAGTTTGACTCGTTGCTACCATCTCAAATCACCTTCTGTGATACTGCCAACCAGTAGTTTCTTCTGCACCTTATATGTGGCTGAAGGGACTAAAGGAGATGCAACTGAACTGAATTCCTATCAGCAAGGCACTCCTGATGCTCACAACAGCACCCGTCCTAAACCTGCCTAACCATCCCCACTCCACTCCAGTCTCAGTGGATGACTGTACTTCATACTTAACTGAGAGGCTATTTTCCCTGACTTGTATCTCAACACCTTAACACCTCTTCATTCTCATAATAAAGGGGGACCCTTCTCACTATGGCCAGGCTTTTAGGATGTATTTTTGATACTGTCGCTCCCACAATCATTAATCTTAACTCCTCTTCTACCAGTTTCCTGTCCTCATGCTACTTACCTGTTTCTGTCCTTCCTTTTACAACCAAAATAGAGAAAGGAATTGATATGTTCTCTATTCATTTTTTTTAACTCCTCAATTCTTTGCAATCTAGCTACTAGCCTCATCACTCGACCATTCTTTCCAGTTAACAATGATCTCTTAATTGCTGACCATTTCCAAGTCCTCCCTTTGCAACATCAAGTGGTGCAGCCGAACACCCTCTTCTGCATACTTTTAAAAAGAAATGGACATGCATAAAGAACATCAGTGCTAGCTCTTACCTTCATGGGTTCTATTTGTGTGACTTGCAGCCACCTACCCAGGTTTATCATCTATATCACTGTCCCTAACTAGTATACCCTCAACACTTGGTCCTGGGCCATATTCTCATCTTTTTTATTTACTTCATGACCTCATGACTTCTCTAGTGCTATGCACATGATTCCCATATCTATAAATCCAGCCCTAGTCTTCCCTGTGTTTTATTTGCACATTTTTAACTACCTATTGGAAATTTAAAACTGTCCTGTGTATCTCAAACTCAAAATGTCCAAAATTGAACTTAAATTTCCCCTCAAACCTGCTCCACTTCTGAATTTGAGCATTTTTGTTTCAAGCCACCACCCTCCTTTTCAGCCACCCAGGCTCACGACCTCAGCCCTATCTTTTCCTCATTGTACATACCTAATCTGTGCCAAATCTTGTCTGTTTTAACCTTTATCTTGCATCAGATTCCTCTCCTAACGGTTCATACGGCATTACTCACCCTTGTGCTTGTATATATATATATGTATATGCTGTGCTGGACTATTGCAATAGTCTAACTGGTTACCTTGCTTCTCAAGTACTTCCTCTCTCCAATCCCTCCTTTACAGCTGCCAATAGAACTTTGTAAAGTTCAGGCCTAAACCATATCATTTCCCTCATCTTCAAGGAAGTTCAATAGACTGCTATTGCTTCTAAAATCAAAGTTCCTAAATGTAAGTTTAGTTTTTTAAAGCCCTTTACAACCTGAAACAGCTTCCTAAGCTTCTTATATATTACTCTTTCTGCATTCTACAGTTCAACCAAATCATTCCCACCTGCCCTTGTGGTTTAGTGCATGTAACACCTGACCTGCAGTCAGGAAAGCCTGCATTCAAATCCAGTCTCAGACACATTAGCTATGTGACCCTGGTTAAATCATTCAACCTGTCTGCCTCAGTTTCAACTGTAAAATGGGGATAAGTAACATCACATACCTTGTTAGATTGTTGTAAATATCAAATAAAATCCTTGTGAAATGCTTAGCATGGTGCCTGGCACATAGTAGATGCTATATATTCACTCCCTCATCCTTATCTCATTTTTTTAGTAGAAGCCTTCTATCTCCTTTAGGTTCTGGACCCAGCCCAACCTGTTAGCTTGGATCTCTTATCCTTAGAAAAGAATTCATTTCTTTGGATCACAACCGTAAGAATCTGGGCTGTCAAGGACCCTCCCATCAGAAAAGATATTTCCTGGGTGGTAGGAGGAAAGAGCCTCTATATGGGTAACAGAAAAAAAGATGTCTGTTTATAATAATACTTTCTGGCTCTGTACCTGACTGAACAAGTTAGTTAGGCCAGGTTCTAAGAACTTTTCTATTCCAGAATTCTTTAAAATCAACTTAATAAAATCCTGTTGCGTAAGTCAAGATGCTATTCCTCTAGGAAATACCTGGTAATCTTTTAGGGCCTTATTTGTTCAATAATCTTAACGATTCTGTTCTCAATGTCCTTAATGCTAAAAAAATAACCCTGGAGCAATTGGTCTGCAGCTCATCCAAATCTCTTGGTCAGCACAGTGCCTGGTGCAGATTAGGTGCTTAATGAATTCATGTAATATACACTATTAATCCGAGATGAAGCAAATAATGATGTTTTCAAAGCTAACTTAATTTATGCTACTATTAGTTATTATATTAGACACACTTTTCCAAGAAGAAAAGAATTCTGCATTACAATATTAACGATCTAAGCATTAGTCATAGTTCAGTCTAAGAATTTCTTCAATATTAAAAGCTGGTGTATATCAATTTATTAGGCAGAATTAGCTGGAATATATGTATACACATACACAATTTTAAAAATCCTTGTATTTGATCACTTTGGTTTTCTTTCTTTAATCAAAGCAGGCAAGGGGAATCTATAAAGGTTTTGGAAAGTTCCAGACTTGTTTAAGAATTAAGGCTAAAAAACTAAGGGGCCAGACTGCCAAATCTCAGAACAAAAAGAAGAGTGAAGGTTTTTGTTTTGTTTTTTAAATTTGATTAGGTCAAAAAAAGGTTCCCAGCAATCCAGTTTGAAACAGCAAATGTTTAAAAAGCAGTTAACTACATTACTATCTAGAGGAACTGAGTGAATTGGGAATAGGAAAAATGATAATGCCATGACAAATATGGTCAGCAGTATGATGTATGATGTAGTTAGAAGAGAACTAGATTATTCAAAAGACCTGAGCCCCCAATCACTTACCAATTAAGTGATCTGCCCAGTCATATAACTTCTCCAAGCTTTAGTTTCTGTAAAATGTTTGGATTTGTTCTAAGGTCTCATATATCCCTGATATTCTGTGATTCTCCAAGAGAAGACACTCAGGAATATTTTAGCAGGTAAAAGAATCTTAGTAAAAAATATCATGTAACAGACATCTTGAACATAGTTAACCTGAAGTGCTACCTTATCTAATAGAGGGCAAGTTAGGAGAAAATGTCTTTTTGAAGCCTTTTCATTTAAATCAACAACCCCAAGTCTAACAGACTCTACTTGTTTTCTCATTCCCATTAGGTTAATTTAAGAAAATTATAGCTATCAACGTCTGTATACTGTTCTATACTTCAGAAATAATGGTGGCGTTAAGTCCATGAAGGTAGCATAGCATAATGGCCAGAGCTGGCTTTAAGCTAGGAAAGACCCAGGTTCAAGTCCAGCCTCTGACATATAATCTCTATGCTCTAGGCAGCTAAGGCTATAAATCGCAGAGGAGCTACAGGCTTTGCTCAGAAGCAAGTTCTTTGTACAAAGGTAAGTATTACACTTTGACCCAGCAATACAGCTTCTAGGACTCTATCCCAAAGAGATCACAGAAATGGGAAATTCGGGTCCCACATGAACAAAAATATTTATAGCAACTCTCTTTGTGGTGGCCAAAACCTGGGAATAAAGGGGATGCCTATCAAATGGAGAATGGCTGAACAAGTTGTGGCATATGAATGTGATGGAATTCTATTTTGCTATAAGAAATGAACAGGAAGACTTCAGAGAGGCCTGGAAGGACCTATATGAACTGATGTTGAGTGAGAGGAGCAGAACCAGGAGAACTTTGTACACAGCAACAACCACAGTGTGCGAGGAATTTTTCTGGTAAACTTAGTACTACATTGAAATGCACGGACTTTAAAAATTTCCAATGAACTTCTGTGAGGCAAAACGCCTTCCACATCCAGAGAAAGAACTATGGAATTGGATCACAGATAGAAACAGACCATTTTCTTTTGTATTATGTTTTGTTTTATGGTTTGTCCCATGCATTTTAATTCTTCTGTGCAACATGCATTTAATAGGCATGTATGTGTAGAATCTATACAAGATTGTACATCGTCTCAGGAAGGGAGTGGAAAAAAATCTAAGATATATAGAAGTGATTGTTGAACATTGAAAACAAAATAAATTCCAAATTCCAAAAAAAGAAAAACAAAGATATTGTGGGAGATAAAAAGATGGATAAGACAAATTCCCGTTCACAAAACCTAGGAAGTGAGGTATACAAATGGAAGTGTAAATGAAGTACTACAGAAATTCATAAAGACATTATTTCTAGGTTTCTCTTGAGGTTAGGAGAGGTTTACAGAAGAAGTGACATGTGAGTTGAGTCTTACAGGATGGGGAATAGAGGGCATTTTAGGAAATGGGAAAGACATAACAAAAGTAGATAATACAGTTTGGCTTTGTCATTGAGTCACGTGAAAGGAAAGAAATAGCCAAACTGCAAAAGCGGCAAACTTGGGGAGCTTCCTAATTTGTCTAGAAAAGTAGGAAAAGAAAAAAACACCATTAGAGACAGTATGGTAGTATAGCAAAAATAGCACTGGCTCTGGAATCAAAAGCTCTGTGTTTACCATTACCAGTGATTGGGCAACTTGCTTAACCCCTCTGGGTCTATTTTTTCACTTGTCAAATGAGGGGTTTGAATTAAATTATGTCCTAAGTATCTTCCAGATCTGGTGCCTGTAAATGCACTATGAAAAGTGCCACCTTATTTGTGAGTGATAAAGAAGAAATATGAGTACTAGCAGTTAGGGATTTTCAAAAAGTACATGGCCACAGTAATTGTTAGTAACTCAAAGCAACAGAGTCCTAATCTGTTCTACGGTCATGGAAATTATCTTGAAGGAAACAGAACCCTGGTAAGAATTTGTTAATAAGCATTCTTCGGTTCTAGCACCTGATGCTCACACCCAGATAGTGCAATTTTCTGGTAACATCTTAAGAGACAGAGAGACACAAAGACAGGAACACACGCATGCATGCGCACACACACAGTTTAGCAAAATATATTCCGCATATGTAGCCTTCCACTACCAACATTAATGAAGATACTTTCCCAATTCCTTTGCCTCATATATATAAGACTAACTTGTAAATTAAAACCTCTAAGTCACTGTATGCTGAAATGCAAAAAAGTTTGAGAATGCTTTAGTGTCTCTACTAGTGACTAGTGTCACAGGTTTTCTTTTTCTTTTCTTTTTTTTTTTACAGAAACCATACACAAAAAGACAGCAGAGCAGAAATGAGACCTGACCACACTTGAGTTCAGCTAAAAAAGAGAAGGGAAAAAAACCTCAAAACACAAGCAAACTGTAAAACCTTTTATTTGACATTCCAGTCCAACTCAGTGGGCAGAGATGATCTCCATTACCTAAAGTAGGCTTGGGAGGTTTCAGGGGCAGGAGAAAATCATGCCCACTTCACTATTTTTGTGTGGTGCAGAGGAATACATCTCAGAACCAAGGGAGACCAATGAAATTCTACTAATCCAGGCACTTGATGTTCCCAGTTTTGAAAAGCCAAGTGTAAAAATTTTAATAAACATTAACTGCAACAGAGAAAGCATTCAGAATACCATCTTCAGCACTAGTGTGTTACACTAAATGCAATCAGACAGCATCAAACAAAACAAGTTACAATAAATGAACAAATGAAGGTTTAAGTAGGTCAAGATAATGGGCATATACATTAAAACAAAAATTAATGAATTCAACTGCAATTGGGGAAAGACCAGCAATTTGAATCCAAATTAAGGATCTGCCAATAGTATTCAGGAAATCTTATAGAACTACACAGCTGAGTAACATCTGAAAGTTTTGCAAGAGTGATCAGTGTGTGGTTAGACCTGGGGTGAGGACAGGGAAGGTGCTTTAGATTCCACAGTATCTGAATACACAAAACAAAGCCATTTACAAAACAAAAGAGTACCAAATGATACTTTAAATAAATAGTTCATCATTTTGATGAATATATACATTTAGTCCACCGTTTTGGGGATTCAGTTATCTAAGAGTGGCATATCACTGTCCAATGGGGCAGGGGCAAGTTCACATAAATAGAACAGTGTGGCTTCACTAGCTTCGGCTTCAGTCAGTGGTTCCAGTCGAACTAGCTTACTTTGGGTTGGTTCAGGGTCCAGGCTACTATCCAGAAGCTCATCAACCTCTAGGGGTTTGTCTGAAGACGACGCAGCTTCGGAAGCTGCACTTCCATTTTCAACAATGGAAGATGGACTCCCATCAAGAAATGCCAGGAGAGGAAAAGCTGTGTACTGGATGAGCTGCTTGTCTAAAATGAGGAACAGAAGATTCTCAAGATTAATTTATACAAAACCAAAAAGGTTAACAGAGAAGCTACACAATTAAGAAGTAGAGTGGGCAGCAGAATCCAGGTCTTCTCCCAATTCTAACACTCCTCAGTAAGGGTACTGACGCAGCACTGCCAATCTCTATGTGAAAAGAGACTATCACGAACCCCTATGTAATCCCAGCTTCTCTGGACAGAGACTACAGATTGTTACACTTATCTTCAAGGGGAAAAAGAATCTAAAGAAGCAGTTTACCTGTCACTTGGAGACTTAATGTCATGACCAGAGAAAGAGACTGTATGAAGTATGAAAAAAGAACTAAAAGGACTTCTTTCCTGAGACTCTGGGTTCACTATCACTGAGAAAGACTGAAAAGAAATCTCCTGAGAAAAATGTGATTGCCAACCCAAGACAGCTAAAGGATGGGACTATTTCCATAGCTAAGTCTGGAGTTGCAACTGATGGTTAGATATGCCCCTGCTTGTGATCTTTCTCACTCTGATATATTTTTGAATTATTTCAATTTGTTGTTATTCAGTCATTTCAGTTATGTCTGTCTAATTCTTCATGATCTCATTTGGGGTTTTCTTGGCAAAAGATACTGGAGTCATTTGCCATTTCTTCTCCAGCTCATTTCACAGATGAGGAAACTGAGGCAAATAGGGTTAAGTGACTTGCCTGGGGTCACACAGCTGTAAGTGTCTGAGGCCAAATTTGAACTCAGGAAGATGAACCTTCCTGACTTCAAGCCAGGCATTCTATCCATGTGCTACCTTGCTGCCTCCTAATATTTAAATATCTTTGTATTATTTGTTACATTGTTAATAAACTGCACAGCCTTTAGCATTCACATTTCTTTGAAAATAGAACATCTTAAACTCAGCATGTCCAAAATAAATTCATTACCTCTTCCCCCCAGTCCCCAGCCTTCCCCTCTTCCTAACTTGCCCATTACTGCTGTCTAAATCAGATTAAAATGTAATTGGAAAATACTTAACAAATAAGTAACAACAGAACAGACAGTGTTAATGTGTGGTTTTTAAGTCAATATGTACAGACAACCTCATGTATAGTTTAGTGGTTCCCATTTCTACTTGAGCTTGACACCACAACTTTAACACTACTAAAAAGGCAGTTTGCTAAAGGGAAGAGTACTGGATTTAATGCTGGAAGAGCCTAGAGACACCCTTCTTTGCCGCTTGTTACCTGTGTGGCCCTAGGATAGTCATGTCAACTCTCCAGCCCTCAGTTTCCTCATTTATAAAACCAGGGGATTAAAGTCCCTTCTAGATCTAGAGACATGATTCCACTCTAATCTAGTCAATGAAACTTTTCCAAGATTTGGACTTTTTACAAAACACTACAGTACCTCTCTCTCAATTCACTTTGTCTTATATTTTACATCTCTTACAAGACCTAAGTATCTCAGAGAATGCTGGTACTGACATAGCATACAAGTTACTTTTCTGTGTAGTGCTCTCAGACAAAGTATCCATAAATGCTGCTTACTACTTGTTACTGTTAGTTGATTTTGCACAATTAAGAGAAGACTGGCCAAAAAGGCTGTTAAATGTGAGGACTGCTGAGAATTAACTGTGGTGTGAAAAAAACAAATAGTACCAACAAAAGATAAAAACCACCTCAGTGTTGCATCTTACACACATACCTGATTTAGGCTTAAAATTTTTTCCATCTCCTGATGTTTTTTCCATCTCCTGATGACTCTTATTAGTTTCTGATCCTTTATTTTCCAACTGGGGGAAAAAACCCAACATAGTCACATATTATGCCTGCATCTTTTTGGGTTCTTGAAAACTTACCTATACATCAAGTATTGATACAGAAAAGCGTAACTATCAGTCACAGAATGTTAAGTGCTGGAAGGGACCTAACACAGTTCTAGTCCAAACTTCGTGTTGTACATTCAGGTGAGGAATATGAAAATAGACACGTATTTAATTGAGCCTAGAGAGAAGAGACATACAAGTAACCCTAATACATAGTACACTGTAATGCCAAAAAGGAAGGTGAGAAGACAGGGCTATGGGAGTTCAAAGGAAAGAAACATCATTCCCAGAAGGGAAAGGGGGTTAAGGAGGTAAAACTAGGGAAGGCTTCAAAGAAGAAGTTAACACTTGAACTGGACCTAAAAAGGCAGGTAGAATTTTAATGAAATGTAGATTTGAAGGAGGGATCACTTTAGGAGAAGAGAAGAACTCTTTGAGTTGCACAGTCTGACTAGAGCTGGGCTATGTGAGGAACATCCAGGGGCAATAAAAATAGAAAAGCCAAAGCCAGATATTTTTATTAAAGGACTTAAGTACTAGCTAAGGAATTTGGATGTAATTTACTAGGCAATAATGAACCACTTAAGTATTTAATAAGGGATAATGATCGTAGCCATACTTTAGGAAAAATTAAACTGGTGTATAAGGTATTTATGACAGCAGTGGGATTCTAAGAGAAAGCTTGGCCCCCAAGAAAAGAGGAAAAAGCTTTTTTGAACTTCCCATCTATTTCTGCAGAGGTGGGTGACTATGGATAGGGAACACTAGAGCTGTCAAGATTCAGCTGATGTGCTGTTTATTTGTCTTGCAGAAATTTTTTTCCCTTCCCTCCTTTCTTCTCTTTTGTGTTACAAGGGAGCCAGGGCAAGGTATTTGGAAATTAAATTGAGGTAAAAAAGAATAGCTAACAATAAAAAAATTACTGGGGATAGGAGACACTGTGGAAAAGGAATAAAACTGGCCAACTGACTGGACCAATGGGAGATTGAAAATGGGAAGGAATACACAATGACTAAGATTTCGAAATAACTCCTGATAAAGATTAAAATCTTTTCAAAATATCTTAAACCTATTTTCTATAGAAATATTTTCAAAATACACTATACATTTTTTCCAACTTAAGAGAAATAAAGAGCTTGGATACTACCTGGCACAGACACAGCTAACAACCTCTTCTCGCGCTTGGTAGATATTTGAGTCGCTATAGCTGTAAAATCCACCAAATCCACCTGCAGGCAACCTGATGATTGCTTAGCCTTTCTGAACAGAGTCCTCCTAGCTTGACACTATCTGACAGAAATAGGTTTGCATGTCGCAACTTCTGAAAACTCAGGGTCATCTTCATGTCAAGATGAGCCCACAGAGGAAAATTTCATTTTCTGATTGACTTGAAATGATCATCACTATGAATAATTACTAAAGAGTACTTAGAGGCACAAGTAAAACAGAGCTGTCTGTTTCTTTGTTTTCAGAATGCTTGTCTTTCTCTGTCATACAATGTCATCTTATCTACTAAGTTCTTTCTTACTATTTTTGTTATACCATTTCTATACTTGCCAAGATCTTCTCTTTCTTTATTTTCTATTTTTCTTCAGCTTTTCAGATTGGCCTGTGATACAGCTTTTTACAGCCACTAGTGAGAAATGTGTACCTATCTTCTCAACAGTAAATGGACCATCACAACTTTAAATGCTCCAATTTCAACTTATTTTTTTCTTCTCTATAGAAGTATTCAAACTTTGAATGCTGGGGTTTTTTGGTGTACTTCTGAAGAAAAAAAGAGTTGCCTCAGAGTTTTGCATGAGAGATAAATCTGGCATCTTTTATCAAATATATAGAATGCTTATATCTTATTCATTTAAGATTCTACTTAACGGAGGAAAATATATATTTTTGAATGTGTTCTTATTAAGTATTTGTTGCAAAGTATTTGGGAACAGCTTTACTTTTACTCAATACTGTTATTTTTCATCAACTGTACAGTACCCTAAGTGAAAACTCCAGTAAATTGATGTTCTTCAACAGAATTACAGGCAACTCTGTGGCTGCTCAACTTTCAGTTTCTAGCACTTTTTGTGATAGTTTCAATCTTCGAAAGATCCTGACCTGTGCTAAAGAGGTGATTTACAACATAGAAGGAAGTAAAGAATCAGAAAGAGAAGCACATACACTAAATACACACAAGAGTAAAGGTCCCTTTCAGAAATAAGACTTTTAAATATGTAAGACTAAGTAACATGGGAACACACATTCATAATATGGTTAAGAAGCCATGAAAAGTCTAACACAAATAAACAGGTTTTACACACACACACACACACACACACACACACACACACACACAGCTATTTTATATAAATATATATATATTGCATGATATATAATATATAATAATGTGTATATATACATACATACATAATATAAACTGGTTTCTGGGCATTCAATTTTGACAAACTATCAATAGTAGATGGTTCTGTGAAGACCCAGGGCCAGTAAAATGTACACACATACATGCCAACACTAAAATATAATACACAATAAGAATTATTTTAATACGTTTTCCCCCATCCCTAAACCAGTGTCAGATTAAAAATAAATAAAATAAAAATAAATAAAAAACCTAAAATAAAATTTAAACAATAAACTGAAATAATTTAGAATATGTGATAATTCTCAGGGGGTGGATTCATTTACTTTAAAACTTAGAAGTGTATGTGCTAAGCAAATTAAGATTGTAAAAACCAAGATGAAGGGTATTTTTGCCTACCTAAGAGATACTATGGTTCAAAAAACACTTAATTTGCAATCTGAAGAGAGGAGTTCAAATACAGACTCTGGTACTTAGGAATTCTGTGGCTAGGAAGTCTATTTTGTTCTCTTGATCCCTCATTTACAAAGTGAGGGGGCTTGATTAGATGGTCCCTTAATGCTCTAAAAATCCTATGAACCTTTGAGTATTATGAGACTTACTTACCCTGGATATACAGAGGCTACTCGTGGGCCTGACCCTAACATTACACTGCAAGGAGATTTAATCTTTCCCATTTTGTGTCCTCGACCCCTTGCTGTCAAGAACTCACCATAATGGTGTTATATTTAGTAAGTACAACCAACCCGACTTTAGTCCTACTGCAGCTCAAAAGTCCTAAGTTCAAACAATCCACCAGCCTCAGCCTCCCTCAGTAGCAGGGACTTATTAAGTGTGCTGTCACATCAGACTGCTTATGATTATGATATAATAATTTGCAAATCATCCTTATCTGGTCATTAAAGTAGATCCCTCAAAAATATCTATTTGCTAATACTTTGTTAGCTCAGCAGAAATTACTCTATTCAAAATTTAATTTCTTTAAACAGTCTACAATTCTGATTTCATTCATTTAAACTTGCTACATCTCCATTATTAGTCCAAATTATTGGCACTTTTATACTGTTATGAAATTTAGCATAGCATAGTAATAAAAGGAATTATCATAGGAAGTTTCCAGAAAAACATACTACTATAATAACTTTTCCACCAACAACTCTGAAGTAGTCTAAGTATTATCAGTTTACAGATGAGTAAACTGAGGATCAGATGTAATAAATTTCTTGCCAAGGATCACTTAGATATTAGGTGCTACAGCCAAGTCTCCTTATTCAAGACACTGTTTCATGGTATAACACTGCCTCTCTTTACCAAGAAGTTGTTTAGAAGTATGGACGGTATGTATATATTTACATGGTATATTTAATATGCCATTATTATTTCAAAGTTCCTCCTTCACAATCCCAACTTTAATCAGGAGAGATTGTCCAATACCCAACTACATTTTACACTAATTGTTTATCACATAAGCTCCAAAAGAATAACATTACTAAAAGTTTTTACCCAGAACTCCAACACCTCCATTAGACTTACGATATTTTATTAGAAAACAAAATGCTTTCCTTTAGTGAAAGGAACAATCTCACTGCTTTCTAGTTATTGGGATATTATTTCAGATTTTTTTTTTATAGCTATGGGTCCTGAGCAATATTAACTAAAACTTACTTTTGTATTACTGATGTAATCTGTGGAATTCATCTGCACAGAGCTAGTGAAAAGCTGAAAGACCAAATGAGACATTGTAAGTTTAATAAGTACTCAAAAATATTATATTTACAAAAGGCAGAGGTCTTGTCAGGTAAAGAGAGATGTGACCCTACACCAGAGGTTCACAAACAGGAATATTATTAATCTAGAGAAAATTTTGAGATGAGAAAAAAAAAAGAAAAAAGATAAAACACAGAAAGTCATACACCATGTGGAATTTATTTGGCATAAATCATATGGAATTTGCCGCTACTGTTCATGCTCCTCTTTCTGGTTCTCAGAATTCTGCTAAGACACAGGGAGGGGCATGTAAAACTAGTGCTGATATTCCATTACTCTTACATATATTCTTCTATTCTACCCTCCAAATTAATCTCTCCCTTTGGATTTTTCTCTCATTATTTAAGCCTCTCAATGACATTATCCTGTCTCCCTAGGTTACAGTCAGTACTACATTAGTACAGTTTGGAGCACTTAGTAGCCCCCAATAGGTCATGACTGAAGAGGTTGAAGAACCCTGATCCTAAAAATGGTACTAAGGCTATAGATACTAAGTAACATGTGCTCCCAATGACAAAGATACTCTTAAGAGAATCTCCCAACATTGTTCTCTGTCCCCCTCGCTGTCACAAGAAACCTTAAGTTCTTACTAAACAGAGCTCTACTAACATGCACTAGTGGGTCACCTACTTGAGATGCATACATTTTGCAACTCAAACAGAAATTTATTCATTCCATAATATTTGGTTATTAAAACAGTTAAAGAAAGAAAAAAGCTGAACATGTGAGGGTACTAGGCATATAAGATAGAGCAAGATTCATGTCGAAGGGAATAGGAAGTTTTGTAACAGAAAGAGAGGAAAGTCTGGATATGGACAGGGACAGAAGTGCGAGGAGGGAGCATGAAAACAGACATGGGGTAGGAGTGGGAACAATAGGTTCTAGGAACAGCAAGAAAACCAGTTAGTTGGATCTGAAGGTTTGAGTTGAGAAGTACTGATGGCAAACAAGGGGAGTAGGACTTAATTATCTTGGTATGTCCTTAGGAAACTTCTGTGCCCAGCATATGCTTAGGACAAGGGTCAGATTATTCTGCACAAACAAAGCTATATACAGGAGACAATGGAAATTAACAGAAGGAACTAGAACTGCAAAGGATCGGGAAAGGCTTTCAGTAAAAAGGAAGGAGGTTTTAACTAGAACTCGAAGGAAGCTAGGGAAATGAAGAGGTGGACATGAGGGAGGGAAAGAATTCTAAGCCTGGGGACAGCCGGGAAAATGCTGGCATCAGAGGATGGAGTGTCTTGTACAAGGAACAGCTAGAAGGCAACCATCTGATATGAATGCGTGGAAGGGACTGAGTGGGGTGGGGGTAAGGAAGTATAAGGAGACTCAAAGAGAAGGCAGAGAAAGGTTGTGAATGAACGTTTTAAAACTGCAAACAGAGAATTTTATATTTAATCCTGGAGGTGCTAGGGCACCAGTGGAGTTTAATGAGTGGGGATGAGGTGGGGGGTGGGGATGGAGATACCATGAAGACTCTCAGACTACTTTAGAAAGATCACTTTGACAGCTCAGTAGAAGAGAGATTGGAGTGGGGAGAAACCAAACAGCAAGCTCTTACAACAGTCCAGGAATGAGGTGATGAGGGTCTATGCTAGGATGGTGGCAGTCAGAGAAGAGAAGGGGTTGTGACACATGTAAAGTCAAATGGGCAGGTTTGGGCAACAGACTGAATACAGGAGTGGGGGTGGGGGAAGAGAGGGAGGAAAGGAGGATGACCTAAGGCGACAGACAGCGTGGGTGACCGTAAGGACTGTAAACAATAAGGAAGCCAGGAAGAGGGAAGATAACCAATTTTGTTTTGAACATGTTGAGTTTAAGTCATCTACGAGACATCAAATCTGAGATGTCCAACAGGCAGCTAAAAGTACAAGACTGGAGGTCAAAGCAGAGAGATTAGCAAGTAGATTTGAGAATCATCATGAGTGCTGATGAGACTGCCAAGTGTCCAAAGGGAGAAGAGAAGACAGCTACACTGTCCAGTGGGATACCTGTGTTTAGTAGGCATGAAGTGGATGAAGATTCCACAAAGGAGACTGAAAAGGAACAGTCAGATGTGTGGCAGGAAAACCAGGAGAAGGCAGTATCTTGAAAACCTAGAGAGAAGAGGGTGACCAATGATATCAAAGATTGCAGAGAGGTCAAGAATAAAAGGACTGAGAAAAGATCATTAAAGATCATTAACTTTGCAGAAAGCAATTTCATTGTAACAATGAGATCAGAAGTCAGATTGCACAGAATTAAGAAAATGAGGAAAAGAAGTGGAGGCACCAATTGAAGACAGTCTTTCCAAGGACTGAGCCACAAAGAAAAGAGAAAGATGGGATGGATGTGTCAAGTGAGGTTTTCTGAGGATGGGAAAAGGCATGAGTATGTTTGCAGGCAGTAGGAAAGCAGCAAGGAGATAGGGAAAGATTCAAGATAAGTGAGAGTCGTTATAATATAGAGGGGAATGTGGATTATAAGCATTAACATTTGGGTTTCACAGGCCACTATTTTCCTCACAATAATCCAGAGAAGGAGGTAATACAAGCATTATTATTCCACCTTAAAGGTGAGGAAAACTGAGGTTCAAGGGTATTAAAAGACTTCCCTTGTGGTAGTGACTGAATTAGTTAAAGTATCAGAGCTGGATCTGGAACCCAAATCTAACCCTAAATTTAGTACTTTTTTTTTTTTTTTTTTTGTTACTACCACAGACAGGAGTAGTAAGAGTCTTCAATAAAGTGATGGTAGTGGGAAAAGAAAAAAAATTACATGACATTTTGAAAGATAATCCGCAAGATTTGATGATTCACTGACTAAAGATGATGAAGGATGAAGTCAAAGAAGATGCTAGGGATTTTCTGGAAGACATAACAACACTAAGAAATCAGGGGAGTTTTGCTTGAGCTCCCTGAGTGATTTAGAAATGATATCCAACCCTCTTCCCTGCCTTATCAAAAAGAAATTAAGTAGAAAAAGAAAAATAAAAGTTACCAGGAGAAAGGGGGAACATTTTTTACAGCTATTGTTGACTATGGAAAAACACTGCCTTGCTACCCCCCAAAGTCCCAGAACCTGTAATATTACTGACGTTTCTTGTCCAGATGTGTATCTCACCTACAAGATCCCCAGTTGGGGAGGTGGGGTGGGGAAAGGGGGTTTTCATTATCCCCCCTCTCCCTACTAATCTTGGGTCAAAGGGCTCACAAAACCATTGAGTTACTCTTCTATTCCATTCCAGCTCCCATGTAGGCCAATCAGATCTGAAGCAACCTCATGGATGTCCCTTAACCACTCAAAGGCTCCACATGGTTAAGAGGAAGTCTCCCTCACCAATCTAACCTCAGGAGACCACTCCTGTGCCTTGATCACAATACTAGTACTGAATTGAAGTCCCCATCCTTTGTCCAACTGCAGCCTTTTGAAAGCCATGGGAAGCTACATGCAAATTAACAGAACTCTGAGGTAACAGTGCACACCCAACAAACTGGCAAAAATTATTACAAGCAATGGAAAGCAATGCTAATAATTCTGTGAAAAAAGGTGCACTCATTTGCTGGTGAAAATGCATAAGCGTAGAATCTTTTGGGGAGACATCTAATAGTACAAAATGATACCCTCTGACTCGATAAATTCATGCCTGGCAAAATTTTCTGAAATGTGTTATCAAAAACAAAACAAAAAATAGTTTTGTTTTTCAAAGCTTTTCTATAGTATCATTACTTATAATTGAGAAAAAATGCTGGACACAACCCAAATGTCCAAAAATAAGGGCAAAAACTGAGAGCGAGCGAGAGAGAGAGAGAGAGAGAGAGAGAGAGAGAGAGAGGAAGGGAGGGAGGATGGGAAAAGTGATTAAAAACATAAAAAAATCAATGTTATAACCAAGATTAGAAGGAAAACAGGTGGGAAACAATTTTTATAGCCAGTGTTTCTGATAAAGGCCTCATTTCTAAAATATATAGAGAAGGGAGTCAACTTTATAAGACTACAAGTCTTTCCCAATTGATAAATGGTTTAAAGGATACAAACAAGTAGTTTTCAAAGGAATAAATAAAAGCTATTAGATTATAATCATATGAAAAAATGCTCTAAATGACTACTGATTAGAGAAATGGAAATTAAAACAATTCTTGAGGTATCACCTCACACTTATCAGATTGGCTAATACAACAGAAAAGGAAAATAACAAATACTGAAGATGTGGGAAAAATGTAATGCTAATGCATTGTTGGTGAAGTTGTGAAACTATCGTTCTGGAGAGCAATTTGAAACTCTGCCCAAAGGGCAACAAAACTGCAAACCCTTTGATCCAGCAGTACCACTACTAGAGCTATATCCTAAATAGATGATAAAAAAGAGAAAAAGACCTACATGTACAAACATATTAAAGCAGCTCTTTTTGTGGTGGCAAAGAATTGGAAATTGAAGGGATGCTCATCAATTGGAGAATGGCTGAATAAGTTGTGGTATACAAATATAATGGAATACAGATTTCAGAAAAACTTGGAAAGACTTAACATGAATTGATGCTGAATGAAGTGAAGAGAACCAGGAGAACACCGTACATATTAACAGCAATACTGTTTGATGATCGCCTGTGAATGACTTAGCTCTCCTTGGCAATACAATGATCCAAGACAATTCTGAAAGACTCATGATGGAAAGTGCACCCAGAGAAGAAGTACAGAGTCTGAGTGCGGATCAAGGCGTATTACTGTTACTTTTTTTTGCTTTTTCTTTCTCTTTTGTTGATTCTTCTCTCACAATATAACTGAAGTGGAGACATGTTTAACATGATTGTGTATGCATAACCTATATCACACTGTTTGCTCTCTTAGGAGGGAGGAAAGAAAAATTTGGAACTCAAAATTTTACAGAAATGAACACTGAAAATTATCTTTACAGGTAATTGGAAAAAAAGTACTATTCAGAAAAAAAGTCAATGTTAGAGGAGCTGGAGGACAGCATTTACACTATATTGCTGGTGGAGAAATAAAGTGGTCCAACCAATTTGGAAATCAATTGGAAATTTCATGAGTAAAGTCAAAACGCTATTCATAAACTTTGACCTAGCAAAGGTTAATGAGAAAAAAGAAAAATCCTATATACCTCAAAATATTTATACCAGTACTCATTGTGGTCCAAAAAGAAAACCCTTAAAGCAGAAAGATATCTACTGACTGAAGAATGGCTGAAAAAACTGTGAAATACAAATGTAATGGCCTATTCAATACATAAGAAATGTATTAATATGAGAAATTTAAAGAAACATGGATGACTTCTATGAAGTAATAGAGAATAACAAAAACCGAATTAAGAAAACACACACACATCCTCTCTGACTAAAATAGTGTAAATGACAAGCTAAAAAAGTAGTCTAACTATGATAAATTGTAATGAATAATCTTATTGTTGAGAACTTAAGAAAAAATACTATCCTTTCAACTCAGTAAAGAGGCAGACTCTATGGATGCATATACACTGTCAGTACTAGAAACTGTTAGTTGGCTTTACTTAATTAATTTGCTGTTGTTAAAATGAAGGGTTCAATGGGGCAATGGAACACAGGTTAAGGAGAAATGATTGGTATAAAAAAACAACAAATTCATTATTTTTTTAAATTAGAGGAACAGTTAAATTCTGAAACATTAACATAATGTATTATTATAATGAAATAATATTAGCAAGCACAAAGAAAAAAAGGAAATGAATTAAGAGCTTTATGTAATGCAATAAAAATGAAGGACCAAGAATACCGCAGAATTTCAGTATTAGAGGGGACCATCTAGTCCAACCTATATCCTAGAAAGAATACTCATGACAACATGTCTGATAAGTGGTCAAATGCAACATATACTCTGAAGAGCTCTAGGGAGAGGAAAACCACTTGCCTCCTGAAGCAGCCCAATATAATTTTGAATACTATAGATCTTTAACTATTAGCAAAATTTTCTTGACAGAAAACCTTTCAGCTTCCATCCACTATTCCTACCTCTCCCTCTGAGGGACAAATAGAACAAATCTAGTCCCTCTTTCACATGATAGCCCTTCAAACACCTGACGAAGGGATATTCACTCTCTCTCTCTCAACCTTCTCTTTTCTAGGCTAAATATCCCCAATTCCTCCAATCCATCTTTATGTACCAAGGACACAAAGACCTGTAGTTGCTATTCAGTCATTTCAATTGTGTCTAATTCTTCGTGACCCCATTTGGGGTTTTCTTGGCAAAGCTACTAGAGTGGTTTGCCATTTCCTTCTCCAGCTCACTTTACAGATAAGAAAACTAAGGGAAGATTTAAATGACTTGCCCAGGGTCACACAGCTACATACAGCTACCATCCTGCAGAGGACACCATTTCTCTTAGGTTGTGACATCTATCACTAAATACATTATTTTAGATGTGGTCTGACCAAGGCACAGTACAGAGGAACTAACAGCTTTTTTCCTGAAATGAATTCCTCTTACTGTGGCCCAAGAGGACATTAGCTTTTTTAGCCTGCCATGTAACCCAGCTGACTCATACTGCTTGTAGCTTGTAGTCCACTGAAACTTTCTTCCTTATTTCCAACAAAATGACTCCTCTATCTTGTATCTGTGAAGTTACTAACTTCTTGAACTCAAGGATAAGGACTTTGTATTCATCTCTGCTGAATTACATCTTGTGTTTACTAGTTAAATCCAATGCTCTAGTGACTGGAGGTTAGTCTGTCACAATCTTTTTGGATCCTGACATCCAGTGTCAGCTAACCCTCTCAGCACGGTAATATACGCAAATCTGACAAACATTCCATCTATAGCTTTATCTGTCTCACTGATAAAGATACTGAACCACACAAGGCCAAGTAGAGCAACCTGGTGTCCTACACTGGAAACTCAATGCTAAAAACTAGCCGTGACCTCTTAATCTTGGTTATTCAACACGTTCCAAAGCCATCTAAATATACAGTCATCCAGAACACATTTTGAACCTCTACATTACGCTAATAGCATGAGAAACTTTAATGCTTTCCTAAAATCTGTGTAAACCTATATGAGCATTGTTCCTTTGATCTACCAGTTTAGTAACCCAGTTAAAAAAGGGGAAAAAAGGTTAACCTGGCATGACCTGTTCTTGCAAAAGCCAACATATTGGCTTTTCATGATCACCACTCCCTATTGGTGTTGTTTGTCCTTTTTCATAAAGGGCCATGACAATCAAGAAGGTGATGTCAAAAATTACAAGTGAATTGGATTTAAGAAAGTTACTTTAAGGTTACTTTAATGCAAAGTAACTAGCCTCACTTTCTCCTCTGGAGTCATCTGGATTCAGTGGAAAGATACAGATCAGGACCATTGCAGATGGCCCCTACTACCTACAGACTATGCCACAAAAAAATAAATAAATGGGAATGCACAAAGAATCCAGATAGAGACTAGAGGTAATAATTGAAATGTTATGACATAGTGTATATTTTTATTTAGTGCAATGAAGATAGCTGCAAAACAAGTGTAACTAGCCCTATTACTATTCATTATGAACTTAAAATCTTTTAAAAGCAAAACAAAAAACTAAAAAATAATAGTGGATTTTTAGCCTACATAACATAAAGATGATGGAGTCATTCAAGATGGCAATGAAGGTCAGAAAATTCCAAGCTCTCAAGATTTGCCTCCACAAAAGAGATAAAATAGCTCCTCAGGGCAAACACTAAGCTCTAAAAACAAATAAGAGTACGGGAAGAACAGTCTTCCTTCTGGGACAATTGGAAAAGACATGAAGAAAAATCTCAGGAAGAAGAGGCAAGCCCTCGGATTAGCTAAATTGGGAGGCTGCCGTGGCCCCAGCCACAGGAACTTTACCCCACATACAGACAGCCCAGAAGATAGAGATGACCTCTGCTGACAAGGAACACAAGACGCAGCTGTGCTGCAGTCATGGCTGGGGCAAGAAGGAAGCAGCAAATGCCCAGTAAGTGCAGAAGCAATGAGGTGGACATCATTGGCTGTGGGCACTTACAGGAGGCTGGAGGTTCCATCCCCCATGACTGGAAGTGATTACAAAAACTAAACTACAACAAATAAAAAAAATGCACAGGCAAAGGAAAAAGAATCACAGAGATTTACTATGGGAATAGAGAAGATCAGGATTCATATTAAGAGGAGGACACTGAAACAAAGAAATCCTCTTCTACCCCAAAGAATGACATCAAATGGTCACTTACTCAAAAAGAATTCATAGAAGAACTTAAAAAAGACTTTAAAACTCAAATAAGAGAGAATGAGGAAAAACTTAAAAAAAAAAATTCAAGAAAAACAAGACTAATAAAAGGGACTCAGTAAGGACAGACTGTTTACCTTTCATGTATGTAAAATGTAACTCAGAGAACTGAGGTTAAACCTGTTTATGATATGACTTTAAAAAGTAAAAACATTTAGGAACTAAAAAAAGTAATTGTTTTATACAAATGAAGTGTGAGAGGAAGAACTGACAGAGGAATTAGATGGAGAGGAGGACTCTTAGTGCTAGAAGCCTGCTTCAGGAATAGGTTCAAGAGGGAACAATACATATATATCTGCAAGCGTAAAAAATCTTTTAAATTCAGAAAGAAATAAAACACTAATGGGATAGGGAGAAGGGAGAGGATAAGAGAGGGCTCTCTACAGGGGACAGTGAGGGAATAGGTTAAGGGGAGCAAGAGAACGCATTTAGATGAATGGGAATGGGAGGATAAAGAAGCGATCCTTGGGAGGATAAGGGAAGGATCTTTGGAGGGGAGAGTCAGGGAAGAGGTCAAAGGGGATATATAGAAGGGTGTTTAGATTTATGGGAGAGGCAGCTAGGTGGTACAGCAGATAGAGCACTGCCCTGCAGTCAGCAGGACCTGAGTCCAAATGTCGCCTCAGACACTTACTAGCTGTGTGACCCTGGGCAAGTCACTTAAGCCCAACAACCTCTTCCCCCCACCAAAAAAAGAGATGTAAATATGGTGGGGCCACAATTAGAATCACACAAGACCTAGCAGCAGCATCACTGAAAGACCACAGGTCTTAGAACACTTTATATACTGAAGAGCAAAAGAACTGGAGTTCCAGCCAAAAATATACCCAACAAAGCTAAGCATAATCGTGAATGAAAAAAAAATGGATATTTAATAATTTGTCAGATTTTCAGGACTTTGTTAAAAAAAAAAAACAACAAAAAACACCCAAACTTAACAGAAGATTTGACATACAAGAGGCAAGAGAAATATAAGGCACATACTAAAGACTAATTGACATACTGTTTACCTTTTATGTATGCAAAATGTAAAATGGATGTCTAAGATTGTTATTAGTAATTGAGCAGTATGTAAGAAAGATTGGGGATCAATATGAGTATATGACTTCAAAAAGTTAAACTATTTAGGGACAGCTAAAGAGTAATCATTTTATACAAATAAGTTGTAAGAAGAAGAACTGACCCAGAAGAATTAGACAGTGGAGGACTATTAGCTCTGGAAACCTACTTTCATCAGGAATGAGTTCAAGAGGATAAAATTCCTATATATCGACAAGAGTATAAAAATAAAAGTCTTCTAAATTCAGAAAGAAATAAAACACCAAGGTAAAATGGGGAGGGCAAAGAGGCTAAGAGAAGGAACTCTAGAAAGGAGGGTGAGGGAATAGGTTAAGCGGGGTATAGAAGGGTATTTAGATTAATGGGAAAGGGAGGATAAGGGAGCAATCTGTAGATGGAGGGTGAAGGAATATGTCAAAGGGGAATATGACTTATGGGAATGGGAGGATAAGGGAGGGATCCTTGGAAGGGGGGTAGGTTAAGGTTAAGGAGGGCAAGGTAGCAGGCAGAGGTGAAGTAGAGGAGTCAGGAGGGATAAGAAATAGGACACATGCACAAATATAAAACAAAGATCAGGAAGTAGAATCTGTCAGGGAAAGTACAGTTTACATATGTATGTACCTATGCATGTATGTGTATAAAAATACATCCACACTTAATTGTAGCTGGGAGGAGAAAAAAAGAACAAAGAACAAAGTAAAAAGGCACAGTAGAGAACAAAAGAAAACTTATGAGGAAGCAAAGAAAAGACAGCTCTCAACACAAGACACGGTATTTGTTACACAGGCTTTTTTGAAATAGAAATTAATTATTGCCTTACATTTTGAATTCTCTCTTACATTCTGTTGTGCACATAGTTTTTTTTTTCTTACTGTGTATTTAAGTTTTGGGGAAAAAAGTGCAATGAAAAATTATAAGATGGTGCTCTAGGAACTAGGAGGATACAAAAAGCAAATTCAGAGCAAGCATAGTATAGTTTAGCTATGGACATACTATTTTGAAGTGATGGCCAATCATCCCAAAAGCAATATCCCATAGAAAAGACCTTAAGTGAGAGGTAAGGGCAGGGAGAATTTCTAAAGGGGACATAATTGTTAGTGGCTCTGTGATCAGAAATGCAGCATACCCAATGAAGACCAGTCCGAACAAGAAAGCTGCAAAATGAAGAACAGGGAGGTAGGGGTTGAGAAGGAGAACATTCCTGGTATATTTGCCAACCCAAATATCACAGAGAGATGAATGTTGGGGAAGAGATAGTTCTCATGAGACTATCAAAGAAGATGGGCAGTAATGTAACTCATGACTTTAGAAGACTATACACAGGTATAGTATGGATAATGAAAGATTCAGAGAGGTAAAAGAGTTGATATGTCTCAATAGTTATGGCTGTCTGATCAATTTATTTGTTACAGCATCTGAGATCTTTTCCCATCTTTTTGGCATATTCCCCTCAGATAATCTTGGAAATAAAAAAGGTTGCCAAGTGGTTTTAAAACTGTCATGCTGTCTTCATCATAAATTTGTTCCGTGGAGATCTAGTCAAGCCCCATTGATCTTCCTGTGTAATGTCAGCTTTTTACGCACCATTTCCACTTTTCATATAATCTATGTAGTTCCATTATCCTTATGATGAAGCTAGAGCTCTGGAGGACACAACGGCAACTCTGTTCCTTTCACATCTACTTGTCATTCTCCCAGAACCACAAATAAATGCTCTGAGAAGGATGTGGATTAGTTTCTTTACACAATAAGCTGCCTACAGCCTTACTGTCCCCTTCATACTTTTCTTTGTTTTGTTAGATGTTCCTTATGAATCTTCCATCATCCATCATCACCATTCCATCAGGTATATAATATTTTACAAATGAGTTTGTACCAGTGTTGTGCTGGAGCCAGCTAGTACCAGCTTACGAGAGTTGACTGCTAAATTTTCAGTGTGAGAATATCCACCTAAGAAACAACAAATACTATAAAATCAGGGCTCCAGGTATTGTTTTGTTGATTTTCTAGTCTTAAAGAAAGTGATGGAGAAAATGCTCTTAATGAAAATAAAATATAAATGTGAGCATACATAATCCTTACCAGGATGCCAACAAAATAAAATGTCAATCTGCATTGGTAAAGGAAGCTTCCTCAATGAAATTTTTCTCCTGAATTAAATTACAGATCTGAACCAATAACAACAAAAATCTCAGAAAAGTGACATAAAAGAAGACCAGTAGTCAAATATATGCTCTCAAAGGATACGAACAGTTTTCAAAATGAGAAGCGAAAATTACTAATAAGTATGAGATAATGCTCAAAATTTCTAATCAGAGAAATACAAATTAAAATAACTCGGGCTTCATGTCATACCTAATTGAAAATATAATAAAAGATAGATATCATCAGTTGTGCAAAGTTTTTGAAAAGTGGGGAAGACAAACATCCTAATACATTGCAGGGGTAGCTGTGCAAAACTGGTTCAAACTTTCTGAAAAACAATATCAAGTTTTGTAAGAAAAGTTAGTGAACAGTTCCTAACTTCTGACCCAGCAACCAGGCATTCAATGAATACCAGGCATTCAATCTAAGGAAGTCAATGACCGAAAGGATCCATAAATACAAAAACCCAACTAAAACTTGTCAAAAAATGGAATGTGCTATCTTAAAAGGAGTATGTCATCTATGGGATAACATATATTATAGGATTCCTTTGCTGGTATGGACAAAAAACTAGGGAGCTAGAAAAAAATAAAAAGGTCATCTAATACAATCCCCTCATTTAACAGATGAGGAAATTAAAGCCCAACTAGATTAAATGGCTTGTCCAAGGTCAAACAGACAGGAAGTAGAGCTAGTGAGATTTGAACCCAAATACTCTGATTCCACAGTCATCACTCTTTCCCACATATATGTATGTATGTATGTATGTATATATGTACACACACACACGTGTGTGTAGATATATATATATCTACACACACAAAACACACACACACACACACACACACAGTCTCCCATACATAGTTAGAATCATTATCACAGAGGTTAATGTCATATTGACAGAAATAAAGGGCAGACCCTTGAAATGAAATCTTTATTCTTTCATATAGATATATACCTCTAGCAAATATAGGTTCTACTCAGGTCATATTTTAATCCATATTTGGGAAATATACAACTTTTATTTGAATTAATATGATAAGTAAAGTCATGACATTTTGAAAAAAGCAGTTCACTAACATAGGAAGAAAAAAAGAAAACATAAAGAAGAGAACGAGGAAAGTGACTGGTCCTGGGTAATATAAACCATCAGCTAGAGGCTAGGAGAATGAAAAACCAGCAAAGAAGGTAATAAAGAGATAAGAGAAAAGTCATGAAAGAAGAATACCACAAAAGCCACAGGAGAAAGTGAGCAATAAAACCAAATGCTTCACAGGTCAAGTTAGAAATGAGATAAGCCAATGGATATAAGAAAATTAATGATCTTGTAGTGTAAAAGGCTGGAGGGAGGTTAAACTATACCATATAGAGTTATGGAATGAATAATAGTCTGTAAACCAAAGACTTGTGAAATTGTATAGTGCAATGGAAGAAAAAATAGGACAGTATCTAAATAATCAACTTCTTTTTTTCCTACAAAATAAGGGAAATTCCATGCATGTCGGAAGATACAAAGAAAAGCACCAGTATAGAAATATTAAGAAGGGAAAAAAAAGATGTAGGAATAGATCTTGAGGAGAGAATAAGATTTAGCCTTAAAGAATTAAACCATAGGCTATTAAGTGCTAGAAAGAGAATCAAGTCTAACCCTCTCATTTTACTTATTAGGAAACTAGGGCTCAGTTCCTGGTTCAGTCATATAACCAATTAGTACTAGAGAAACAGGAAGGAGGAGAAAAGGAGAGAATGAAGACAGATGCTGGTAGGTGACAATGCTCACATGAAGTGAAAAAGCCCTAATATCTCACTAATGGAAGCAAAATCATCTGCCAAGAATGGGGATGCTTTGTTTTAAGGGGGAGGGATCGGAAAGTCATACTGAAGAACGTACCAGGCATCCACAAGAGAGGAATGGAAGTACTGACAACGAAGCATCCTGGCGCTAACTGTAGAATTTTGAGTGCCCCAGATCTGCAAGCTTTGCTACACCCCTAGCAGCATTCTAAAATGTGACCATATGGATAGGAAGCTGATATAAATGGAGATGAAGATTTTTTATGATCCATAAGGATGCTAAAGTTATTGAGGATGACAGGCACAGACTGAGGTTAAGTAAAACAAAAATAATAATAGTAATTTTTAAAAAGTCATGTGCCAAAGTCAGTCAGAACAATAAAAGTGGAACCCCTGGATGACTACAATGAGGCTATGGAGACGGTGTGGAAGTCAAATGTCAGGAACTCTGAAAAGCAGCAAAGAAATAACTGTCTGGAACTAATGTTGGAGCAAAGAACAAGTCGACCTTGCTCTCCCACTGAAGCTTTATTAGAATGAGAAGCTGGGAAGGTAATATCAAGAGTGTACAGGCAGGTTTCATTTGTAGAAGAGAGAAAGAGTGAAGAGATGAGAAAAATTATTTAGGATTAAAGAAAAGTTTGCTTACAATGTTAGAGAGGGTCAAAGGCAGAAGATATGGGAACTTGGGCAAATTGAGTGTGCATGAATGGATGTATGGGTAAAAAAGAATGAAGGAACAAAATGTTTACACAAGGACAAGAGTTAAAAATAAAGACTTCTAGTCAAAAAATGTTAGAAATCAGTCATCTGTGCAGAGGTGGGAAGGAAGGGGGAAAAGAGTGGCCCAAGATATGCTGAAGAGTCACATTTAGAAATGAAATAGACCTGTAAAGTCATATTTTCATAAGAAAGTACCATGTCCATTTAAAAAGGAAATATAAACTTTCTTGGCTGGCCAGGGCTCATAATAATTGGTGTTCACCTCACAATGAGTTCAGACAAGACCCAAATTTAACAGTATTACTGATTAAAGTTCAAGTGATTTAAATGTCCTGCACACCTTAATAAAGAGTCTGTGGGCTTCATTTCAAAACCTACCATCAGAATTTTAAAAAGGAAAAGTCATGTAGGATATAAAAACAAACAAAAAACCCTCTCCCCCAAACTATTTTAATTTCTATTCACAGCTTTGATGAATCAACAAATATATCTTAAGAGAAAAGAGTATATAAAACACTTACATCCACCAGCAGATCAGGATCTATGCTAAACTGTCTTCCTGAAAGCATGGCTTGGAAGTCTTCTAGACTGCAATCAATACTGTCAAGATAATCCAACAGCTCAACCCTGGAGAAAGAATAAGAATGAAGTACTGTATTTTCTGAGATGTGTGTCCTCATGTAAATTTAAAATTATTTTTGAAACCCCACAATACCTTGGCTAGGTAAAACTAGTAATTCCAGCAGCATATCAAACTGCAGATTCCAATAAAAAGGAACTTAAAATATAGACTGTTTAAAACATTAGAGTACTAATTTGGAATGCTTTGGTGCCAACATGCTTTAATTCATCTTTTCTCCTCCAAGTCATTTTAACAAAATGTTGTAACTTGGTATCTATGTTTCATTCTTACCTTTTCAGCAAAACGGCCATGTCCACAGTCTAATAAGTATGTCAAGGACCTTGTGAATTGCTATATATACCCTGTGGGCACTCAAATGTTAGCCAATAAAAATTTCTGAAGAAGAATAGCTACTGGCATGAAACAAAATGGAAAGATCTATGTCCTGAGAATGATCGTACCACTCTGCTTGGACCAGTCTAACTGGGGGCATCAGCTGGACCAGAAGCTAAGGGAAAGTCACACTACTAAATTTACCAATTTAAAAAGGAAGCTTCATCACACAAAAGCAAAAGAAATTTAAAATGCACACTATCTGACTCATGTATAAACCTGAAAAAGAAGTTCTAGTAGCTATTGAGAAAGATTTCAGAAAAATTTTAAGCATGACCATATCTCTTCACCTAGTATACCAAATTTTATGTCACTAAAATTCCTAAAATGTTAGCTCCTGTGCAAAACAAATCCACAAACACTTTGAATTAACAAGGAAACTTGAATAAACTTAATGAAATCCTTTTCCAGTTAAAAGTTAATTGTACTGCTTTTAAAACCCTTTCCCCTGTATTCTTATATATCTTCCACCTTCTGAATGTGGCAGGTATAAGATGAAATGACTAAAAAAGTTTGATCTTCTGAGCATATTGATTTATTAAGCAAATGCATACCAACTGCCTGACAAAGTAGGACCAGACCTCAGTTTCAATTGAGCTGGACTCAAATACAGACTTTTATAAACTAAAAACAATCAAATAAGGCCAGTTAATTAAAGAGAAACAATACAATATTAGATAATCTGATTTCTAATTGGATGAAAAGTTAGAGACTTTCCAAGTTGGGAAGAAGAGAATGAACAGGTGAAATTCCCTGAATTCAGAAAAGGAAGTATCCCACTCCCTAAATCATCTGAAAACGAGTGATTGTGGATAATCTAGGCTACAACCAAATGGGGCAGATAGTCAGTTTTATCATGAAAGTTTTGTTTTGTTTATTCCAGAACCAATGGTAATTCAGAAATACAAAAGCAGGAGAGTTAACTGAAAACAATCAAATATATAAAATGATCTTTAAGTGGAAACCCTTCCCACCTCCAACCCAGCCAACTAGTCAAGACCCCCCCCCCCCCACACACAAAAAAACCATGAAAAGAATAAGATAGAAAACATTATTCAACAGTTAAGACATGTATTTAACTAAACGATATGTGAGGTGGGTAAGAGAGGGTTAGTAAGCCAGAAATTAGAAATTCATCTTCAGTCTTTAAGTATTTTTCAGAAGTTGTAGAAAATATAGAAGTCACATGTATCCAAAAGCAAGAAACAAATCACAAAACTTAGGATCATGAATTTAGAGAAAAAAGAAACCTTAAAGAATATCTGGTGCAATATGCTCATTTTAAATGAGGAAACTGAAGGTCAGAGAGGGTGTCTGGCAAGAGGTCACACAAATATTAGGAGTCAGAGCCATGATTTGAACCCTGGTCCTCTGACGCCAAGGCTAGCAATTCTTTCTACGTGTTTTGTGTCGAGGCTACATAGATAACATCGTACACACACAAAGGGCAGAGATGATCAAAAAGAAAACACTTAGCATTTACAGGCATATCTTTAGGCTTAGAAGAAGCTATAATTAAGCAGACCAAAGAAAGACTTAGCAAACTGGACAGAAATATTATTCAGTAAATAACTCAGTTTTCCAAGAATTGAAGAAGAAACTGAAGGGGTGGAAATGAAACAGGCATAAATCTACAGGTAATAGAGTGAAACACACAAACAGTAATAACTTAATTGATCAAGCTCAAAATTAGTATTCAAAATTAAATCACTCACTTTCCTAAAAGATTGATGTTTTCATTCAGGATAGAGTCCATCATGGAGACAGGATCCTCTGAAGTCAGAGTAGATGAGCTGTTTACCTGGACAGCACTAGACATGAGCGAGCTGCCACTCTCACTGACAGAATTCACACAGTGACTGGTGGGAACACTGGCTGGTTCACTTCTTTTCTCCCCACCCTGAATAACAGGAGCATAATCATCCTCATTGTCATCTTCTACAATGACAATATCAGGGTACTGGCTACAACTATGCCGTGGATAGGAGAGAAAAGAAAGAAGCAGTTATATTCTTTTTCCTAAAGTTCCTATCCCTACTTGTAAATTTCTATAGATATTAAACATTGATAGAACATAGAATTTAGGTTTTAAAACCACAGAGAACACAGTGATATAAGATGCTATTAGAAAAAGAGTCTATATTCTAGAACTACAGTCCAGAATAATCATTCTAACAGTTCTTCCTCGTTATGCCAATGTCAAGACCTGTGACTTTTTGCTGGTTCAGTAACACCCACCACTGAGGGAGGTCTACAACTATCTACCACTTAGTAGTAGATGACAGCTGCCATAACCTCAAAAGTTATGACATTTACTTATAGTCACCAAGCAAGGAAGTGTCTAGACTAGATCCAGACAAGAATCCAAAACTAGTCTGGTGTTCTATAAGCAGAATCCATCAGCTAATCCAAGTCAGGTCCACTTTAAACTTTTTTTGTTTAAATGAAATATAGGTTTCAAAACTTAACTGAATAGTCCTATAAAGCAGTTACTATTATAAACTAATAAAAATCTTGGGCTTTAATAGTTATTCCTTGAATAACAAGTCCTATAAAGTTGTCCTCTAACACTTATTTTCAGAATCTTCTTACTTTGAAGTGTCAGATGTAGCATCCTCATTGGTTTCAGGAGTAACTGGAGCATTTTCTTCATCTACATTATCATCAGTGACATCATAAATAATGATGTCCTCTGAAATCTGCTCCCTTGGTTTTAAACCCTCTGTCCTACTATGTGGAACCTATGAAATTGGAAAAGAAAATATGTCTAAGAGCAAGGTTCCAACTTCTAAATCAACTACTGCATCAATAATTAGAAACAAAAGTTCTGTTATTGTGCAGTAAGAAGTGACAACTGTGAGAAAATTCAGAAAAACATGGGAAGAGCTATGTAAGCTGATGTATAGTAAAGTAAGCAGAACTAAGAAAACAATATGCACATCTACAATAAAATAATAACAATTTAAATAAAAGACCACTAAAAATGAAGCCAGACTCTGAGTAACTAAAAAAACAATTAATGGTCCCAGAGAACAGCAAATGAAACACACTGCACTTCCTCATCTTAGTAGAGAGGTGGCTAAATGATGTATACTTCAACAAATTATTGTAAAAGATATTTTTGCTTAATTGTTTTTTGTTTTGAGGGGGTTTAATTTGGAGGAAGGGGATCTCCAGAAATAACTGATTTAAAAAACAAGAAGTCAAAAGTTTAATTCAAAAGAACAGCAAATTACATTGGCATTTTTTAATAATGTGCATTGAGGTAGGTTGGAAGCTAGGGTGACAGTTACCATTTTAAAATTAAATGCAAAACTCCATTTTAAAAAATAATCAAGCACTGTCTACCAGAAGAGGTAATGTAAATGAATAAATAACTATCACTGCATGGTAGCACTAGAACATTCCATTACAGTTTTTATTACTATATATGCCAAAGTACGGGCTACATCTCAGTAGAACTATATTTAAGGACTCCTGATTTTAATATGTTAGAATTTCTAATATCTAATCTTAACTCATTTCATGTGGTCATTACTGAAATAGAGGAATCACTCTAAATATTCTGTAGGTTACATCTTAAGCAGTCAACAATTCAATTTAAAGAAATGAGAGTACCTGCCCTCACAGAGTTCACAGTTTCATGATGCTAATAGCTCGTTTAAAAGTGACTATGCTAGAAGATCTAACTTAAGGCATAAAGAGCATGAAACGGGTGTTTATTAATTAAAAGAACTAAATGTAGAAAAACTGAATAATACTATTTTTAAAAGTACTATATTATTACAGGATTTAAAAAGAAAAGTTACTTTATGGTGGCGATTATTGGATGGTTCTTTGACAATCTGCTGAAATCGATTTGTCTTTGGAGATCCATTAGTATTTAAAAGTAGAGGCCTGAAAAATCAGAAGAAAAATTCATACATTTAGTTATACAATCACACAAAAAATAAGGGGCTAGGTTACTACAGGTATCTATTGTTAAAGATAATATTTCCAAACAAATTAATAGTAATTTAGTCAAATGTTTACAAAGCAACGTTGTCAAATTCAGGCAAAATTTTGGCTTTTAAAGGAATAACGCCAAAGCTTTCTTTTTTTTCCCTTTCTTTTTCATTTCTTCCTTAAGTCCTCCTACCACATCTTTATCCTGAGAATGCCAAAGGTAACCAGTAGAAGTCATGGCTATAACCTAGCCCACTCTTGGCAACCAAGATAAAAGAGAATGTAAAAATCAACTAGACTCTAGGCAGCCACTAAGGAGCATTCCAACACCCCCCCCCCCCCAGCCTCTTCAGACTCCACTTGCTTTTCCTCACACACATAAAACTCAATCTCAGGTTCCTGTGTCTTGTCCCCCTTCGCTTGACTAAATAGGTAACACCCCTCTCCTAAGAGGGTTGAACAGTTACAATAAGCATTTATTAAGTGCCTTCTACCTACCAGGCAAAGTACTAAGTACTGGCAAAAAGGCAAAAGACAGTTCCTGCTCCCAAGGAAAGCATAAAGAGTATAGGCAATAGAAACTGCTCTGTTATCTCCAACACAGGCTCTGCCTCTACTACTCCACTAATTCTGGCTTTCTGTTCCTATATAAATTTTGTAGAAAATGTATTTTCTATCTGTTGCTTTCTCAATTGTGGGGAGGGAAGGTAAGAGATTTGGTGGATTGGGTGAAGAGACAAATTTGCATTAATGCTGCAATTTATTCCAACACAAAAACAAACACCAAGGAGTCACAGTAATAGGAGGATATACTAATTAGTCTGGTAGGATAAAATGGTGGTTCTCTAGGTATGGTACAGGCATCCCCTCAGGGGACCCAAGGTCAAAAATATGTTTTCATCTCTAATACAGCAAATACTAATAGATGTAATTCACACAAAAGCTCTTTGGAAGGATTATTCCTCAATAATTTTTAAGAGTGCAGACCACAAAGTTTGAGAGCCAGTGATGTAAAAAAAGGTAGTAGTTATTCACTCAGATTTAAGACACTAAGATCCCCCCCCTCAGCAGTTTATAGGTAAATTCCCATTTTATTATAAACAAGTAAATTTACCTTTTGCGTTTTAAGCTCACAAGCTGGTTATTCTGAACCAATGTAACAATAAACTGGACAATCTAAAAAGGGGAGTAAGAGTGGGTAGAAGAAAAAAATAATTAGATATTCTTGGGATTATAATTCCACATAGCTGTATAAGCAAATATTTTTAACTACTGAAACTGCTAAGTAGACTAATGACTAAAAACATTCTATAAAACACCCGTCATATTAAAATTAGGAAACATTAAGTCTATTCTTGTTATACAGGTCCTTTTTGGTAAGCAATACACCAGCTGTGGCCTTCTGCTTCAGACAACTTTTTTTCCTTCTTAGAATCAATCAATGCAATATCTTAAACTGTAGCACCAAACATTAATACTAACCTTTTCTGAATAAAGCTTGTATTATATTAAATGTTACAACATAACCAACTCTTTTTGTCCTTGGTTTTTTTTTGAAACCTTAAAATTCTTACATTATCAATCAATATTTACAAAATTTATTCAGAAGAGAATATTTTCATTAAAATATTAAGAGGGATTGCTGTGAAGCCCATGACAGCAAAGAGTGAGATAAATTTAAGATAAATGGCTTCATCATGAAAAATCAAATAACACCAAAAGAATGCAAAAGAATAACCACTAGCATCATACATGTGTCTAAATTTGCACAATGATAAAACACTGAAAATTTATTTTGACGTTACGTGCCACACATCTCCTATCACTGTATTATTCAAATACATATCTTTAGTGAAACACAGCCATAAACTTATTTTTAGCTGGAAGGGCTCATGAGTGAGACCAGGATGGTCCCAGCATATAAAAGGGTTACCGTCTAAAGGTCCAATCCAGTTTGTTCTTGAAGAAAATAAAATTAATCTACTCATATTCTTTTATTTGTGCTTTAACGCTGAGACATTACTAAGTGGTGGCACCATGCATACGCTGAGTGTCACCACCATTACCAGGTAAAATGACCCACACCTACCAACAAATTATAAGCAACTAATTTTAAAACTGAGTCAGTTCTCTAAGATAACTGTACCTAAACTTTAGTAAAATGGAGGAGAAATTCCTTGAAAACTACTCTAACCATCTATGTGATTAGAATAGTCATTACAGCTATCTATTTAGTGAAGAGGTAATTCAATACTTGCTTTCATTTCCTAGTTTACAAGTACCGATCTTTACCATACACCAACTGTTATGAGATTGAAATCAATATAGAACCAAGTGTAGCTAATTATAAACATGCACTGAATAGTGATAGTTCATAGCCACAGAATAAACACGTTACCTTTCGAATCACTTGCTGCTGTTGTGTTTGTTTTGCCCGTAATTCTGCCACTTCCCGCCAAAGGGATTCATTTTCTCTGTCATTTAAAATAAAGAGACAACAAAGAAATTAAATGCCATTAGTTAAAATTATGACTATATTACAGAACTCATTCATATTTTAATGTAAGCTTTTCAAGAGACTGGGCAGCCCTTAGCCCAGAGAGCAGTATAGTAATGGTAGCTATCTTTGGAACAAACCCAATGTTACACCCGATAGCTTCACACTGAGAAATCTGCTACCAATGGCAACAGATATACAAACATACACTTGACGTTTGGACCTGAATCCCTAAGGTCCTGTGTAAAGATCCTCCCTCCATCCCCCAACAAGTTGGTATATTACAATATGACTAAAATCTTGTTTTGGCCATTGGATAACCGAGCAAATGGGAAAAAAAAGTTCCTAAGAAAATAAACAAGCATAGATCACAGTCACGGAGACCTCATCTCTCTATCTCTTCCAAACAAGATGGGCAGTGGCATTAATGGGCCTGAACCTATGCTTATCATTGTAGAAGCTTTGACTTTGCTCCATTTCTAACATAGGCTGATTCACCCCCAGGATTCACTACTTACAGTATGCCATGGCCTTTAGTTTCTAATACTTAAAGACCAAAACACTCTAAGGAGTCATATCCAGGGACACAACCACTCTAGAACTTAGCTAACAATAAACCTTTCCTTTCCGTACCAATTTCTTACTGAAACTGTACCACATCCTTCTCAGAGACAACAGTGACGAAGTTGATAGGGTATCAAAAAACCCAACTCTTAAATGCTTCAATATCAACTCTCTTATAACTTGATGAAAATCAAATTTCTTAACACAAACTAACACAAACTTGAACCAATGCATATAGGGATTAGCAGAATCAACTTAAATATTAACAAAAAATCTTTCAATATGTACAATGTATATGACATGAATTTCTATTATGTACAGTTTGTCTTTTTTACTTTCTGTACAACTTGGTTTCTGTGTGTTATGTGCCTGTGAGTGGGATTCAAATATAACATGGTAGTTATATTGCCAAAAAAAAGAAAACAAAACAGGATTTTTATCTTCGATTTCCATTGATCAACAATTTCTAGGTCCTATGATCAAGTCCATTCCTATTGTATTAACCAATAAGGCAGTTAAGTACGATTTTCAAGTCTTACATGTTGACATCCTGGGGAGCAATTTGGAACTACGCCCAAAGGGCTACAAAAATGTGCATACCCTTTGATCCAGCAATATCACTTCTGGGATTCTATGCCAAAGAGATCACAGAAATGGGAAAGGGTCCCACATGTACAAAAATATTTATAGCAATTCTCTTTGTGGTGGCCAAAAACTGGAAATCAAAGGGAAGCCCATCAATTGGGGAATGGCTGAATAAGTTGTGGTATATGAATGCAATGGAATACCATTGTACTAAGAAATGATGAACAGGAAGATTTCAGAGAAGCTTGGAAAGATTTATATGAACTGATGCTGAGCAAAAAGAGCAGAACCAGAAAACCTTTGTACACAGCAACAACCACAGTGTGTGAGGAATTTTTCTCATAGACGTAGTACTTCACTGAAATGCATGGACTTAAAAAATTTCCAATGGACTCGAGGCAAAACACCTTCCACATCCAACTATGGAACTGGATCCCAGATAGAAACAGATCATTTTCTTTTGTATTATGTTTTATTTTATGGTTTCTCCCATTCATTTTAATTCTTCTATGCAACATGTATTTAATAGTAAATTAGAACCTATGTAAGATTGTAGAACCTATATAAGATTATATGCCATCTCAGAGAGGAAGTGGAGAGGGAGGGGAAAAAAAAAATCTAAGATATGTGGAAGTGATTGTTGAACTCTAAAAACAAATAAAGTAATTTAATTTAAAAAAAAAAAGACATGTTGAAAACTGTAATACCTGACATTAACGAACTACGAAAGCCAAGGCTGAGGTCAGGAGGTACCTCTGAATCACCATATTCAACAGAGTTGTTACTTAATATGGGAAATAAAAGGAACTGGAAGAAATATATTTTTAAAGAGAAAACAGAATCAGATGAGTGAGGGGCTATAAGGACATAATAGGGTATATATTTCAGACATGTCCAGTATATTCATTTGTTTTGTTTGACTATATTTCTTCTAAGAGAAGGGTCACTGAGAAGTAGCAGTGATATTAAAAAATAAAATAGTATCAATAAAACATTTTAAAAGAAGATCCAGTTAATTGCCCTCTAAAATACAGAACAGGAACAGTCAACACAAGACCTGGAATAAATGCCTTTTTTTTTTTTGAGACCTTATCTATCTTGCCCAGGTTGGAAGGGCAGCAGCTTGAACCAATGGACTCTTGAAGCAAAACACCTTGAAGGTGTTTTGAGGGCTTGAACCTCTGCTGCTCGGCATGTAAGTTTTAACCTGCCCTATTTCTAACTTGAGAAGCCTTTAGTTTCCTGCCTACTTAAATAAAGAAGCTCCATAGAAATTTATTAGTATGAGGTGAAGTGTACATTTTTATATGGACTGAATTTTATCTCCACACACAAATTATCTGTGAGATGTTGGGAACAACCAAAACATCAGGTATTATAAAATAATATTTTTTAATGGCACTCAGAGTTTGAGTAACATACATTTTTCCAAGCTAACATAATAAATATAAAATAGGGCAGTTCTATTGGGAGTAAGTTCTATTTCATCCTGAGTAGCAAAACCACATTATTAAGTTCTTGAGAATCCTTCACAACATAGGAAACAAAAGGTATCTTGAATAGGACATTCACACATTTGGAAAAGAAATTGTAATTTCTCTTCTGCCTCTTTATGTGAAAACTACTCACACATTAATTTTCTTAGCACGTTAATCCTCATATACTAATGATATGACAGTAGGACACTTACTTTTATTTACTTTTCTCAAGAATGGAAAAGATTTGTACCATTCCTTCTTTCTCCTGACTACCACCATGAAAATCTGAAGCTAAGGATACAGTCTATTAAACCCACATACCCAGAAGACAAATATCTTTTGAAACTTTATTTTACCTTTTCAAAGTAGAAAGCCTGGACTCAATGGTTTCTTGTTTGATTTGAACTTTCTGAGCACTACTTATGATTTTAGATAAGTCTTCCTGGCGAATTTTGGTTTCTTCTGGTTTTGAAGACGAAACCTGCTCAAATAAAACAGTGAGGAAGACAGATATAAATTATAAACACTTGAATTCCAAGTCACAGTTCTAGTTTTAAAAAAATACATGAACACAAACACACATAGAGCTCAGGGTAATAAGGAGGATATGCAAGGCTGAACTGAACAGATTATCAAAGAACATGCTGAACATTTGGTTTCCTAAAGGGAAGAATAGTACAGAGTTTCAAGAAAAACTAAATTCCATTTGTTAAATGCAAAAAAATTCCAAATATTATCTGATGATTCAAGGCAGGGGGTTCTTGACCATTTTTATGTCATGGATTCCTTTAACAATTTGGCAATGCCTATAAACCCCTCTACTTCAAATACTATTTTTAAAGGCATAAAATAATTAGAAAAAAACAATTTTTGATTGGTATCAAAATCATTATCAAGGTATTTTAAAAAGTAGTTCACAGGCCCTCATTTAAGTAAGAACCTCAGTTTAAGAATATTCTCTCTGGAAGAAATATCTCAAGGATTCTTTTTCCACCATCTCCTATGGCTTTATTCTCAAATGTTTTCTGTGACTTCTCCATTTATTTAGTAAACCTATGCTACAGTAATTACTCAACTGCATGCTATGCAATTTGTCTCCAGGGCATGGAACACTAACCGGTTCTTTCTTTAATCAGTTAGCAAGAATATCTGTCATTTTAAAATAGTAAAAATTTTAGTAAACTAACTGAAATCCTGATATCAAAGTCCATACAGACATTTATTTCTGCCCAGCATCACTTCTGCAACAAGTAAAAATCTGTTCTACTTCAGGACTTTAAGGGTAGAGTGTTGTTTTTTTTCCAAGCCTCCACATGATCTTCAATTGTTCAGAAAGGGCAGATGTTACAACCATGACATTTGCCTTTTATATAGAAAGATGATGGTAGTGGTTGTATTAAAATACTTTTAGGCTCCTAAAAGGAGAGGGAACAGATCACTCTGTACAATGCCTAGCATAGTACTATGTGTAATCAGACACTTAATATAAGCTTTATCATCCCAGCAAAGTATTAGGCTTAAACTGCTAAGAAAATAAAACCTAGCACCAAGTCATAATATGATCTATTACTATATAAATTAAGAAATTTTGCAGTATCAAGTTCTAAAAGGATAGCATTCCAAAAAAACTTTTAACTTTCCTTTTATTATCCTAAATTCTAGGAACTGAAAAAGTGACCTATATTCCTACTTATATTTGAAAATAATTATGTGAGTTAAGCATACTACATTATTCAGTCACTAAAACAAATTAGATTAAGAAAATAAAACTAACAAAAAAACCTAAACAGTAATTTACCTTTCTTTTAATGTTCTCCAACAAGTCATCCTGGCCCTGTTTGAAGTATGGGTGCTGAAATTCAACTGGGCCATCTCGTTCTTGCTTTACAATACCAGAGTCAACATGAACTACTTTACGAAAACCATCTGAAATAGAATTACACAACCAAGAAGACTGAGAAAAGTAAGTGAAATCAAAATTCAATCCTACTGCATTCAAAGGGTTTTCTTTTCCTTTACCAATCCCAGAGAAAAAACCCAACAACTTAATCCATCTACATTCCCCACCCCAAACCAAAAGCTCTCTACACTTACACATATTTAGCTGCCTCACAAAGCTCGCCATGTTGTTGTGCTTGAAGTACTTGGGAAGAATTTCTTTTGCAAACCTCTGTTCATCCAACACCAGGAAGCTCTGGCCATTCTAAAATGAATACAAATGTCTATTAAGGAAGACCCCTTGCCTTATGTGTCCACACACAAGTAGGTCAGACCTGTAGAGTCCAATTCAGTATTCTTTGGCAACAGCATATATTGTTAGAAGGTGCATAGCGACCTTCCTCAATATTTTCAAAGATCTCTGATTTTCTCTGTGTTAATATCTCTTCCCTACTCCCTTCAATGATGCAGATGGGAACTTCTCTACAATTTAGAAGATGGTCCTTGAAAATTACTGTGACCAAAAAATCTACCACCCAGAAATGTGGTGACCAGTCCTTTCTAAGGTAGTTAAAACAACAGGAATATTATCTGTCACTTAGTCCATACTCAAAACCTTCCCACCTGAGTTGAACTTGCCGGAATTTTGCACTCTGGTGTCAATATTGTCGCCAGGTCACTTTCTAGATACAATAAGGCATCAGAACAGGGCTTTAAAATAAACTTCCACTCTGAATTTATTTCCCTCCCTCTCCAAGTTTTAGTTTTAAAACCCAAGAATTTGGTAAAATCGTGCTATTCATCATTTTGATATTTTCAAACAGCTGTTCTCTCAGCCTTTGACTTTCCAGACTGAAAAATCTGTTCTACTATAGAAAAGTCTCCATTCCTGTGGTGGAGGCACTGCGGCACAGTGCAAAAAAAACACTGACTTAGAAGATAAAGACTTCCTTTCAAAGCCTACTCTATTTACTTACTACCTGAATGACTGAGAACAAGTCATTAATTTCCCTGGGCCTACTGGTCCTTATAAGTATAATAAGGGAACTAGACTAGATGATCTCCAAAGTTCCAAAATTTTACATTCCCATCACTGGATTTTTAATAATCTATTGCATTTTTAAGGAGAAACGAGTAGAAGTACACAATCAGTTTTTAACATATTAAGGATGAAGCAGGATGCTTTTTGTTTCCACCACCCAAATGAAGCCAAACATTTTGTTGACATTATCAATTCAGGACACATAGCCAACATATTTGAAATGGATTTGATTTTCCTAGGTCAGTGTTTTAGCAAAGGATGAACTCTAAGTTCCAAGGATAGTATATGTAAATGATTTTCCCTTAAATTCACTAAGCAGAACTTGTGCACAATCAAGTTTATGGCTACTTTTCCTCCACTCTGCACAGCTTCTCAAAGTTTTCCTATAATTTATGCCCACTGGCTTTGCATTTCACTATCAAGAAGAACCTACTGTTTTCTACAGTATGTTATCATACACTCCTTGAAACTAAATTATATGAAGTTTTTTTTAACAGTAAGTCAGAGCCAAAAATAATTTGGTCTCAACACTAATTCTACATAGTATATCTCAACACTAATTCTACACAGTATATCTCTCTATTATTTATACTACTTGATCACTCAGGAGTGAAAATTTGTTTTTACTTCTTTGTGTGTTTTTGAACTAGTTTCTATAGACTGATGAAATAGTTCATCCAATCCTAAACTTACCCATTGGTAGAGAAGACTTTAAAAGTCTAATAAGATTATACCTATCCTTTGGTTCCAATTTATTCAAACATGTTTACCCTAAGAACTGAAACATGCGTAAGACAACTGAGGGATGCAGGCTCCAGGTTCATCTTATTTTGTTGTACTTCTAAGAGAGACTAACAGTATAGCAGAGGATTGTGGATAACTTAGATACAGAGAGATTTTCTTTTCCAGGGGAAACTGTTGCCTTTAAGCAGAACAAATGAAAAACCACTACACCTCAATCAACTGTAATAATCAATGATCTGTTAATATTTTACTTTTCTCAGAATATTAAAAAACCTCCCACCTGGCCACCTAACCTAGTTCTTTCGCCTTCAATCTCCTAAATTTTTATCACTCATTTAGTTTGGGGGAGGGAGATTTTCAAAAGATTATGTAAATTTGTTCAGTTACCCTCAGCTCAGATGAAGTTAAGTTAAGGTACAACACCCAGTTAATGTTTTGGCTCTTACACTTGCTCAGGAAATTAAAATGCCTTGATTAAGCAATACTCTGAGTCAGTTTTCTTACTCTACTCCCCTCCACACACTCTATGATCTGGGACACTGTCCTTTCTGTTCCTCAAAGCCTTCGCTCTTAACTCCTGATTCCATGCCTTTCCAGCAGCTGTCCTCTAGGTTTCGAATATTCTCTCCTTCATCACCTTTGTTTCTTGGCTTCCTTCAGGATTCAGCTCAAATCTCACCTTCTCCAAGAAACCTATGGTCTCTCTCATGGCTAATACCTTTGCTTTGAGATTAACTCCTACTTAAACTTGTATATATCTTGTTCTAACAACTGTTTGCAAATTATCTTTTCATTAGAATGTGAGCTCCCTTGATGGCAGGGGTTACTTTTGCTTCCTTTATATTCCTAGTGGGGAGCCATCTCCAATCATCCTGCTTTACACCTTACCACTGGACCCAAGTGGCTCTAGAGGCCAAAATAAGGTCAATACCTTTGCATAACCTTCCCTCCCCTAAATCCAATTCACCTGCAAGTCATGGTATCACCTTCCTGATGTCATGGTCCTCTTTGAGAATGAAGGTCAAACAACAAACATTCTTAGCACTTAACACAATAGCTGGCAAACAGAAATAACGCTTGTTGAAGATGACACTAACTACCATTCCCTTGAAGGTAATGCTCGGTCACTTCTGGTGACTTTATATTATAGCTTACTCTAACCTCCCACAAGTGGCTGCTTTTCTATCCTTGGGTCATAAACAGTCGCAAAATACTGGGAGCTCAAAGACTTGTGTCCTATTGCAAATAAAATTGTACTACTGATGTGGAAAGTGACTATTTAATGGACTGCAACACTGGATCTCAAAGGCTTGTAGGACCTAAAAACACAGCATATACTCCTCTCTCTCTATGTGATCTTTTAAGATTGAACATGAAGAAATGAAGAAGACATATTTACTTACTGTTACTAAACCTGATAACACAAAACAAATGCTTTTCACATACTTCTCCCTCCCTTCTGCCCCCATTTCCCAGTTCCCTTTCACCTAAATGGTTTGAGACAAGGAGAGAGTAAAGGGTAAGGAAAGGGTTCTTATATTTTTGTTTGTATGTTGAGCTCGAAGATTGGGTGAAGCAGGTATTCTGCCAAGACATTTGTCCTCTCTAAAGTTGAGTGCAAGGCCAAAAAGTCAGAGGAAGAACTAGGGAGGTGGCTCGGTGACTGTGGAGATGGGAATTTACAGGAGAGAAAACGTAGAGCAAGAAAGGCAAGATATGGTTAAGTGATCAGATCGGGTTGAAGGAAAGCACAATGAAGCTATACATCTCTGAGATGAAAGAATGGTTATGCCTTCAATAAGGGGAAGTTTGGAAGAAGGAAAGGTTTTGGAGGAAATGGTAATGAGTTCAGTTTTGCACATGTTGAGCTCGAAATGTTTCCAGCACATGTAGTCTGAAATGGATAATAGGAGACTTCCAGAAAGTGGCTGCCTAAATAGAAATGAGCCATCTAGCTTCCACATACCATGATGAAAGTTGCACCAGATCAAATACCAATCAAGCAATCTAATAAAAACCTATATTAAGTAACTCCTTCCACCTCTGAATTACAGAAAAAAATCTTCCAGAAAACAGGTCAAGGAAAGATAATGTAAGAATTATTGGACTCGTTGAAAACCATGATCAAGTGTTAAGAAAAGCTGGATATCATATTTCAAGAATTCATAAATGAAAGCTGCCTTAGATCCATTAAGTGCCAGAGAGCAAAGATAGAATTCATCAGTCACTTCATTTTTTTTAAAAGGAAAAAGCCTTATGAATGTCATAGTTCAAATCTGGCACATCCATATTTAAGAAAAAAAAAATCTTTAAGTATCCAAAATACAGCAGCTCAAGTAGGAAAGAACCACTACCACACAGATCTGGTGGCTTTTACTATAAATGAGAATCTCTTCTCATTTTCTTCTTGAATGTTGTAAGAAAAAATAGGCCATCATAACCACACGTGCAACCTATTTGTATCCTTCACACTATATAAACTAACCCTTAGATTTCCTGGTAAAATCATCTCTACCTCATTTGAGTAATGAGAATGGAGTTGGGAGAAAAATGTTCAATATTTTGATTAAAAAAATTTTAAATTATGATTCAGTTTGCTTAGAGATACAGAAATGTACTATAACTTGGCTTGATACTAAAATTATCATGCTGGTATAGAAATGTGTAGGCCAAGAAAAAAACCTTAACAACAAATAATCTGAAATGAAACTCAAGGGGAAGCAGTCAGAAAAAGTATCTCAAAGGTAAAAGAGGGACCACTCTATAGTCTATACTCCATATAAATCAACAAATCTTAATTCTGCCTGGCTTCTACACTGCCCCACAACAAACACTAAAATATCAGAGTAGTAGTCAAATTATTAAAAATAATTTGTATTTCAATGATAGTTTTATTACTATTTTCTTTTGGAGGCAAGCAGGGTTAAGTGACTTGTCTTGAGTCACACAGCTAATCAATGTCTGAGGTCAAATTTGAACTCAGGTCCTCCTGACTCTAAGGTCAGTGCTCCATATGCCTTGCCACCTAGCTGCCCTGATAGTTATTACTAAGAAGAACGAGTTTGGGTAGCCATACCCTATTACTAACGCCAGGGACTGAGTTTTAACAGCTCTGCATTAATTCTACCTGTACAATGAACATTTCGCACAAAAAAATTGCTGAATTTTACCATGCTTTGCTTCAACAGTAGGATGGCTGGAAGAAAAAATGTTCAAGTCACTTTGTAATCCTAAACCCTTATAATAGTAAGGGATGATAACCATGATTAATTCAGTAAGATTCTAAAGCTAACAATCAGATATTCCCATAGGAAATGAGGCCAGCATAAGAAATTACTTATTTGATATATAAATTAATATTGAGTAAGGTTAAGCATTATCATACTAACTATAATCAAACCAAGAGTGGTTTCTTAAAGTTTACTTTAGAACGATATGACAAATACATAGAAAGATAAAGTATTTTTTAAAGGGATCATTTAAATGTGTATTTGCACATAAGCCTTACCATCACTTCATAAAAGATTTGGTCATCATTAAGGGAATGTGCTCAGGCTGACTCCCCCTCCCCTTACTACTTTACCCCAAGCTATTTCTGTTCGATGAACCTGTCTTGGCAACTGGTTGACTACAAGTCTTCAGACATGGCTCTAGGAAGCTAGGAATAAGCCAGCTTGGGAACAGTTCTCTACCACATCATCTATCCCGTTTGTTTGCCATCTTACTATTCGTAACAGAGTAGAATAAACAAAGGTATGAATTAGATTTTCAATTACAGTTTAGGATGAATAAAAGGCATTTTCCACAACAAGTATAAAAGCTTTTTGAATGAATGATTATCTGATTCCAAATACAGCTGCTATTTCTAAAAAGGCCTTAATAAGATTTTCACTCAGCATAAATGCTAAACTGCCTAAACACTAAACAGAGCAAACAAGCATGAAGGGAACCAGAAACAACCAGCAACAGCAACTTCAAATGGAAATTTTAAAAATGTGGTAGTGTCTTGTTTTTGCTTTTCTAGCTATCATTAACTAAAGTTTTTGAGTTTTCACATTAAGTGCTAGCAGTGTTAACACAATGTTCTAGTTAGCATATGGAGCTTAACAGAAATGGGAACTAAGTATGACTGCGTTTTTTTTATTTTCATCCCTTCAGGAGCCTTATGAAAGTTTCAACCCCTGTCTTGTGTTCCTATTTGAAAAGAAGGATTACGATGAATGATCATTTTCCATAACTAGTTTAAACAGTAGGGTTACACTTTTCATGACTCTAGTCTTAAGCATTCAATTGGTGTTATTTGACACAGAATTTTACGTATAATAATACCATAGTACAAAACAGAATTTTTTCCCCATTTAAAGGGATATTCTGAGTTGAAGGTTCCATGTCCATTTTCAAGATCCTATCATTAATATTAATGGTTTAATGGCATATAATATTAACAATCAGGGTATTAATATAGGATAGTCCCATTTTAGATAAACTCAACAAGACATAAGTACATTTTCTCATTTCATTTAACCCAGGCAAAAATCATTAAGAAGATAAATGTTGGTTAATGTGTGCAAATTCACAGTTTTTTAAAAAAAAGATAATTAAATCAATGCCTTTACTGTTTGAATAAATATCAAGAGTGTTTTGAAGTAGCTGATATCCAACAGAAATATCATCAGTATTCTTATGCTCTCAAAGCAATTTTAGAAGGGCTCATTGGTACTATTGCCTACCTGGAAAACCACACTTCAATGAAGCTCTCCCAATTCAGTATTAAGTATTTACTACCAGTTGGCCTAAACCTAGATCTGTTTTCCTAACAAAGTTATCAGAACAGTTACATTACTTTTTGAGTTGGAGAAATACATGGTGTTAGAGGCAGTTAAAAGCACAATGGCTCAAAGTCCTGGGCTTGGTGTCAGGAAGACCTGAGTTTAAATCTCCAAATACATACTAGCTATTTGGCCCCTGGGTAAGTCACTTATATCTGTTTGCCTCCATTTTTCCTCACCAGCAAAATGAATTCGATACTTTTCAAGGTTGTTTTAAGGACCAAATACAGTGCCCTAGCATATAGCAGGCATCATATAAATGCTTATTACTTTCCCCTAACAAAACACCTGAACTTCTACAATAGTTTTCTATTTGGTTTCCTATCTCCAGTCTCCTTTTTCCAACCAATCCTAGGGTTACCTGATTTATCTTTTCTGTTTTCAGCTTATTACTCTCCCTTGTTCCTAATGTCCCCATGAAGAAATTATCTTGCGTATACACTACTTATATGTGTACATATTGTCTCCCTCATAGAATAAGAAATTCCTTGAGAACTGGGGATGTTTCAGTTTTGCCCAGTATTCTTAGAATAGCATATTAATAAATTCACACTGATTGTTTGCTCAAAGTCTACTACCTAGCTTATAGAATGAATTCTAAGGTAACCTGGAATTCATGGATTCTCCAAACTAGCCCTAAATCGTTCTTTTCACACTTTTGTCAGGTTAGATATTTGTACAGAACTTCTTGTTAGAAAGTGTACTTGTTACCCAGCTTTGTAAATTTTATTCCAACTCTGACTTTTCACAATCTCATCTACACATACACATACAGTAAGATCATTAGGCTTTGAAGACTTCCAATGACTGAGAACTCACTATGACTTCTGAGGCAGTCCGTTTTACTTTGGGAACATTTTAAGTTTTTACTCAGGCCGAGCAGAAATATGCCTTTCTGGAGTTTGTACACAGGGTAATTCAAGAAGTGACGTTAATTTTCCTAGAAAATAGGTATACAATTTAAGGTGTATATATATATTTTTTTTTAAATTTTGTTATTATTCAGTCATGTTCAGTAGTTTGCCTTTTCCTTCTTCAGCTCATTATACAAATTAGGAACTGAGGCAAACAGGGTTAAGTAACTGGCTCAGGGTCACAAAGACAGTAAACAGCTGAGGCCAGATTTGAACTTAAAAGATGAGTCTTCCTGACTTCTGGCACTCTATCCACTGCCTACCTAATGAATTGCGAATAGGTTATAATTCTACCAAAGTGCCTACCAAAAGCACACAAATGAGATTTTAAAGACAAAAGAAATCTTCAGGAAAGAGATCATCTGTATTTCAAGGGAAAAAAATTAAATGAGGGTTCTGTAAGATTATGGTGCTAGCAATATCTCCTATTTAAAATATTAAATAATAATTATTAAAATACTTAAAATGTAAGGAAACTTTTCCAATATAACAAAAAGTTTTATTCCCTCTACTTTGGTCCAACCTGCTTTTTTTAGATTGGCTGATCTGCACTTAAGAGTTCTGTCAACATATTTCAAGTCCAAGAGCAGTTGTTGCCAAGTGAGTTGGGTGGGTTGTTTTTTTTTCTGGCCATCTTGGTTCATTTTAATTTTTAAACTTCGAGCTTAAATACCAAATAAAACAATGGACTAGAAAATGAGTATTCATAAAAGAATCTCTATTACATACAGTTTGCCTTTCAAGTACATAATAAGCGCAACATTTAACTTTCAAAGCTGTTCTCAAACTGTTCCTAGCCTTCATTCTTTTTCCTTTGGTGAATTATAAAAAATGCTCAAATTATTCTCTTTCTTTTGGGGGGGGGGTGGTGGAAGAGGAGGGCAAAAGTCAGTCTTCTTTTCCTTTACTTCCCCCTTTCCCATTATAAACAAAAACTCTAAACATTGATTTATTCCAATCTCTTCTTGCACATATAAGGAAAATGAGGTCTAGGGTAGAAAGTAACTTGTAAGAAGACAAGTCAGTGGCAGAGTGGAATCCAGGTGGAATTCATTGGGTCTTCTGATTCTCAGGGGAGTATTCCTTCTATTTTATCAAATATTTCAATATCAAATATATCTAATCAATATTTCAAAAATCTCCAAATAGCAAATAACAATGTAATCAGAGTAAACCTACTGGCACAGTAGATGGAAAGCAGACCTTCAGTCTTTAAGAGACCAGAGATTTTGATTCAATAAACTGTTCCTGGGCAAGACTTCATTTTTGAAAGCTTTTTAAATTTGCATATATTTTAAGGGAAAAAATACTAAGACTAATTTCATAGAAGAAACAACAAATCTGTTAAGAAATTATGCAGATATTTGGGTAATTATTCAACATTTGGACTGCTAAAATATTTTTCCAAATGTGGGTAAAGAGCAATAAATAACCACCAAATATGATACATTATTTTCATATTACCACTACTACTAGAAGAGATGGCAAATGCATTACTTTTTCTAGTTCTTGAGAGGTTCACTTAATCTCTACTTCCTCATCTTTAAAATGAAGAGATCATAATATGATTTGTTGCTGTATTCTGTGCTCCTAAGAAGTAGGTAAGGGCAGTCATCCTAATATCCATTTTGTCAACCAAAAATGTTGGACAGGAAGAGTAAGTTATATACTTTTTACAAGCATTTATCAAGGGCCTACTTTGTGCTGCTACCACAGAGGTTAAAACAAAGAAAATAGAAAACAACTTCAAAATGCTTGCCCTCAAAGAGCTTGCTTTCTACAGGGGGAAAGAACACAAAATATGTACGAAGTAAATCTCCAAGGTAATTAGCTGAAGGGAGAGACAAACAGCCTGTAGTGGGGGGGAGGGGTGAAATAGAATAGTCAAGACCGCATTCATTCTAACAATTTAGGAGGTGATACTTGAACCGAGCTTTGAATAAGATAGGGAAGTTCTAAGAAACAAGAGAGAAGAGTGTATTCTCAATAGTGACAGCCTAAGCAAAGATAGAAGGTAAAGAGACCTATACTGGACTATAGAACACACGAAGAGACAAATAAGCCTGGAAAACAGGGATCGTGTCAGATTAAGTGTTAATAAAAGCCAAACGGAAAAAAAAAATTTTCATCATAGAGGCACTAGTGCTTTTGTAATAGCACAGTAAAGTGGCCATCAAATCACAAGCTCAGAGCAGGAAGGGTCTAGAAAGGCAATCTAGTCCTCCAAAAACCATTTGCTAAAAATTAGTAAGAAAGTTAGTATTTGAAATCAGGTCCTCTGACTCCAAATCCAATATCCTTTCCACTGTACCACACTGCCTCCAAGACCATCACTTTGGCAGCTACTGACAGATGGACTGAAGAGGGGAAAAACTTGCAGTTGGGAGACCAACTAGAAAACTTCTAATTGAGGGATACCTGAACTAGAATGGTGTTCGTAGAGGAGTGGAAAAAAGGGAATTGGTTCAAGAGACCTAGAGGTAGACCTAAGGAGACTTGGCAAGTTAATTGGCTAAGTGGAAGAAAGTTAAGTCAAGAGTTCGGGAATAACTCCTATACTGTAAACATGGGTGACTAGAAGGAGTAATGACCTGAACAGAAGTTAGTAAAAAGAGAGAGGTTTAGAGGAAAAAGAAGGAAATAAACATTTATAAAGCACCACTTACATTGATTTAATAATGAATCCTATTTTGGGCATGTTGAGTTTGAGATGATTATGAAGCACAAAGTGGGTCATGTGCAACAGGCAAGAAGAAAATGTATAGATCCAAACCTAACAGAGGCACTTAAAAGGCTGTAGAATGACAGAGAGAAATGCTAACTGAATCAACGTTATCTATGAAGATCACTGAGAAAGAGGTATAGAAAGAGAGAAGGCAAGAGTACAGAGCCTTCCTCTTGAGTACACCTACAGTTAAGGGGTGGAACATGAGTGGTGACATAACAAAGGACAATAAAGAGGGCCATCAAAGCAGGAGAACTAAGACAGCAGTGTTACAAAAACCCAGACACGAGTCAAGTTTCTGTACGATATTGAAGAGAGGTCAAAGAAATGGCCATTACATATTTTACTGTCCCAAGGTCACTTAGTCACTAAACTGATATCTACTGAGAGTCTACTATGTGAAAAGCATTGAGGAAGATTTATAGAAGTTACAAAGATATGACCCCTTTGAGAGATTAAGAAAAAAAAAATTTAGGCCAGAATCTAGTTACCTGCATGGTTCAGCTTAAGTGTCACCTCCTATATGCCCCTTTTCCCAATTTCCCCACTTGTAGATTCTCCTCACCACCCAAAATTACCATGTATAAATTTTGTATTTACTTCTTTATGTACCTGTTGTTCCCTACAGAATGAAAGCATGTTGGGACTGGAATAGTTTCATCTTTGTCCTCTTTCCTCCAGTGTCTGGCCTACGGTATGCCCTTGATAAACGTTTACTGGATTGAATTGAATTCTGGATCTCTGTCCAAACATTAGCACATACTGTCCCCTTTTCTTGGTCTTGGCTACATTCTTCCAAAAAACAGCAACAGTTGAAAGCTAGTTGTCAAGTGATAGATCAATGCCAAGTCATCACTGGCAGCCTGAATGATACTGAACTTGCCCCCTGGTATGGTATAATAGAAAAAGACACTACACTGAACACAGGAAACTAGGTGTTAGTTCCACTTGTACCTAATCATGTAACATGAGACAAGTAGTATTTTTGTAGCAAAAGCACTAGATATGGAATTAGAAGACCTGGATTAAGATCTGTGCTCTCCTATTTAAAAATTGTAAGACTGTGGGCAAGTCACTTAACTGACTAACCTATTTTGGCCTTAATTTTCTAGTTGTAAAATGAAGGGGCTGGACTAGATGATCTTTCTTCCAGTTCTATATCATACCATCTTAAGTCATTCAACCTTTCAGGACTTCAGTTTATTCATCTGCAAAATAAACACTATAAGATGGACTATAAGATCTCTAAGGTTCACTTGTAGCTCCAAAATGCTGATTCTATCATTCTTTTCCACCCCAATTTAAATCGATCATTCCTTCACAGAAAGCAATCATAGAACTTAATGTACTAATATAAAATGATGGTTCTGGAAGGATTTGTTTATTTAGCATTCTATGAAGACCTTTAAGGACTGACTATAAACTATTCAACACTGCAACAAATATTTAAGCACAGATTTTTCTTGTGCTAGGAGAAAACACGAAAAAGTTCATCTCACCTTAGAAATCTTACAATCTATTAAGATGTAAAGATGAATAACTAAAATATAAAAGAGCACCTAAGTGTATAGGAGAAATAAGAACAAAGTGCTGAGAGGCTAAATATAGTGGCATTCTACAACAATGCAGAAAGCACTGCATTTGCCATCAAAAGTCCTGGATTGGAATCCTACCTCTGCCACTTAATATCTCTGTGACTTTGAACAAGACATTGAAATTAGGCTTCAGTCTCCCCACCTGTAAAATGGAAGAGGGTAGGGGCTTGACAGGACAACTTTTAAAGTTTCTTCCATCTTCAAATCTATCTCTACGAAAGGGAACATTATTTTTGAACAGGGCAAACAGATGCATCAAAACAGGGACTTATCCCTTCCATTGAGTAACTATCTCTAATAATGATACAGTACTCAATTCTCTTTCATAACTTAGCTATGGCCTCTGCGTTTGCATTTAGCTGGTATAGGACTAATGAGCTACCCTATACAGGTTTTAAGGTTTGCAAAGTACTTTACATATATTAACTCATTCGATGGAGCTAAGTGGTGAAATAGATGGTACTGGGGCTGGAGTCAGAAGACCTGAGTTTAAATCCTACTTCAGGCACTTACTAGCTAAGTGACCTGGGCAAGTCACTTAAAACTGTTTGCCTCAGTTTTCTCTACTAGGATAATAGCAACTACAACCCTTAGAGTTACTGTGAGAAGCAAAGAAAACATTTGTAAAGTTCTTCACAGCATCTGGCAGACAGCAGAAACTATATAAGTGCTTATTCCTTTCTTCTCTTCATTTAAGTGTCACAACCTAATAGGATTCCATTTTATAAGATCAGAAAACAAAGGCCTGGAAAGGCTAAATAAATTTGCCAAGGGTCACTCAAAATTAGAAGTGGCAGCAACCGAATTCGAACCCAGCCTCTCCACACGCCAAGGGCCGTCCTTCCTTTCCATTCCGCAAGGCTTGGTTCAAACTGGAAGGGATCCTGGAGATAGTCAAAGACTCTCATTTTCCTGATGAGAAAACTGAGGCCCCAGAAGGTTAAGTGACGGAAGCAGTCACAAGCAGGAGGGGAAAGGCGCTGGAGTGAGCGGGCCCAGGTTCGAATCCCGCCTTGAGGGACCTTGGGAAGTCTAGGTCTCTCCACTCTCTGCCCAGGGGGCTCTTCCCATGACATCGCCCTGCTGGGTCACGTTTCCTAAAACTGGCTCCTCCGTTCTAGCCCCGGCTACAGGACGGCCTACCCCGCAGGCGCAGAATCCTTAAAACACACCGCCTGTAAAGCGGGCCCGCACCTCCAATGCCTCGTCCTTTTTCTGGCCAACCACCTGATTTGGAGAGCGCGTTATCCCGCAGCGACCAAGGTCCGCACACTCCCGCTCTCCACCCCAACCCCCTACCCTCCCGGAGGCGGCCGGTTGTTGCCTTCTCCAGGAGAGGGGCGAGCAGCGATGGAATTCTTGGGGAAGATGGCAGTGTGGAAGATCTCAGCGGGAGAACCGCAGAACTCCGGGATCCGGGCCCGCCCCCTCCCCCGCCCCGACAGCGGAGCATGAAGGAGGAGCACGCAGCCCCGAGCGCCGCCCGAGACCCCGGCCTGCCCTGCAGGGGGCCACCCCACCCCCAGGCTGGCCGGAGAGGCCCGAGCCCGGCCGGCAGCAGGTGCGCGCCCAGCTCGGGGAGCCGCGGCCCTCCCCGCCCCCACGGCGCAGGCCGGGGAGTCCGGAGCGGCGTCCCGGCGGCCCAACGCGCGTTCTCCCGGGGCCGCCGGGGGAACAATACCGGGGGAGTCAAGGGGAGGGCGAGGGGACCCGCCTCCAGGGAGCGCCCGGAAGGAGGTGTGGGGGGTGATGCGACGCGTCCCCCGCGGGCCTCGACGGGGGACCGGGGCGGGGAAGGAGGTGCATGCGGGGAAGGGGAACCGAGGAAGCTGGAGGCCGCCGGCCGCAGTACCTGGCTCCAGGTGATGAACTCGTTAGTGTGGGCCTCCTCCACCAGCGTCCAGAGCTTACTGAGGAAAGCCGGCACGTTAGAACTCTGCTTCATTGTTACGGCTCCGGCGGATTCGGAAATCTACTCTCGAACGCGGTGGCCGCGGCCACACCGACGGAGCAGGAGGCGGAGGCAGCAGCGACCCCGCGGAGCACCCACGACGCAGGCGCGCCACCGGGAGGGCCGGCACCCCGCCCCCCTGCGGCCCCTCCTCCCCAGCCCAGCTCGCGAGGAGCTCCGAAGGGCACTGCGACTACGCAGGCCCTCCGGCGCAGGCCGCCCGTGACGGACGCCTCTCCGGGCCCCGCCCTCGCGCGTCATGCCTATTCTTAGCCAATCAGCTGCGGAGGACTCTTTGTTTGGAGGGAAAGGATTGGGCCCTGGCGATGAAGAAGGCGGTCCCTTCCCGCCCCTCTTTATATAACGCCTCTCCCCGGCTCTACTTTTTTTTTTTTTTTCTTCCAGCCTTCACACGTGCCGGCTTTTAGCGTTGTAACCACCGGGAGTTCCTGCAGCCTTAGCCCGGGGTTCTGTAGCGTAAGGAAGCTTCAGTGGGGGTGGCTGGCCGAAAACAGCCCAAAACGATGATCAAGAGTCATTAAGACCAATCCAGAGTCCAGTGGAAAAGGGGAAAGGTTAGTTTCGCAGGCTCCTGCCCCGTGGAAGTGCCACACTGAAATTAAGTTAACTGGAGACCTTTAAACATCCAGAGGCCTAGAAGCGCCTACTGAAGACGACGGAGACCCTGGGGAAAACAATGGAGACTTTCTTCTTTTGGCATCTGTACATGAAGGGCTTGAAAAAGTTACAAGAAAGTTTCCTTTCAAATCCCACCTCCTGCAGCTAGGCTTCTTCAACCTCTCTACTTCAGTTCCTTACCTGTTAATCATTTTCTATTTAACCTGTATAGCTTGTTTAGTATCTGTTTATTAACTTGTCTCTCTCCTCCTCCCCCCCATTCTCCCAGGCTCTAGATTGTAAACACCTGGAGGACTGGGGCTGTCTTTGCTTAGGTTGGTTCCTGCCTGGCATTAGGAGTCGCTTAATAAATGGGTTTTGAATGAAAAGCCTTGGCCATTTAAACTATTTGCAACATCATAACATCAGGACCTCAGACTAACCCCCTTCATTTTGCAGACTTTGGACGAGGAAGGGGTGGGGGGTGTCTTTTCGAAAGGAACAGCTGAGCTGTTCTAATTCCTCCTTGTAACTTGTGTGATGTGTTCCTTAACCCATCCAGCAAACTAATAATAACTGCTTGACCTAATTAGCCAGGGTGTGGTGGAAGGAGACAGTTGTGAAACTTTCATTCATAAGATCATGGAGCTAAAGTTGGAAGGGACATCAGAGGCCTTCAGTTCAACCCCATCTTTTTCTGGATGAGGAAACCGAGGTCCAAGGAGAGTAAACGAAGTGCCCAAGGATACACAATAGTGTCGAGGTGGCATTTCAACCCAGATCCTCTGACTACAGAGCAAGCATTGTGGGTTACTATTCTCATTCTGGAGGGGAAGGATAGCTATGCAGAAAAAAATGAATACAGAGTATAGTGGTTGGGGCACAAGCAACTGGGAAGGATTACATTTTGAAAGAATTTAGGGATTGTGTGAGTTACAGATGAGCTAAGACTGCATTGTGGATATAGGGTGCGGGTAGAGATCATCTGTGCAAAAAGTAGGGAGATGGGAGATGTCATAGTGCCAAACAAACAGCACTGCTTTTACACATTGAGCCCCAAGGACTACATAAATTAAAATAACATTTTATGTAGTTGCACATAGCATTCAAAGGTGTGTGAGTGGGTGGGTGGGTTTGAGGTTATTTTGCTTTTTTTTTTTTTTTAGCAGTATGGATTCTGTTGGTCCAAGTATATTATTACAGGGATACAGGGACCCAGGTAGGAGGGCATGAGAATTAGGAATTCTGTGCATACAGAATGGTAAGGACTAGGTGGAGGATAGAATTTTCAGATATTTTCCACTTCTTTACCCCAAGATGTTCAGGTTAAGTAGCAATCAGAATTCAGTTGGGGAGACACTTGAAGTGATATTCAGGCTGGGGTAGCGTTTTAACTATTTTTCTTCCTGATTTTCTCAGGCTGATAACTGTTCTGCTTTGCTATTATTTTCTCTAGCCTCTTCCTTCTCTCTCTCTTCTTTCTTGTCCTGTCTTCTTTTTCCCTATCTTTCTTCCCCTTTTTATCATTTTCTTCCTCTTTATGGGCCAGTTGTCAGCCTCCTGGGATCCTGCCAGGAGAGAAATAGAAATAGAAAATAAATTTTGTTAAAATTCAAGCTCCTTGACAGCAGGGACTGTTTTTGCCTTTCTTTGTGTCCTGGGTATCTAGCACATTCTAAATTTAATAATATTTGTTCATTTACTGACTGCTATGGTCTAGAATGAGATAGCAGTTCCTTTTATAATATACAAATAAGTTATACCGGGATAGTTTTGTTTAGAAATTAAAAATCTGATATAATGGAAAGAGAACCAAATGAGGAAGTTGTCAAGTTCCTTTTATATAAATTAATGAGGTAACCTTCAGCATACAACTTAGTTTTTTCTAGGTCACAGGTTTTATAATCCATAAAGTGTGAATAATAACCAGTTCTTATATCACAGGGGTGTTGGCAAGATTAAATGTGATAGTAGCTATGAAAAATACAGATATGAAATGTTATTTAAGCTACCCAATATGTGAAAAAAATAGATTTTTCAATAAAAAGACAATTAAGGGTGACTTTTTTAAAATAGCAAAGGATTCCTACTTATAATTATTTAGGTTACAAAAATTTGATTTACACAGCTCTTCATGAATATCTCATTCTTAAAATGAGATATGACTTGTTTGTTTTCTTCTTCTTCAAACATTTGAACAAAATAAAATCATACATAAGATTACAAATTCCAAGCTACAGCTTGTGAGAAAATTTGTTGTATACTGATTTTAACAGAATTATCATTAATATATTAATGTGTAATACTATATAATATATACATAATATGTAATAACATATTAATATAACAATTAAAATATAATATTAGCTATCCTATTTGTTTCTGAGTCTAAAGTTTTTTGTGTTGGATTTTTTTGGTGTATGCACGTTGTTAGATTGTGTTCTTTTTTTTTTTATGCCCATCAGCTGAGGAATGGCTAAACAAACTCATACATGAATGTAATGGAATATATCCTAATGGAATATAATTGTGATGAATACAGAGAATCATGGAAAGCTATATATGAACTGATGCAGAGTGAAGTAAGCAGAATCAAGAAAATAATATACACAGTGACATCTTGTTGTTCAGTCATATCCAATTCTGCATGGCCCCATGGCTCATAATACAACAGGCCTTCCATCCTCCACTGTCTCTTAAAATCTATCCAAGTTCATGTTCATTGTTTCCATATTATCTATCCGCTTGCTTTTGCCTTCAATCTTTCTCAACATCAGTCTTTTCCAATGAACCCCATCTTCTCATGACGTGACCAAAGTATTCAAACTTTACCTTCAGCATTTGACCTTCCAGTGAATAAATAGCCTGACTTAATTTAAGTTTTGACTGTTTGGACCTCCCTGCTATCCAAGGGACTCTCAAAAGTCTTCTCCAGCACCACAATTTGAAAGCTTCAGTTCTGTGGTGCCTAGCTTTCCTTATGATCTCACTCCTGTAGCCATGCATTGCAATGGGAAAAACCATAGCTTTCATTATATGGACCTCTTTTGGCAAGGAGATGTCTCTGCTTTTTAGTATGCTGTTCATATTTGAAAAAGTTTCTTTCCAAGAAGCAACCATCTTTTAATTTCATGGCTACAGTCACCATCTGCAATGACCTTTGAGCCCAAGAACTTAAAATCTGACACTGCTTCCGTTTCTTCTCTAATTTCAGTTGGTGGAACCAGTTGCCATGATCTTAGTTTATTTTTTGTTGGTATTTTTTTAATGTTAAGCTTCAAGTCAGGTTTTACACTCCCTTCTTTCACATCACAACATCACAACATTCTTAATTCTCCACTTTCTGCCATCAGTGGTATCATGTGCATATCTGAGATTGTTGATATTTTTCCCAGTAACCTTAATTATAGCTTTTGATTCATCCAGGCTAGTGTTTTGCATGGGGTACTCGGCATATAAGTTAACTAAACAAGGTGACAATATACAGCCTTGTTGTATTCCTTTTCCAATCTCCAACCAATCAATTGTTCCATGTTTGTTCCTAACTTGCTTTTTGGCCCACATACAGGTTCCTCAGGAAACAAGTAAGATGATCTGTCATTCTCATCTCTTTTGAGGATTTATCATACTTTGTTGGTGATCCGCACAGTCAAAGGTTTTAGTGTAATCAATAAAGCAAAGGTATATGTTTTTTCTGGTATTTCCTTGCTTTCTCCGTAGTCTGGTGAATGTTGGTAATTTGGTCTCTAGTTCCTCTGAAAATCAGCCTGCTCTTTTCTTTAGGTAATTCTCAGTTCACACATTGAATCTTAAGCATACTCTAATTGGCGTGGGAATTGAGCACAGTTGTTCAGTAATTTGAATGTTTCTTGCCATTGTCTTTCTTTAGGATTGAGATGTAAAGTGATCTTTTCCAATTCAGTGGACACTGCAATATTTTCCAGATTTGCTTGCATATTGAGAGCAGCACTTTAACGGCTTCATCTTTTAGCTCGGCTAAAATAGCTCAGCTGGAATAGAACAGCTGGAATTCCATCACCTCCACTGGCCTTATTGTTAGCAGCGCTTCCTAAGACCCACTTGACTTCATTCTCTAGGAAGCCTGGCTCTAGATCAGTAACCACACAATTGTGGTTACTGTTATGTTAATTGTGTTAATTGGTTATGTATAGTTCTTTTGTGTAGTTCTGCTATTTCTTCTTCATCTCTTCTGCTTCTGTTAAATCCCTACTGTTTTTGTCTTTTATCCTGCCCATTTTTGCATGAAACTTTCGGCTTAGGTGGTTCACTGGATAGAATGCCAGGCTTGAAGTCAGGAAGACTTATCTTCCTTAGTTCAAATGTGGCCTCAGACGCTTACTAGCTTTGTGACACTGGGCAAGCCACTTAACCCGTTTTGACCCAGTTGATCATCTGTAAAATGAGCTAAAGAAGGAAACAGCAAATGACTCTAGTATCCCAGAAAACCCCAAATGGGATCAGGAAGAGTAGGACGTGACAGAACAACGAAACAACACTCCTTCCCCATTACTGCCTTGTTGTGGTGGAGGGGCTTGTGTAACTCAGTGAAACTATAAGCTATGCAGTGTAGTGTTACTTAAGATGTACAAGTCGTACATAATGCCTATAGCAATGTAAATGGAAAGAACAACTACATACCAAAAAATCAAAGCTAAATTTAACAAAATATGAAGATCCACCAGGACTACTTTGAAAAAACATTAGAAGACACCCCCAATCCACCCTTTCATGACTCCCATGTTAGTATTTAGTAACTCTTTATTTATTATAATATAACCAATTCAATTTTTGGTTATGTTATTTGTTACTCATATGTCCAGTATTTTTCTGCTCCTTTCTCTAAGAACATATTTATGATATATGAGTATATATATGCAGCCCATAAACCTCTATTATTTCTTGTGCCTGTTCCAGTGCCATATTTTTAAGTTACATATTTTTAATACTTTTCTCAATGTTCACTTTTGAATTTAAATTATCTGATATGTTATTATAATTGATTTAATTTACATGGTACTATTGAGTTCCTCATAGAATTTCTCTACCTCCTCATCTTTTGCCACTAATATTGGTGCATAAGCTTTCATTACAATTGCTTATCTTGTTCCCTGCAATTTAAGATGATGAAATGTCCCAGGAATGATGTTTTTGTTGCTTTTAGACATAAGATAAAACTAATTCTGTTAACTCCTTTATTTGTCTTTCACCCAAGAATTTGTCAGCCATCTTTCCTTTAACTATTGTTTCCTTTTGTCTTCTGGTTTAATTTTAAAGAGAATATAAAATAAATACAATTCAGTTCCATCAGTATTACCTCATATAATAAAGAGAAACAGTGAAAGGAAAAGGAGATTGCAGAAATTTTAGAAACAATAAAGCAAGAGCATCATAAAGGCATTTAACAATGAACATGAAAAAGAAGACAACAAGTAATGAAAAATGGAAAAGATCTGTCAAGATTTCTTTCAAGCACATTTCAAACACCAGACTTTGGACGTAGTAGGCACCTGATAAATGTTTGTTGATTTGAATTAAGTTGAATTTCTTAAAAAAATTGTTTTCTAATTAAATTTAATTTTCAGATTCCTTACCTCTCATTTTTCCCACCCCCATTAAGAAAGCAAGAAAAGGAGCAAAGCCAAGATGGCAGAGTGAAAGCAGGGACCTGCTTGCTCTCTTCTAAGCCCCTGCAAATACCTATTAAAAATAACTCTAAACAAATTCTAGAGCTGCAGAACCCACAAAGTGACAGAGTGAGGCAAATCTCCAGCGCAGGATATACTAGAAGGTCGACAGGAAGTGTCTGTCACGCTGGGTTGAGAGTGGAGCACAGTCCTGTGTGGGTTGAGTCAGCACAGAATGGCTGGAGCAGGCCTCAGGGGACTGAATTGCTGGCAGCTGTGGCAGTTTCCAGACTTCTTAACCCACAAATGCCAAAAGCAGCATAGAAGGTCAGTGGGAAAACTCTGTCAGACCTGAATAGGGGAAGGATGCAGTCCTAATGGGGTCCAATCTCAGTCCCACAGCAGAGGAGGAGGCAGCAGCAGCTGCCTCCAGAGCTCTGGGCCCGTAGAAGTTGGGGGAATCACACAGATACGAGGACAGTACACCTACCCCCATCCCCACTGGAAGCAAAGTCCTACCTTGACAAAGAGTTAGCAAGTCAAGTATTTGGCTGGGAAGATGAGCAAACAGAAGGAAAAAAGTCAGACTCTAGAATCTTGCTTTGGTGACAAAGAAGATCAGCACATACCACCAGAAGACAACAAAGTCAATACATCCAAAGCCTCCAAGAAAAATATGAATTGGTCGCAGGCCATGGAAGAGCTCAAAAAGGATTTTGAAAATCAAGAAAGAGAAGTAAAGGAAAAATCGGGAAGAGAAATGAGTGATGCAAGAAAATCATGAAAAATGAGTCAACAGCTTGCTAAAGGAGACCCCCCCCCCAAAAAAAAAAACACAGAAGAAAATAGCACATTGAAAAATAGACTAACCCAAAGGCAAAAGAAATCCAAAAAGCCATGATCAAAAAAAGAGCCTAGATATAATTTTTCAAGCAGTTATCAAGGAAAACTGCCCTGATATTCTAGAATCAGAGAGTAAAATAAATTTTGAAAGAATGCACCAATCACCTCCTGAAAGAGATCCCAAAAGGAAAACTCGGAGGAATATTGTAGCCAAATTCCAGAGTTCCCAGGTCAAGGAGAAAATATTGCAAGCAGCCAAAAAGAAACAATTTGAGTATTGTGGAAATACAATCAGGATGACACAAGGTCTAGCAGCTTCTACCTTAAGGGATCGAAAGGCTTGAAATATGATATTCCAGAAGTCAAAGGAACTAGAATTAAAACTAAGAATCACCTACTCAGCAAAACTGAGTATCATACTCCAGGGCAAAAAATGGTATTTCAATGAAATAGATAACTTCCAAGCATTCTTGCTGAAAAGACCAGAACTGAATAGAAAATTTTATTTTTCAGATATAAGGATCAAGAAAAGTATGAAAAAGTAAATAGGAAAGAGAAACCATAATGGACTTATTAAAGTTGAACTGTTTACATTCCTACATGGAAAGATATCTGTAACTCATGAGCCCTTGCTTAATATTAGGGTAGTTGGAGGAAAGATAGATAGATAGATAGATAGCAGAGGGTGAGTTGAATATGAAAGGATTATGTCTAAAAAATAAAATTAAGAGGTGAGAAGGAGAAAGGGAGAGATAGAATGAGGTAAATTATCTCACAGAAAAGAGGCAAGAAAAAAGTATCATAATGGAGGGGAAGAGGGGAGGTGAGAGGGAATGAGTGAACCTTGCTTTCATCAGATTTGGCTTAAGTAGGGAATAACATACTCAGTTGGGTATTTTACCCTACCAGAAAATAAGGGGAAAGTGGATAAGTGGTGGGGTGGGGTGGGGAGGGGAGGATAATAGAAGCGAGGGCAGATTGGGGAAAGCAGTAGTCAGAAGCAAATACTTTTGAAAAGGGACAGGGTCAAAGTTGAAAATAGAATTAGTGGGGGGGTGGGATAAGATGGAGGGGAGATATAGTTAATATTTCACAACATGAATATTATGGAAATGTTTTGCATAACTGCACATTGAATTGCTTGCCTTCTCAGTGGTGGGTGAGGGAAGAAGGAAGAAAATTTGGAACTCAAAGTTTTAAAAACGAATGTTGAAAATTGTTTTTACACGCAACTGGGGAAAAAAGATATATTGGCAATGGGGTATAGACATCTATCTTGCTATACAAGAAAGTAAGGAGAGGGAGATAAAAGGGAGGGCACACTGGGGGAAGGGGTAATCAAAATGCATGCCATATGGGGTGGGGACAGGGGAGAGATGGGGAGAAAATTTGGAACTCAAAACTGTGTGTAAATGAATGCTTATTTTAAAAAAATTTTTAAATTTGTTTTCAGTTTTCTACAATCACTTCCATAAATCTTAGATTTTCTTCCCCTTTCTCCTCCCTTCTTCCCCACATCCAAACCCCTCCCTCCCCAGATGGTGTGTAATCTTTATGGGTTCTACACATACATTCTTACTAAATACATTTTTACCTTAGTCATGTTGCATGGAATAATTAAAATGAATGGAAAAAAACATGAGAAAAAACAAAACACAAGAGAAAACAGTCTGCTTCATTCGGCAATCCAATGCTATAGTTCTTTCTGTGGATGTGGATGGCATTTTGCCTCAAGAGTTCATTGGGAATTTTTTAGGTCCTTGCATTGCTGTGAAAGGCTAAGTCTACCAGAAAAATTTCTCGTACACTGTGGTTGTGGCTGTGCACAAAATTCTCCTGATTCTGCTCCTTCCACACAGTATCAGTTCATATAAGTCCTTCCAGGCCTCTTGGAAGTCTTCCTGTTCATCATTTCTTAAAGCACAATAATATTCCATTACATTCATATACCATAATTTATTCCGCCATTCGCCAATTGATGGGCATCCCCTTGATTTCCAGTTCTTGGTCACCACAAAGAGAGCTGCTATAAATATTTTTGTACATGTGGGACCCTTTCCCCTTTTTATGATCTCTTTGGGATACAGTCCTAGAAGCAATACTGCTGGATCAAAGGGTATGCATCTAAATGAATGTTTAAAACTAAAAATAAATTTAAAAGAATTTTTTTTAAAAGAAAGCAAGAAAAACAAAAACAAAACCCATATTACAAAAAAGTAGTTAAGCTAAACAAATTCTCACATTGGTCATGTCCAAAAAATATGTTTCAATCTGTACCCTGAGTTCATCACCTCTCTTGCAGGAGATAGATAGTGTGTTTTCTTCTTGAGTTGTTCATTGTGTTGATCAAAATGCTCAAGTTTTTCCAGTTATTTGTCTTCATATTAATGCTATTATTGTATACATTGCTCTCATTGTGGTGCTCACTTTACAACAGTTCATATAAGTCTTCTCATGTTTCTCTGAAATCATCCTCTTCATAGTTCCTTACAGCACAATTATACTGTTACATGCATACAACTTCTTCAGTAATTCCTCAATGGATGGGCACCTCCTCAGTTTCCAGTTCTGTGCCTTCACAAAAAGATCTGCAATAATATTTTTATACATACAAGATCTTTTCCTCTTTCTTTGATCTTTTTGGAGTATAGATATATCACTAGGTGAATCAACAAATATATATAATTTAGGGCATTTGGAGTGTGGTTCTAGATTGCTTTCCAGAACGACTGGACCAGTTTCCAGCACCACTAATTATGCATTAAAGTACATGTTTGCTTACAGCCCCTGTAGCATTTGTCATTTTTAATTTTTGCCAATTTGATGGATAGTTATTAATGATTTAGAGCATTTTGTCATACTGACACCAGTAGCTTGTATATTATGGCTCTTATTCTGATAAATTTGAACGTGTTCCCTATATATTTTAAAAATGAAACTTACCAGAAAAATCTATGAAGTTTTTTTTTTGCCATTAATCTTTTTCTCTTAGAATTTTAGCTACATTGGTTTTGTTTATATAAAACCTTTTAAATCTTATTTATTCAAAATTCTCCATTTTTACCTTATGTATCCTTTATCTCTTGTTTGGTCATGAACTCTTTTCCTATCCATAGATATGACAGACAATTTCTTCCTTGCTCCTTTTATTTACATCACCCTTTAATCTAAATCATGTACTCATTTGAAGCATATCTTAGTATACTACTAGAGATATTGATCTATACCTGGTTTCTGCTAGAAATGGTTTATACTAATTTCTCCTTTTCAGTTTTCTCAATATTTTTTGTCAAATAGTGAATTCTTACCCCATTAGTAGAAATCTTTAGTGTATCATGCTCATTTGCTTCTGTATATTGCATTCCAAGTTTGTTCCATTGACTAACCTCTTTATTTTTTAATGAGAACAAAATTATGATTAACACTGTGTAATATGGTATAAGATATGATACTGCTAATCCCCCCCTTCTTTCCTTTTTTAAATTAATTCCCTTGATATTCTTGCTCTTTTATTATCCCAAGTGAATTTTTTAATTACTTTTCTATCTCTATAAAGTAACTTTTGGAAGTTTGATTGTTATGGCCCTTAATAAGTAAATTAATTTAGGTAGCATTATAATTTTCATTATATTGGCTTGGCTTAACCATAAGTAATTAATATTTCTCCAATTATTTAGATCCATCTTTATCCGTGTAAAGAATGTTTTGTAATTGTGTTCATATGGTTCCTGTGTATGTCTTGATAGGTAGACTCCCAAATATTTTATACCTCCAACCCAAACCAATAAGCATTTATTAAGCGCCTTCTCTGTGCCAAACCCTACTGATGTTTGTCTTTCATTCTTGAAGAGGACCATGACATCAGGGAGGTGATGCCATGACATACAAATGAATTGGATTTAAGTGAGGGAGGACTACGTCAAGTCACCAACCTCACTTATTGCACCTAAGCCATCTGGGTCCAGTAGCCCAGCCTGCAATGAGGGGCTTGGACCTTTTCAAGCTAAGGACTTTAACAGGTCTAAGTTTGACTAAGGCAGCACCCATTCAGTGATTAAGGCTTAATAAAAGATAAGGCAAAAAATGATCCCCTTTAGAAAAAAAAGTTCTGGGAGGAGAAGACCCTTATGATTTCTGGCCAAAATAGAAACAATTGTTATTTATGTTCATGCTGAGTCAATCAGACCAAACAGTGACTAAGTAAGGCTTGATCTGGGACCACAGTGATTTGTATATAAAAGACAGCCCCAGCCTTCTAGGAGTTGAGTGGGAAGGGAAAGAGTTGGGAACACCAGAAGGCATCTTGTTCTCCAAGATTTGAAAAAATCAGGCAGGGCAGCAGATGCAGAGTGGAGAGAGCTCAAAAATCGAGCTTTTACCCTCTGTAAAGGAAAGCACTGGGAGCAGTTTGGTGCTTCATGTTCTGGTCCTGTAATCAAAGGGAAGAAGAAGCTAAGGGAGGTAGTGTCAGTCCAGGCTTGAGTTAGCAGCACTGTGATGAGATTAGAGGTGATATGTTTAAATTTATTACTTTTAGTACTTTTAAGTGTAATTTCTCTTTCTCTCTCTTCCTGATGGATTTCATTGGCATTAGATAGAAAGGGTGATGATTTGTATGTTTATTTTTTATCCTGCAACTTTGCTGAAGTTGTTAATTGTTTCTTTAGTTATTTTAATTGATTCTCTAAGTAAATTATCATATCTACCAAAAGTGATAGTTTGGTTTCCTCATTGTCTATGTGTATAGCTTCAATTTATTTTTCTTGTCTTTTCTAGCATTTCTACCACTACAGTGAATGATAATGGTTATAAAGTACATCTTTGCTTTACTTTTAATTTTATTGGAAAGACCTCTAGTTTATTGCCATTATAGGTAATGCTAGCTCTTAATTTTAGATAGATACAATTATCATATTAAGAACATATCCAATTATTCCTATGCTTTCCAGTGTGACTTTTTAAAAAATAGGAATGAATGTGGTATCTTATTAAAAGTTTTTTCTGAATCTGTTGATTATATTTTTTTGTTGTTGTTGCTCTTGCTTACTTTTATTGAATGCCTATTATGTCATGCTCAATAGATAGGTTTTTAAAATTTGTGTATCAAATTATATTTTCAATGTATCAGAAGAGTTTGCTATTTAAAATAATTATACTCTGCATACTTTGGAAATCAAATAATTTTTAGCTTTTGTTTTAATTCATATTTTAATGTACAATATCTGGCTTTTTAAAGCAAGATATGTCTGCCCTTTCCATTTTTATCCCTGATTTTTGCAAAAAGAGAGTCTTGTAAACAAAATCTATATTCTACAACTCATTGATACAATAGTATTGTATGAAAATCTACCCCAAGTTTTGCCTGATCTTAAGGTAAAAAAGAAAAATGAATAATTCCGCTTTTTACCTCGTAGAAAATTTAGAGGGCTATACACGATCCTGTATTATATTTCATGGAATATAGCTGATAAACTGTAGGGTTTTATTACTGCTTACTTCAGGAAGAATGAATCATTCTAAATATTTTCTGGGTCACTAATTGTAGTATTCAAAGTAATCTTTATAGGTCCACAATATTTTTTAAAAAAAGATTAAGCTATATAAATACTATGCAGATGAAATGCAAATATACTAATTTAAGGTACTTAGAATACCAGCTGGTTTCTAATGCTTTGCCTTTTGTGTGTCCCTATTACATTATTTTTCATAAAACTCCATTTTGAATGTTGTTATCATCAAGCCATCATCAAACAGGATAGGTTGCATTAAATTGACATTAAAGAATAAGACACACCAGAAGGTTTTCTTTAGAGTGTCACAGGGTTTGTTTCTTTGGTCCTACTTTTTTCAACATTTTTATCAATAACTCTGACCCCAGGATAAGAACTGATGAGGGCTGGAGAGATAGTAGTACAGGAACTCCAAGGCTGGAGTTCCCTGTGTTGGCCATCTGGAGAAGAATTCATGAACTCAAGACTTCTTGAGGTCAAGGTAAAGATTTACTAGGTTTTTCAGTGAACAAGAGTTCTTAGGGAACCTGAAACATTAGAGGGATATAGATAAAGTTTATGTAGAATATTCTATAGTAAAACATGTGCCAAATGTGTTAATTAGGTGATTCAGGGTAGGATTAAGGAGTGGTTAGTTCTTATAGGAGCATGCACTTTTGATATCTACTGTGCAGGTATTTTACCCAGAGTTCATCAGGAAGTAGCCCAAAGCAGGCTACCTTGAGGTGTGGGTTTAGGCCTGAAACATCACTAAGTCAACTAGTGGTCAGGACTGACTAAGGAATACCAGGCTGCTCTCATTAATGTCTTGTTAGACAAGATAAATGTTAAGGGAGTATACGTATGTCTAAGTCTAGGATACATATGATTGGTCAGTGAGTAGTAAATGTCATTATGACCCAGTACACACACATTTCAGCCAGCACACAGCTGCTTCAGACTAATAAATTCTACAGGTGCAGCTGGCTACTGTAGAAAGAAGGGAGATAACGGTTGTTGCTGGGGCAGGCTGTGTCCTTGGAGTGGGGAGAAACTGCCTGAGACAGTGTTTTGAGGTTAGAGAGAAATGTGATTTTTAGACAGAAATGTGATTTTGGAATTGTGGTCCAAGCACATGCCCCCAAACACCCCATCAAGAACATCTCCTTTAAGTAATTAACTGTTATTCCATTCAGTACCTATATATTAATTTATTGATTTTTTTTGCATTAGCTATGATACTTTTAAGCGTGATTAGATTTCTCTGATTATCTCAAATGTTTCCATTTTTACTGTTGCCTTGGCCAGAATTATATTTTCTACTCCTGGTTTTTTTAGGTCACTTGAAGCATAATAAATTCTACTCCAGTCCCTCATTTTATCTATGTGAAAATTTCTGTTTCATGTATGGATCTTGTAAACAATATGTTGTTGAATTTTACTTCATGATGTCCTTTTATCTTTGTTCATCTCTTACTCCCCAAGAAGGGGGGTAGAAATGAAGGAACAAGAAAGATACAAGTTATCTGTAATTGACGTGGTTTGCTTCCACTCCACTGCCTCTTCTCTCTTCTTGTCTAGACTTTAAGCTCTAGTTCTTATGCTTTCTTTCTTCCCTTTTAATAGTCATTTTATAACACCCTTGGAAGTCAAAGTTTGTTTTAATTGTGATTGTTCTTTCACTGACTCTATCCTTATTTAGCTTCTCTCTTCCCTTTTCCCTCCCAGGCTCTTTTCCTGTTGAGTTCAATATATTAACATACCAAACTTTTTGTGGAATGTATGTGTGTGTGTGTTTGTGTGTGTGTGTGTATTTTAACTTTTTTTTGTTTGATTCAGATAAGAGTGAGGTTAATGTGTTGCCCACTCCACCCATCCCTTCCTTTGTGTTTTAATGTTCTTTTCCCCTGTATATCCTAATTTTGAGAAATAGCAAGTTCTAGCCTCTTCTTTGTCATTTCTTTCCTATTTATTACTTTCCCCTTCCCTTTTGTTTCATCAGCACAGGATGAAATAATTTCATATTTTTTGTTTGTTTGTTTGTCTTATTTAATCCCTTCTGTGACTCTGGAAATTTTTTTTGCCTAGAGCATAAATTGGATTTAAGTGAGACAAAGTCACTTGAAGACATCAGCCTTACCGTCCTGATTCTGGAAACTGTTAGAGTTTTGAATGAACACTTGTTTGGCATAAAAAAATACTTAAAAGTTCTGTATTTTACTAAAGGTCTGTTTTCTTCTGCATAGAGTTATATTCAGTTCTGCCATGTAAATTATTCTTAGTTGTAAACTTTTATCTTTTGCATTTTGAAATATTAGGTTCAGAGATTTTCTCTTTTTTATAGTTGTATCAATCAGGTCTTGTGTGATCCTGACTGTGATTCATTGGTATTTGAACTCTTTCTTTTAGGCTAGGTAGTATTTTTCATTAACCTAGAAACTCTGAATTTCATCAGTGACATCCCTGCAAGTTTTAATTTGGAGATTACTTTGCTCTCCATCAGACAGTCAGTTAATAAACATTTTTTAAGCTCCTACTAACGTGTCAGGCACTAAGCTAAGTGCTTGGGATAAAAAGAAAGCAAAAGGCTAGCTCCTCCTTTTAAGAAGTCCACAGTCTAATGGGGGAGACAACATGTAAACAACTGTGTACAAACAAGCTAAATACTAGATAAATTGGAAATAATCAACAGAAGGAAAGGCTTCTTGTTAATGTGGAATTTTAGCTGAGAATTGAAGGAAGCCAGGGAAATCAGAAGGTACAATTGAGGAGGAAGAGTATTCTAGGCATGGGAGACAGCCAATGGAAATGAGAGGACTCAGGGGATGGAGTTTTCTTTCTGAAGGACAGTAAAGAGACCAGTGTCAGTAACCAGAGAGTATTTTTTAGGTGGGGGAGACTTGTGTAAGGTGTAAGAAGATTGGAAAGTTAAGGGAAGGCAAATTATAATGGGCTTTGAATGCGAAACAGGGTTTTAGATTTGACCTTAAACCTCTAGGGATCCACTTTATTAAGTAGGGAGTCTACTTTATTAAGTAGGGAGGTAACAAGGTCAGACCTGTGCTTTCAGAAAAACACTGACAGCTTAATAGAAGATGGAGTGGGGAGAGATTTGTGGTAGGGAAACCAACCAACAGGTTATTGCAGAAGTCCAGGTGTGAGGTGAGGAGGATCTCTACCAGAATGGTAGCAGTGTCAGAGGAGAGAATGGGTTATATGAGAGTGATGTAACAAAGTTAAAATTGATAGGTCTTGACCAAAGATTGGATGTGGGGAGTGAAAGAGGATGAATTGAGGATGGCATCTAGGTTGTGAGCCCAAGTAACTAGGAGGATGGTGGTACCCACAATAGTAATAGGGAAGTTAGGAAAAGGAGAGGGTTTGAGAGGGAAAGATAAGTTCAGTTTGGTACATAATAGGTTTAAGATGTCTACTGGCTATCTAGTTCAAGGTGTTCAGTCAGAGAAGGAATACTAGAGATCAGCCAAAAGTGTAGGTCTAGATAAGGAGATCTGAGAATTATTGGCATAGAGATCATAATTGAATCCAAGGCAGCTGATGAGATCACCAAGTGGAATAGTTTAGAGGGAGAAGAAAAGAGGCCTCAGGACAGAGCCCTGTGTTATACCCTACAGTTAATATTATGCCCCACAGTGTGAGTTTTAATTCATGAGTTCTTGAAATATTTAGTATCCAGTTCTTTTTCGTTTGGTTATGGTTTTCAAGGAATCAAATGATTGTTAAATAGTCTTTTCTTAACTAATTTTCTAGGTCAATTTTTAAAAATAGTAGATACCTAACAATTTTCTTCTATGATTTTAACCTTTAAATTTTGTTCTGCTATTTCTGCTTAAGGGAGTAATTGAGTTCTATTTGCTTCATTATGGTTTTCAGGGACTCAGCTGCTTGGATAAAGTTCTAATTTATTCTTCCAATTTTTTCCTACAGTGTTTGTATTTCACTTAAAATTTCATTTTTTATCTCTGCCGCATTCCCTTCTGTTAGTCTTATGCTCTATTTTTTTTCTCTGAGGTTCTGGTTGTAGGTTTTTTTTTCCTTTTTCTTGATTTATTTCTTGAGCATCTGTTCGCTTATAGTGTTTATACAAGGAGACCTCAAAAGCTGAATGCCTTAAAAGTCTTAGATTAAAGTCTTAAGCTATAACAGCTTGTGGGATCCTGGGCTTTGATTAGTGGGATTTCACTTCTCTTGTTCAAGCAGTTGACACTCTTCCCTATTTAGAATTCTCCTTCTCCTTCTGCTATTAGAATTTAAACTCTGAGGGCAGTCATTATCTTGTTTGCTTATATTTATGTGTCTGGTGCTTATCCTAGTGCCTAGCCTGTAGGAAGAGCTTAACAAATGATTTTTCCTTTGGGTCCTTCTGTGTACTCATATCTCCAGTCTCAGTTCTTGATTTGGGACTTAGTTCAAAGTTCAGGTTCTGATACTCTTCCAGACTCTTAAATGGGATCTTCAAACCTAGTTTGGTCCTGACCTCTACTTCATGTGTTCTCATTTCTGGCTTCTACTTCCTCTGATGTATCTGTGCCCTGAACACTGGCGGGTTTCCGTGTCCTTCATTATGGCTACATATTTTTTTTCTGCTTCTCCTAGAGTGACTCTGGTCAGGGTATTTTTTTTTAAAGTGATTTGAAAAATTCCAGGACAATGGACCCCTTTTTCCACCTCTAAAATAACTAACCAGAAATGGATGCCAGATTTCTGATATCAAATAGATTTCCCCTAGAATTTATTTTTAGGCTTCTCACCCACACATACAAATAATATGGTCATTATTTTAAAATAGGTTCATTACATTCTGACATAATTAGTTGTGTCCTTCTAACCAATAAAGTGCACAAGGATAGTCAGAAACTTAATGGCGAGGGAAGACGAGATTTACATTTGGTGGTCATTTATAGGTTGCCATATTCCAAATAGGCTTCAAAATTACATATATTATGTATATATATATATAATATATATAAAGACTTTTTGTGTTTGTTTAAGGTAAAATTATTTTTAAAAATGTGTCAACAGTATTGAAGGGGGGAGGTTATAAGGGAATAAACCAATTTCTTTTAGTTTATCTACCAATAGACAATTTACTAAGCTCACTATTTGCCAAAACATTGCATAAATAGAAATAAAACAGTTCTTAATTCAAGGAACTTACTTTTTACTGAGTGGAAGCAACATGTATGCCAAAAAGTAAATGTAAAATGTAAGCAAAGTAAATATAGGCAGTGGGAGTTTCAGGGAGGAGAGGGGTACTAACAACTGGGGAGGTTGGATAGGTCTCCTGGACAGTAGGAGGTAGCACTTGAGTTGAGATTTGAAGGAAGCTACAGTGTTTAAGAGGCAGAGGAAGGAAGGGAGTTCATTTTAGACATGGAGGACAGCCTATACAAAAATAATAATAGATTTAGTGCTGGAAGTAACTGGGAGTAGCTAGAAGTAACAGCCAGAAGCAATAGTCATTTATAGATGAGGAAACTGTGACCTAGAGATTTAAGTGATGGTAAAATAGCAAACACAGACCTTCTGACTCCAAATATGGTACTCTTTAGAATAGTTCATAAGCTTCTGAACTTATTTAATTATGCTCCTTAGTACCTCCCGTAGGACTGAGCCTAATAGTTGTTCAGTAATTGCTGAATGAATTATGATGACTGCCAGCTTACTTTCTAGGATTGTATCAGAATAAGAGCTATAAATGGTGATTCTTAAAATAGTTGGCCAAGTCAGTGATCATACACATGGGTTGATTCAAAATATGAAAAAAGTCAGACTTTAGTAAGCTCAAAGAATGAGGGAAGCCATTCTTATTTTACACAGTTGAATGTTTTCCAGTTTGAAGAGCCATATTATAGAGAGTCAGTGCATTTAGCTTCCTTTCTATCTTCTAACACCCTCATGCATCCAACTAGGTTTCTAAATTTGTTATTTTTGTTGATTTAATCATGTCTGACTCTTTGACCCTATTTGTGGTTTTCTTGGCAAAGATGCTGGAGTAGTTTGCCATTTTCTTCTCCAGCTCATTTTGCAGATGAATAAAGTGAAGCAAAAAGAGTTAATTGACTTGCTTAAGTCCTCCTGACTCCAGAGCCAGTACTTTATCCACAGCACCAACTAGCTGCCCTAAATTGTGTGATATGGAAGCCATAAAAGCCCATGGGATCTTGGGCTGCATCATGGAAGCAACAGTTTTTAGGAATGGGGAGGTGACTGTCTCATTGTTCTCCATCCTTCTTAGACCTCATTTGGAGGCTCAGTTCTGGGCACCACAGCATAAAAAGAGCATTGGCAAACTATACTTGTTCAGAGAAGGGTAACCAGGGTAGTGAAGAGTTTTAAGTCTATGCCATATGTGTATTAATTGAAGGAATTAGGGGGAAGAAAAGACCTAGGGAAGGCTCTCTTCAAGTATCTGAAAACCTGTCTTATGTTAGATTTGTTTGGTTTGAATCTAGAGGGCAGAACCAGTAGCAGTGAGCAAGGAAGTTGCAAAGAAGCAAATTTAGTTTGAATTTGGAAAACTTCCTAACAAGAGTAAAAGGGTAGAAGAAGGCAGATTGCAGACAACAAAGAAATAGAAGGAAGAGGAGGAAAGGCAGCCAGTAGTAGGTGTCCTTAAGTGTGGGTCCCTCATCATCTACTATTCAAAGCTTGAGGGGGCCAATGTTTGTGTTGCTACTGCTGCTGGTGGTGGCTTCATTATAACCATTTAATTTAATTGGGATGGGGTCTGGAATTGTGATTTCACTGTTAGAAGGAACTCTCTGGTAAGGAAACTCCTACCACTTAGTAGTTCATGGTCTCAGAAAGTTGTCTGGGGCAATGAGAGGTTAAGTAGCTTTCTCAGTATATGAATCAAAGTAGCCAGCATATGTGAGATTGGAACCCAAGGGGCTACTTGAATCCAGGTAATCTTGGTTGCAAGGACAGGTCATTATCCTTTATTCTACACTATCTTATTTAATTTAATAGTTAGATAATATTTATGGTATCCATTCTAGCTGGAAAGGGTCTTAGAGGTAATCTAGTCTGATCTCCAAATTTTAGAGATGAGGAAATTAGGACCCAGAGAGGTAAAATTACTTAGCTAAGGTCATTCAGCAGAACTGGCATTAGAACTCAGGGCTGGTGATGCTAGTTCTGAAAGGGATTCAGCCCCCCAAATCTAACACTATTTCCATTGCACCATACTTCTCCCCCAACCAATAGTATGCATAAAAACTCACACACGTAATAAGTGTTTGTATATAGTGCATCTCTCTAATCTGTTCCTATGGCATAAGAAAGTAGCCTCAGGGCTCATGTATTTTATTTTATTTTTTTTAAGGCTGACGTATTTTGAATGGTTGTTTGGGAGACTAGAACTGGGATGGCTAGTGTTACGGGCCATGGAAGGAGTCAGTGTGTGCTTGGGAGTAGCTTTGAGTCTTTCAGAGAAGTAGAACAGCTGCAGAATATTTAGGGAGCATCCTGAAAAGAAAAAAATATGCATTGGGTGGGGATATGATTAGATACATACTTCTTCCCTTTGCCTACAAAGATAGCCCTTTCCTGTGGCTCTAAGAAGCTGTAGCATGCAAAGGGATCACAGGCCTGTAAAACCTTCCCAGCAGTTGGGCTAAACCAAGTTGAGGGTAACCAACAGGGCTGAAAGCCATCCATGAATTAGGGGAATGTCTATCCTAAGACTTTTCTCTGGTTAAATAGACAGATGAGAACAATTTTTTTCAGTGATCTTCATGAAGGTGGCTGAAGTGCTTAGAGCTTGGCCAGACATGGGAGACACCAAGTTCATCCACTGCATCCCAGGACATCGCCAGTTGTTTTGACTTGTCACTGGACTTGATTGACTTTGGAAGAAAGAGTGAGGCTGATGACATTGTGCAACTCTTTCTTACTTAAATCCAACTTGTAAACAGGTTAAGACATCACCCCGTGATATCTGTGGTCCTCTTCTAAAACAAAGGACACACAACAGCATAAACTTTTGTCAATTTGGAGGGAGCAATGATGAAAAGCTGTATTATCATATTCCATCTAGTGTGGTATGTCTGACTCATGGATTTCTGAATTCTCACCTGCGCTCTTTTTCTGTAGGAGATTGCCTGGCAGGGGGTAGAGAGGGCAGGCACGGAGTGAAACTGCATCATAATGAATACAGTAGAAAACTCATGAAAGTTTTTCCTGCCCCACCTTGGAATTTTTTTTTTAACTGAATTAAACTGAATAAGTGTAGAGCTTAAAGAATAACTCTTGTTCAAGTGCTTATTACCAACCTCTCTGCTTAGCAAGATTTCACAGTGTACATAATGATGAAAACTCCCCATTTCTACCCTCCCCCAATACCAGCTGTGCAGCTGTTTATAGGATAAAATACAACTTCTTGGTGTGACATTTAAATCTCTCTACAATCTGACTTTAACCTACCTTTCCAGTTTTAGTTACTCCCTGTCACATAAACTAGACAAATTAGATTATTGTTTTTTTTCTTTTTCCTTATCTCATCTTTTTGATATAAAACCCAATGCCCTAGGTTACCTTGTGCTCACCCCACCCCCTTCCCTGGGGCAATCTCTGCCTGAATCAGAAATCTCTACCCATTATGCCAGACAACATGTTCTCTATGCTATTATGCCCTCAGTGACTTCAAAGAAGCCAGAAATCATATCTTTGCTTGATCTATGGAGAAGTAGGAGGAGACCGTAGCTTTTCTGGGGACAATGCTATCTAGTCTTAAGGACATGGCTCCATAAATTGTTAGCTAAACAAAAAAGCAAAGATAGCCTTTGTGACTGGCAAACTTGGAGGAACTGTATTTGATAGGTCATGTGGAATTCCAGCTCATCTCTTGTTCAAACTGAGAAAGTGAACCTCTGAATAGGTACAGAGTTTGGAGACATGTCTACCAGATTTTACACTGTTCAGTTCCCCGGGATATACATCATCTAGGCTTGTCTGAGGCTATATTTCAATATGAAGAGCTGTGACATATTTAAGAGCAGACCCTGAAAAGAGGAAAAGAAAACACGGAGAGGGAGGGCAGAGGAGGCAATGTATACAAATGTGGAAGAACATCTACCAAAAGTTGTAACTTGGGAAGAAGGAGATCAGAGTTGTATTGGAATACTTCCCATGACCTCAACTCCCACACCCAAATAGTAGGATTTTCTCCAGCACAGTTTATCTCAAACATAGTCCTCTGAGTACCTGGGTTCTGTCCCAGGTAGTGATTAACCCAGGGATAAGAGGGAGAGTTGTCAAGGTACTGGGTAACTTAGGAAAGATTCATATCAAAATGACAAGATGAGAGGAAAAGTAAAGATCCATTTTGTCTAGAATGTAGGACAGGGAGTAGGTAAAACTGGAAAGGTAGGTTAGAGTCACACTGTACTGAGCCTTAAATGACAGGCTAAGAAGTTGGCATTTTATCCTGTACCTGGTGGGAAGTCACCGAAGGTTTTTGAATAGGAAAGTAACATGATTAATTCATACCAATTAAGAAGATTGTTTTGTCAGCTACCTAAAGGATAGATTGTAGAAGGGAGTTAGTGGAGGCAGAGGAATCTGTAGGAGGCTTTTGTGAGTGTCCATGCAAGAGTTAATGAGGCCCTAATACAGATGGATAGCAATTTGAATTGAGAAAAGTTAAAAAAAGGTGAAAAAACATTTTTCAAGTTCAGTGGACAGAACTTGATTTTTGATTGAATGTTGGAGGTAAAGGAGACAGAAATGTCAAGAAACTCCAAGGTTTTGAGCCTGAGTGACTGGGAATGCAGTGTCATGAAGACAAAGAAGAAAGTTAGTAGGGGAGACAGGTTTGGGGGATTAAGATAATTTCAGTTTTAGGCATGCTAAATTTGAGATTTTAGTGAGATATCTCAATTTATCCATCAGTCAGTTGAAACCAAAGCTCTACTATTGTTGAGGAAAGATCAGGGCTGACAGGTAGATTAGGGAATTCTAAATAGAAGTGATAATTATGAGTCACGGGAATAAGTTAGTTTGCCAAAGCAGAAAATGTAGAGAAAGAAGAGAACAGGACCAAGGCTGCTAGAGTCTTTAAGTATATGTATATGTCTAGGGAATTATGGGTAAAATCAACCAACAAGGAAGAATGGTCAGATAGGAAAGAAGAGTCAGAAGAGAAATGTACTGGGGAAATCAATGAAGAAAAGAATATCAAGCAGGAAGGATGTGGAAAATTTAAGGAGGATGATGATTGAAAATAGGCAGCTGAGTTTTAAAAAATATTTTACTAGGTTTTTTGTTTCTATATCAGTTATTTCCCAATATAGTCCCTTACCCCTAAAATTAACCCTTCCATTATAACAAAGGAGAGTTAGTAAAAAAAAAATATTATGGTGACCAAGTCTGACAGGTGACATAATATTCTCTACCCATAGGCCAATCCTCTTGGCCAAGAGCAATGAGACATGTTTCATTGTCCTCCAGCACCACGATCATTTATTGTAATCACTCAACTTTCAGCTTCTTTGCATTTACATTATTGTAACTATTCCAAAAAATTTTTCTTAGTTCTGTTTACTTTATTTTTTCTCTGAATTTCTCATATTCATAATTTCTTTCTATACAACAATATTTCGTTACATTTACATGCCACCATTCACCCAGCCATGCCCCAATTGAAAGACACCCATTTGTTTCTATTTCACAACATAAGGTGAGTAGCACTTTTTATGTTAGCAAAGAACTTAAATAAAAGATGCCTATCAATTTGGGAAGGGCTAAACAAATTGTAACATATAATGTAATGAAACATTAGTTTGCCAAAAAATAAGTAACATGAATAATACGAAATAGCAAGGGAGGACTTACATGAGCTAGTAAAAAGTGAAGTAAGCAGAACTAGAAGAAAATTTGCAGTGAATGAAAATGAATAAATGAAAGGAATTGGAAACTGAAAAAAGGGGACTGAATGCTATATAATTACAATAACTTTGATTCTGAAGAAGAGATGAGAAAAAAATACCCTCTTTCCCTTCTTTGGAGAGGTGGAGGACTATGGGTATGGAACAATGTACAAAGTGTCAGAATTAGTTGATTTAATAGTTTTTTGCAATGCTTGTGTTCCCCCCCCATTCCCCCATTTTCATTCTCTTTTACATGGAATAGCTCTCAGAGAAGCAGAGGAGAAATACATTTGGAAGGAAAAGTGATTTAACACCTCCACCCCTGGCAAAAAAAAAAAAGCAATAAAAATTTAAAATGAACAAAAATGCTGCTGTGAATATTTTGGAATATGGAAGCGAGGCCTTCCTTACTGGCTTTGGACTCCGTGGTGTATATGTCCAATAATATATACTGGGTCAGTGGGTATGAAAAACCATTAAATCAAGCAATTAAAATGGTATGAGTAAACTTGGAGAGAGAGTTTTAATAGAATGGTAAATGTAAATACCAAATCATAGAATTTGAGGAACATGTGTGTGGTAAGGAAATGAACCTGCAAAGTTAAGCCAGAATTTCCCAGTGAAGGTAAGGAGAGGCAGAGGAAGGTAGCTCAAGGGTTGTTTTTGTTATTTTAGGAAGACCTAACCATGTTTGTAGGCAGTGGAAAAGAAACTAGTAAAGGGATAGAGATTAAAAATGAAAAGAAGGAATATTGATGATCCTTCTAACAACCTGATCACGTAATTCTTCACACTTTTCAACTGTCTTCCTTCATTAGTGCACTGCAGCTCACTGAAATGGTCACACCCTAAGCTTTATCATTTTGGGGAATTCTACCATCATCAAGATCCTAAACTTTGAAATTTCATTTTCTGACATAATATCTTCTACTTGTGCCCCATCTCCTTCTCACTGATACTAAACGTCTGCACATTTATCATGATCCCATTTCTTTGACTATCCCTCTTTCACTCTGGCTTCCCTTGCCTCCACACCATAAATTATTATAATAATTTTATTAGCCATTATACTTGAATTCCTTAATTTCATAATCTTGTCATTTTTAATCCACTAAATCTCCTCCATAGGGCAATTACCATGAACCAGTTTTTCTGCTCCTGCCTCAGGCCTGTTCAATATCTCTAGAGGGAATCAGAATCACCTTGAGTTGATTATATTCACTGCAGATTAATGGTGCATAACTTCAATTGGCTTCTTGCTACCGGTGAATAATCTTCTACTATTTCCAATTCTTTATTTCCCTTAGTACCTATACTAAATTCTTTCTTGTCTCCTAAAGTACTACTGCATCCACACTCCTATCTGTGGGATCGGAATTCTTTTTTATTGTGATTCTAGATCTTGACTACAAAGGGCCAAAGATTATGTAATACATTGTTTCCCCATAGGGCTATAAGAAATTTGCTTTCCCATGGGAACCCATCTTGCCTTCAGTAAGTGGGTGGAAATATTTGCTTAACTTACTTGAATCAATCATCTATTAATATTTTCTCAGAACATTTCAAACCCCATTACCACTGAACCACACTGACTACTTTTGTACCTTCATTAATCTTCCAAGCTTATATAATTTCATTTTTCAGCTTCATTAGTACTAGTTTCATTTGATTTTGCTTGTTTTCTCAAAAGATTAAAAATATCCAGTCTTTCCCAGGTGAAGATCTTCGCTATGGCACCCATGAGTATGTGTATAGCTTTACTGTTCCTTTACAGATATAAAAAATAAAAACGAACGCTTTAGAAGAATAAGGAAATGGGAGCACTTAATCTGTTCTTCAGTATAGCAGATCACTTAGTTTTGAACTTCACTGACAAGAATGAAGCTATTCATCATGAGTTTCCCTAGTTCTCCTCTATTCCTCAAACTATTCATCATTTACCTATTCACTATAACCTATTTTTTACTCCTTCTCTGTGTTCACATAAGTTGCCTTGACTTCTCACTAAGGATACTTCCTCTAGCACATGCTTGATTTCATTCCTTCCTGCTTTTTCCAGGATCTTATTGCAACTGTCATCTCCTCTTTCATGCACCTTCATATAAATTCTTTTTCTGTCTTGGTTCCAGTTCAGCTGCCTATAAATGTGATCATCTCCATAATCCTAAAACAAAAACAAAACCTTCTGTGCTGTCTAGCTACTGTCCCTTCTCTTGCAAAGATTCCGAAGAAGTTATCTATGTTTTATATTTGTACTTCCTTGCCATCTATTCTTTCTTCAGCCCTTGCAGTTTGAGTTTCATGCTAACCCCAGTCATCAGTTTTACTTTTTAATCATGAAATCCAATGATCTTTTTCAGTCCTGAGTTTCATTGAACTCTCTACACTGTTTGACACTATTGACCCTCTCTTCATCCTGGATACTCTCTCTTTCCTTGTTTTTGAAGGTACCGCACAGTCAGTCATGGTTCTCTTCCTTCTTTGTCCCTCCACCAATGCATTGACTGAATCTTTTTTGTGACAAAATGGAGAAACATGGACTCGATGTAAGACAGTTAAGTGGATTTGGAACTGATCGAACGACCAGACTCAAAGAGTAGTCACTACTGATTCTATTTCCGGTGAGAACCCCACATGCAGTGCCCCTGCCCTGGCCCTGTGCGGTTTACCGTTGTTATTAGTAGTAGCCTGGATGATGCTATAAAAGACATTCTTGGTAAGTTTGTATACAGAATTAGGAATTGACATGAATGAGAGTCAAGATCCAAAATAATCTCAAAAAGATAAACCGCAAGATCAAGTCTAGTAAGATGAAATATAACAGAAACAAATGGAAAATTCCCAACTTGTGTTGAAAAATAAATCACCTTTATAAATGCAGGATGAGATTGACAAGGCTAAGCATCAATTTTTGTGAAAAAGATCCTACAGAATGCCAGTGGGATAACAGGCAAAAAAATGCAATTTTAGCTTTCATAAAGAAAGTCATATTGTGTAAAATGAGGGGGATTATAGTTCTGTTATAGTCTTTCCTCGTCAGTTTCTCCATAGATAATGTGTTCAATTTTGGGGTCCATATTTCAAGAAGAACAGACAAGCTAGAGTTTGTCTAGGTAGCTGTGATGAAAGGATTGGGGACCGTGACATATGAGGACTGACATATGAGGAATGTTTGATCTGGAGAAAAGAAGACTTTAGATGAGGACTGTGGATATGGAGATTTTGGGGGGTGGGGGAGAGGAGACAGGAAATGATAGCCTTCAAGTATTTGAAGCCTTACTATATAGAAGAGGAATCATACTTGTTTTGTTTGACTCCAGAGAAAAGGACTAAGAACAATGAACTGAAATTTCAACATGATGTTAAGAGTACTTCCTAACAATTAGAGCTTTCTAAAAGCAAAATGGTCTACTTTGAGAGACAGTGGCTTGCCTCTAACTACCTGAAGCAATTAGGTGGCACAATGGATAGAGCACTGGGCCTGGAGTCAGGAAGACCTGAATTCAAATCCAAGCTTAGATACTTACCAGTTGTGTGGCTCTAGGCAAGTCACTTAACTTTGGTTTCCTCAGTTTTAAAATGAGGATAGTAACAACACCTACCTCACAAATTTATTGTGAAGATGAAATGAGATACTATTTGTTAAGTGCTTAGCACAGGGCCTGGTATATGGTAGGTAGTATAGAATGCTTATTTTCTAGCTAGAAGTTGTCAGGCAGGTGCTAGATGACCAGTCTACAGGAAATCTCTTAGTCAGATATGGGTTGGATTAGAGGGACTCTGAGATCCTGTGAATCTCAGCATTCCTTGATGTTTGAAGGAACATTGTTTGAGAATAGAAGTCATAGGTGACAAAGATGTGAAGGGTGGTCATATGAAAGAGGGATTATCCATATTCTATTTGACCCTAGAGAGCAGGATTAGAAACAATGGGTAGAGGAGGCAATTTTTTGACTTAGGGTAAGGAAAATTCCTTAACAATCAGAGCTATCCCAAAATGGAGGTTGTCTAGTGGAGGTTGACCGCTTGTCAGGAATACTGTAGAGAGGATTTCCTTTCACGTATGAGGTGGGCAAGATGAGTTCTTTTTTGAAGTTTGAGAAGAGCCATAGAGAAAGCAGATAGTGGGAATGACTCAAGGTTAGTGTGACAAGATGTTGGGAAAAGTTCACATCACCTAAGGTGGACGAACAAGCTTCTGGCAGAAGACATTCTGCATTCCTTTAAAAGAACATCCTCTTTCAATTGGCTGTGTAATTGGAACAGACTGCTTCTCTTGACCTTGGCATCCAGAAAAGGTGAAGATACAAATTCACCCACAGTAAGGAGGCCATAAATTGACCAAGTAGGGGCAGTGTTACCTTCCCTTCCTCCTCCATTTTTACCCCTTGACCTTGAGAAACAGCTTTGTTCTTTTGTATTCTAGGTACACATGGCAGAATCCCCAGTAGACCCAGGAGTTTGAGCCAAGAACCATGTAGGCAGGATTCCAGGCCAGTAGTGCAGTCAGTCCGTTAGGAGAGACCTGAGATTTAAGGCCAAGGGGGCATCTGAACTCAAAACTTGAGACTTGGGTATATAGGAACTGAAGTGAATGCCCTCCTCTCCAGAGTATGAAGTAGCAGAGGGGAAATTATGCCCCCCTGGTGCTGAGGGAATGTTTGTATGTTTATTTCTGCTGTTCTTTAAAGCACATATCTATATCTATCTGCTGATATATATCTATATGTAGCTGTATCTAGCTGACTAGTTAGATAGAGGTAACATATCTATCTACATATTTGGTAAAAGCAGGGGGAACACCATGTGTCGTGTCAGAGCCAATATATCAGGGAGCCTTGGGGGAAGAGGGAAATGTAACACACTGGACCTTCAGGCAGTGGGGGTCAGGATAGTCTCTATTACACTTTGAATTATCAGGGCAGGAATAGAAGGATAAGGTGACAAGGAATTTAAAGAACTTGCATTTTTAACAGGGTCAATTATAGTTCAAAGTGTATGAAGTAGGAAATGAATACAGAATAGGGGTGACAGACTATGAAAACAGGGAGGGATGTAGGGATTGGAGGTCAAAGGGCAAGTTTAAGAGGAATTCTATGAATGCATTTTTTTCCTTGCACCTCCACTCTAATAGTAGCATAGAAGGGGGTCTCCCTTATTTTTTAAAGGGGAAGTGGATGAAATGAGAAATAGAAAAGTGAAGAGAATTTTGATCTTGAAGGAGCATATAATAAAAGTAGGCTTGTGAGATAGAAATACCTGTTCATTAACTGTTAACTTTCTGTATTTGCATAAAGGAAGGTACTTCCTTAAATGAGATAATATTTGTAAATTAGCACAGTGCTTGGCATATAGTAGGCACTCTATATAAGCTTATTCCCATTTATCCCTTTCCCCCTTCATTTGCACAAGAGTAGGTAGTTCTCTAAGCAAAAAATTCCCTGAGTGTTCTGAATTTGGAAGAAAGGACATTACTCACTTCTTTCCATCTGGGAACAGGATAGGATGATTGTTCTGTATGTGACTTCTTTGATACTGCTACAGGTAGATTTTTATCTTAGTGATGGACTGTGAATGCTGTATACAATCTTGTGATATTTCATTTAAATGTTAAAGTAGGACCTGCCGATCTAAATCACCTATCTTCCTTTTTAAAAAAAAATCCATTTCCCCCTCAATTTCATACAAAACAATTTTTAGCATTCATCTTTTACTAATTTTGAGTTCTAAATTTTCTTCCTTTCTCCCTTTCCTTCCTCTTCCCTGAGTCAGTAAGCAATCTGATATAGGCTATACATGTGCAATCATGTAAAACATATTTCCATATTAGTTATTTTGTAGAAGAAAACCCAAATCCCCACAAAAGATAAATAAAGAAAGTGAAAATTGTATGCTCTGGTCAGCATTCAGACTCCATCAGTTCTTTCTCTGGAGGCAGACAGCACTTTTGATCACAAATCCTTTGGAATTGTTTTGGATCATTGTAGTGTTGAGAATGGGTAAGTCATTCATAGTTATTGTGATACCTATCTTTCATCAAAGTTTTGCTATTATTTTTTAATGATGCCAAATGATTCCCTGATATAAAGGCCTGTCTTTTTAATAGAAATATTCTTCCAGTGATACTGTATGGCCGTTTGAATCTTGGCACAGTATAAACTCTAAAGAATTGAGGCTGAAACTCACCTAAAGGGAGATACTTGATAATCTCAATGTTGGTTGGAGCCTGATGCATGGTGACCTGAACTTGATGCAGTAATAAATCACATACAAGGAATCATACTTTATGGCCCATAATATTCTCAGTGAGATTAAAATGTAATCAGGACACAATTAACAAAACAAAAATATAATAGAACATAGATAATGCTAATATGCGGTTTTCTAAGTTGATATTTGGCAGTAGGGATCCTTATTTGTGGCTTAATGGCCCCTATTTCTATTTGAGTTTGACAACACTGATGTAAAGTACCTGGCAATCACTCAATCACTTTATTAAGCACCTGCCAGGCAACCTGCTAGTTGCTGAGGATACAAAGTTCCCCAAGAACTTTAAATTCCATCTCAGGAGACAGCACATACATGTTTGTGTATGTATGTAGGTTGTGTTAGTGATTGGTGGTGGTGTGGGAGGTTTGAAGGGTGTAGAAATGGTCAGCTGTAGTAAGGAATGCAATTAGGGAAGAATAAAAGAATTGCCAAAAATACAAGATTATTTTGAGAGGGAGAAGACACTAGCAGCTGGAGAGATCAGGAAAGGCCTCATACAGAAAGTGAATTTAGGTTGTACTTTGAAGGAAACTAGGGCTTTAGGAGGCAGAAGTGTAAGGTTAATGGTGAGTGGGGGGAAAGATCTTCCCCATCCATTAACAAGCCTCAGACACCTTTTGTTAATTTCTAATGACCCTTCATGAGGGTTGTGACCTGCAGTCTTGAAAAAAGTATATATACTCTGAGGTGAGGTTTTGCCTTGGGACTTATTTTTTGGAAGAAGGTTCGTGTGCCAGAGGAGACTCTGGGCATCTGGTTTTGAAAACCCAGATATTGGTACTTCTCTCTCTGGTGATATATGTATTGTCTATGGCCAGAGAGTTGGAAGCCCCATCTGTTGGTCTTTTTGTTTGTAAGTTCTGTTTGTATTTTCTCTGAAGTTCAGGGTGCTAACTTTTCCCCCTAACTAAATGAATGATATATGTGCTTGATTAAAGTAAATTGTTGACCCCTTAAAAGTGGATTTCCTTTCAGAAAAGCAGATCTAAGAACCTGTACAGCAGACCCTCCTGTGTATGCCAGGGTCCTTGCTGATGCAAGAAGTGAAAGGTATTCTAGATTTCCTAGTGGGAAGTCAGGGAAATGGGAGATAGAATCTTACATGAGAAACAACAAAAAAGAACAATTTGCTTAGTAGATTTTGTGAAGGGGAATAATATATAGGGTGTCCCAAAAGTTTTAGTGCAATCTTGAGCTATTAAAGCTTAAAAACTACACTAGGACTTTCAGGGCACCCTATGTCGTAAGTATGGAAAGTAGTTTGGAATCAGGTTGTGAATGGCCATAAGTGTCAAAATAAAGGGTTTATTTTTATCTTAGAGGTAACAGGGAACCATTGGAATTTTTTGAATCGGGCATTGAGGTGGTCAAATATATACTTTAGGAAAACTACATCAGGACTTGTGTGGAGGATAGATCGGAAAATGAGATGAGGCAGGGAAATCAATTAGAAAGCTATTGGAGTTGTCCAGGTGAGAGGTAATGAGGGGCCTGCACTATAAAAGTATCCAGGTAAGTAGAGAGATAAATTGATAATGCATTTTTACTTATTACTAATATAATTTTGCTTCTTAAAGGGAAGATTTTTGCCATCCATTAATAGGCCCATGTGACCTCCTGAAGTCACATGGAAGCCAGAGTCACATGAGTCAAGTCACATGGAACAGGAAGTGGTGGAGCAGGAAGAAACAGGGCTAGAGTAGAGCTGAGAGGAAATTGGTCACAGCAGTCAAAACTGAAGAAAAGAGAGAAAGTTTGTTTGTGATTTGTTTAAGGGAGTCTGTTTGTGGGAAGTCTAACAGAGGGAAGGCTTAGGGATGGCGTTGTCCCCTGCATTGTTACTGTGTATGGATTTCTTTGTTACTATGATGAACTTGGTTTTCTGATATCTGAATAAATGTTTTGGTTCTGTCTTCCATGTGGAGAGTCTGTTGCATTTCACAACTCAGAATTGTGCTGGCATACTCATGGCTGCGGTAGGTGCTGTGAATATCGCATTGGTGCTGCAAGAGAAGAGGATATATGTAAGAGTTGTAGAGTAAGAACTGGCAAACTTTATTTTGACTGGATATACAAGGTAAGGGAGAGTAAAGACATGAGGACAGTGTCTGGGTGGCAAACTGAGGTAATTGGAAGCATAGGAATGCCTATGACAGAAATAGAGAAGTTGAGGATAGATGAGTTCTTCTTTGTGTATGTTCAATTTAAGATGCCCCTGAGATATACAGTTTGACCAATAAGTAGATGGTGATGTGGACCTTGGGTTCAGGAGAAACATCAGGCTGGATATCTAGACTGGGAATAATCTTCATAGAAATAGTAATTGGTGAAGGGTTATTCTTGTCCTTCATAACTGAAGAGGGCCAAGATAGCATCACCATGTTGTGGTCAGCCTACAGTGTGTCTGACTGTTTCTGATCAGACCGATACAGCTTGGAAGGCTCTAACATAAGTTAGGCACAAGTAGTCCATGTAAACATTTGGGAAAAGATGTCTCTAAATTTATGCATCTCACATTTCTCTTGAGCTATTGAAATTCTGCTTTGCTCACAGAGCACAGCACCTTCTTTGATGCAGGTACACCATGTTGGGTTGTCCAGTGACATTGTCTCCCATGTCTCACAACTGATTACAAAGTTCTTCTGACAAACCTTGAGAGTATCCTTGTATTGCTCCTTCTGACCACAATGTGAATGCTTGCCTCCTCTGAATTCTCTGTGAAATAATCTTTTAGATGAATGTACATTTGGTATTCAAACAAGGTGGCCAGCCCATTGGAGTAGTGCTTTTTGCCGTAGAGTTTAAATGTTTGGCAGTTCAGCTTGAGAAAGGACCTCAGTGTCCAGTACCTTATCTTGCCAAATGATCTTCAGAATCTTCCTACGAAGATTCAAATGGAAGCAGTTCAATTTTTTGGCTTGACACTGGTAGACTGTTCAGGTTTCACAGGCAATGAGATCAGTACAATGGCTCTGTAGACCTTCAGTTTTGTAGGTACCCTTAATAACTCTTCTCTCTCACTCTTTCTTTCAGAATCTCCCAAATACAGAGCTAGCTTTGCCAATGTGTGCAGCAATTTCATCATTTATGTGTATATCTCTGTAAAGTGTACTGCAAGGTAAGTGAACTTACCCACGGCATTCAAAATTTCTCCATTTGCTGTAACCAGTATGGATGGTATGGTGTTGAGAGGGTGCTTGGGTGCATGTACATGGGCCCCAATTCTAAAATCACATTTCTCTTTAAAAATTACATTTCTCCCTAGCCTCAAAACACTCTCCCAGGCAGTTTCTCCCCAGCCCAAGGATACAGCCTGCTCTAGCAACAGCCGTTATCTCCTTTCCTGCTATAGCAGCCAGCTGCACCTATAGAACTCATTAGTTTGAACCAACTGTGTACTGAACTGGCTGTGTACTGTGATCATAACTACCCACAGACCAATCATATGTATCCTAGACTTGGACATACCTATACTTCCTTACATTAATCTTGTCTAACAAGACATCAAGGAGAGAAGCCTGGTTTTTCCTGGTCAGCCTTGACCCTTGGTTGACTTAGTGACATTTCAGGCCTAAAACCACACCTTCAGATAGCCCCTTGTTGGGCTATTTCCCAATGAATTTTGGGTAAAATATCTGCACAGTGGATACCCAAAGTGCATGTTCCTTTAAGCATTGACCACTCCTTAACCATTCCCTAAGCCCATCCCAAAACACCTAAGTAGCGTATTTGGCACAAGTAATACTATAGAACATACTATGTAAACTCTCCCTGTACCCCTTTAAGGTTGCAGGTTCCCTAAGAACCCTTGCCTGCTAAAAAGTATATTAAATCTTTACCTTGACTTCAGCAATACTTGAGTCCATGAATTCTTCTCCAGACGACCTGCCACTAGTACCCTGGTCTTTGTGGGTCTCATACCCACTTCCAGTGCTAGCTGGTAGGGAATCTTTGTTTCCTTCATCTTGGTGGACCTCTTTGATAATCTGGTAAAATCCTCTATTACCCCCTTTTTAGCATAATGGTTTTAAAACATATAGCATAAAATACATAGGATTACAAAAGAGACCAATTATACTGAAATATAGATAGCAAAATATGCATATATATTTTAAGTTCACAGACCCCAAGTTAAGAACCCTCAATCTAGACCAAACTTCGAATTTTCTTCATGAAGAAACTGAGATTTAGAGAGATAAAATGACTTGCTGAAAATCACAAGTGGTAAGTAGCAGGGACAGGATTTTCATGTAATTTGATTCTAAATACAGGGCTTTTTTTATGGAACCATAAGCAAAAAAAGAAAACTTGTGCCTTCATAGTAGTCATGATAAGGAAAACAAATAATATTTTTGCCATTGCTCATGATACACTGTTCCATTTTAATGTCTGGATCCTACCAAGCAGGTTTATTTAGATGAGTGAAAGATCACTAAACTCACTATAGCACACTCTGCTGTCCAAATTCTATTACTGCTCCTGTCTTTAATTTGTGTTGTGCTTTAGGGTCCTAAAGGAAGACAAACAGGGATTAAATTAGTCAACAAGAATTTATTAAGTAGTTTCTGTGTGCCAGGCACCTTGCTAAGTGCTAGAGATACAAATAAATGCAGAACTCAGTCCCTGACCTCAACATTCTTACATTCTAATGTAAGAGACAAACAGGAAAAAAACTACATTATAAAAAACTACCTCACCTCATAGGTGAGGCTTTGGGGCAGAGGAAGGATAGGTGGAATTGGAGCTAAGTCTTGAAAGAAACCCGGGAAGCCAGGAGGTGGAGCATGAGGGAGGCCTGGGAGATAATCAAGGAAAAAGCGCGGAGCTGGCCAATGAACCATTATATTTGAGGAACAGCCAAGGACAGTATGCCTGCATCATAGAATACATGAAAGAGAATAAATGCAGTAAGACTGAAAAAATAGGAAGGGAAAGGATTGTGAAAGGCTTTAAATGGCAAAGAAAGGGGTTTATACTTGATCTTGAAGGGAATGGGGGGCCCAATGGGGTTTATTGAATAGAGAGGTGACATGGTGAGATCTGTGCTTTAGAAAAAACACTTAGGGAGCGGTGGAGGATGGATTAGAATGGGCAAAGAGGACAACCATGAAGCTATAAGGAAAAATAATATAAATTTCTATTAAAATAAATGGCACCTTGTTTTCAAAATTCTGAAAAATTGTGTTTCATTTATTGACTTTAGTAAATCAGTACAAAGATTTAGAGGAAATTTCCCTCAGTTACCTCAAAACACAAAGTTTCATTATCTGCTATATGTGCTCTATCTTTGGGTAGGTAGCCTGAAAGGAACTTTTTTCTCTTTGCTGAACTATCATTTTGATTTAAATTAATGATATAATATAAAAGTGGTATAAAATGTGTATAATGACTTTTTAAAAAAACAACTATTTGCCATTATGATGTTAAGAGCTATTTTTCATTAAACATTTTATTTGTACTTGCTTTTTTAGGAATATGCTTTTATGATATCTTTGATAGGGCTCTCAGGTCCCAACCCTAACATCATGTCTGTTGGAAGCATCCCAATTTCTTAATAGGCCCCTTAGGCCCCTGTCTTGTGAGAAAAACTTCTCTTGTTGAAGAATACATTCTCGTATCAGAATAGAGAGAGGGGTGTCTGGCCCAAGGATTTTTGTTACTGACTAGTTCAAGGACTCTTCCAAGGTCCATGCCGCTGACAATTCCCTTAATGTTTGGTATACTTCCTACACTTTCTCATCCATACCTCCCAAAGGTACCTGGACCCTTAGGTTACCTCGGCATTCTTGGCATTCCTTTTCCATATCAGCCCCAGCACCATCCTCAGTCTCTTGAAGGTTCCCATAAGGACCCTTGCCCGCTTTTGCCAAAGCATTACGATAAATTCTTTGCCACTTGATTAAGAGAAGGCTTGAGAGTGTGAACACAAAAGTTGTTTGTTTTGTTTTCTGAGCACAAAGTGTAGCCAACTCTGGCACCACAGGTGACCACGACTGTTTCATTTCTTGGATAATATTTTATTTATATAATGTATTAGGGTTTACAAAATGCTCCATACTCATTTAATCCTTCCATCATCCTCTTAGGATGGATAGGGAGTGAAACTATTATCATACTTATTTTACATACAAGGAAGCAGGCTCATAAATTTATGATTTGTCTACAATCCCATAGCTGGTAAATAGAAGAATGTTGTGATCAATAATCTTTATTTTATTTCAGTAATACTGAAGTATTACTGTCAACCTGCTATAAAATTTCTCCATAGTGAATTTCCTCTCAAATGAAAACATCCATTCTCTGGGAAAGTAAATGATTATTTGTGAATGGTAATTTAAAGCTCAGGGAGTTAAATTACTATTCTTACTTTGCACTTAAGTTTTCAACCTGGTAAACTTCTTCGTATTCCTTTTCTTCCCCCTTTCAGTTCAATCCTTGAGATAGAACTCATTCAGTAAATATGATTTCTGTCAACATATGCTAAATGCTTCATTTTGCTTATGTTTATTAGCAGTAAATATTTACTTATCAGTTATACCTTTTGTTTTCTGTGTTTTTTGCACATTTAGACTCAACACAAAACATAGGAAGAGGGAGGAATTTGGAGTCAGAAGACTGTATTCAAATCATGGTTCTGATGCAATCTAGTACCTCTAGGATTCTTCAGTTTCTTCATCTGTAAAATGGGCTGGTTGAACTGGAACAGGAGTTCTTAACCTGGGATCTGTGGATAGATTTCATAGGGGACCATGAATTTGGGGAAAAATACATCTTTATTTTCACTAACATCTAAATGAAATTTAGCATCTCTTTCAATTATGAATGCAGATAATAAACCATGGTAATGTCATCCATGCCTATGACTGAAGCATCAGTAGAAATTATCTATTCATCTCGACCATCTACTTTTACCAGTGGAAAGGATGTTTTCCTATTACATTATAGTTGTTATAGATATCTCAAAATATATTTTTACGCTGATCACTCTTTTGAAATTGCTATAGTTATTAGACTCAGCTAGTTCAAATGGGATTTCCATTCTGCAGATACTCATCTATTGGGCAACTCTGCACGACTCTGTTCTTCTGTCATCAGATGTGAAATTGTGTGTTTCCATTTTGATGATTCAGATATTTATGTTGCTGCTCAGAATTCCCCACCTGTATTCAGAGACTGAGAAATATGTGGAAGTGGTTTTTGTTATGCAAGTTTTGCAAAACTGGGCAATTTAAGTGAGAACTCTTAACTCTGCAAGAGGACCTTCAGGGTCTTTTGTAACATGGGTAAGTGCACAGTCTATGTGTATAGACCAGACTATACACGACAGTTGTGATAGGTAAGTGTGTTATTTAAAGTACCTTATTATGGCTCTCAGATTGCATGGTGAAGCAGGTCATGCACAGTGTTATAAGTTTTGTGAATGGAGAAGTCCTTTGTATTGATTTTCTTTTTGTACCATTTTTGTACATTGCATTGTGAAATAAAGGAATGTGTGGCAGTATGTTATACAAGTGATGTTTTTGTGTTATTATTCTGAGAAAATAGTTCATATTTAAAAATAGCTTGGTAGGAAAACTGTGAATGATATCAGAAATAACCATTATTCCTAGGAAGGCACAGAAAATCACTCAAATCCATATGGAAGAATAGTCAGATTCCCTGCAATTATTACTATAATTCCATACTTAAAAGAAATCTAAAAATTATTAAAAGTGTTAAGCTTTAGTGAGTTATAAAATTGCCTTATTTTACTTGTCATAAAATATCTTAAATTTACACTTTACTTGATATACAAATTATTTATTTCTATAAAAAAATTTAAAAGCTATACAACAGCACTACTTCAAAGAAAATCAATTGAATAAAATATTTTATTTTAGCTTTAATTTAATTTAATTATGTTTTTACAGACCTAATTAAGTTGAAATGTCAAACAAAATAGGATAAAACTAGGTTTTATATGGTTTTACTTGAATTAATAAATATAATAGGACACAAATGCTGCCGTGTTTTTTTGGTGAGTAAAAAGTTTGTATGTATGCGAAAGCATGTGAGTATGAAGCCGGAAAAATTGAAAATACACCTCATATCTCTCTATTCTGAAAATAAATCTAAAGATGTGAATTCTTTTCATGCAAAGAAAACTTAGTTTGGAAAAGTTGAGACATTTCCAAAACTTAGATTTGTCATTCCATAAAATTCTTGAAGTATCCTATAAATTTACTTCTTGGATTGCCGAACATAAGAGTTCATTTCAGTTGTTTTTAAGTCACTTCTGACCCTTTGTGATCCCATTTGGGGTTTTCTTGGCAGAGGTACTGGAGTGGTTTAGCCATTTCCTTCTCCAGCTCATTTCGCAAATGAAGATACTGGGGCAAGTATGATTAAGTAACTTGCCCAGGGGTCATATAGCTAGTAAGTGTATGAGACTGGATTTTGAACTTCCAAGGATGAGTCATCCTGACTCCAAGTCCATCCCTCTTGCTGTTTGTTTTGTTTTGAGGCTAATTGTGCAAAAAATGCAGAAAACCGGAGGTATAACTGATAAGAAGTAAATGTTTGCTGCTAACAAACATAAGAAAAATGAAGCATTTGGCATATGTTGACCTAAATCATATTTACTGAATGAGTTCCTATCTCAAGGATTGAACTGAAAGGATGAAGAAAAGGAATACCAAAAAGTTTACCAGGTAGAAAACTTAAGTGCAGAGTTAAGAGTAATAATTTAACTCCCTGAGCTTTAAATTACCATTCACAAATAATCATTCACTTTCCCAGAGAATGGATGTTTTCATTCGAGAGGAAATCTACTGTGGAGAAACTTTATAGCAGGTCAGCAGTAATACTTCTGTATAGAAAATAAAGATTATAGATCACCATGCTTTTCTGTTTACCAGCTATGCGACTGTGAGCAAAGTATAAATTCTCTGAGCCTGTTTCCTTGTATGTAAAATAAGTATGATCATAGTTTCACTCCCTATTCACATCCCTATGAGGATGATGTGAGAATCAAATAAGATGAGTATAGAATATTTTGTAAACCCTAACATGTGTGTTTGTCCTTCATTGCCGAAGACCTTGCCATCAGAGAAATGATGACATGACTTGCATTTGACTTTGTTCTGAATGAGGGAGGGCTGTGCAGGTCACCAGCCTCACTTCTCCTCCAGAGCCATCTGAATCCAGTGAGCAGATATTCATCAGGATGACTGCAGATGACCCAGGATGAGGCAATTGGGGTTAAGTGACTTGCCCAAGGTCACCCAGCTAGTGAGTGTCAGGTGTCTGAGGTGAGATTTGTACTCAGGTCCTCCTGACTCCTGCACTGGTGCTCTATCCACCGTACCACCTAGCTGCCCTGAAACCCTAATGTATTATATAAACCAAGTACTCTATCCACTATGTCACCTAGCTGTTCCTAGGCAATTGCAAAAGAATCTCCATTCTATTGGATAGACTTTAGTAAAGCTATGTACACTGGAAATGGTCAACCTGGTTTGTGGGTTGGAATTGAGGAAAAAACTAGAAGTAGTTCCATTATCAAATGACATGATACGTTCTAGAATGGCTGATGCTTATTTTTAGCATTTTTGAAGCAGGTCGTTTGGAATTGTCAATCTTGCTGTATTCCGTTACTATACAAGTGGATGAAAGTGTACATGTGTGTGTATGCACAAATATGTATGATACATACATACATGTATATGGATATATATATACATACATACATACATATATATATATATACACACACAGTGTAACCAACTTTCCATTTTTGTTCTCTAGGTGACACCGTGGAGAGAGCAATGTAATTAGGAGAACTCAAGTTCAAATCCCAGCTCAAACATTTAATAGCTGTTTGACCTTGGCCAAGTCACTTAGCCTCTGTCTCAGTTTCCTCCTTTGTTAAATGGAGATGATAACAGCACCTCCCCCCAGGATTGTTGTGAAGACCAAATGGAACACTGTTTATAAATCACTCTACAAACTTTAAAGCACCACACACATGCTAGCCGTGTCTGTACCCACGCCGTCAAAGAAGGATTCTTTTGTGAGATGCTTTTGGAAAATAAAAAGTCTGTCCATATTTTAGGAATGGTGGAGAAAAAAAAAAGATTCTCACCAAACAAGAACTTTGATTGGAAAAAAATGCCTCATATTCTTTGCACAGATGGAGTTCATTGATGCTAGTAATACATCTGGTTTTGTGACTACATTAAAAAAGGAAGCATCTCTTGTCGTTGTCATTCATTGCTTTTTACGCAGATGTAGATTGGCAACAGAGATTCTTCCTAAAGGAAGTTATGTCAACAGCCATAAAAATCATCAACTTCCTCAGACACAAGTGTCTGAATCATCATACATTTAAATGATTTTGTCAGGAAACATGAATAGAATATGAAATGGTTCTTTACCAGACAGAAGCTGGCTGATTTTCAAGAGGTCAAAGTCTTGTCTTGAAGTGCCTGTTTGAATGAAGGGCAGACATTTTTCCTTCCTTCCTCCCTTTCTTCCTTCCCTGCCTCTCTCTGTTGCTTTCTTTTTCTTTTTTTTAACATTGTAATCACATTTTCTTACAATTTTAATCCATCATTTCACAGCATCCAGATCAAAAAAGAAGTTGATTTCCTAAGAATACAATTGCATGACCCTCTAGGTATGGTTTTTAAAGTTAATATTTCTTATCAAATAATTTCCAAAAGTCACAATAAAATTTCAAAGCATAATAATAACAAAAGTAACATTACAGATATAAAACAAATCTTACTGTTTTGAAAAGAAAAACTTTAAACAAAAACTTGTTGCCAATCAAATGACATCAATTCAGTTGAATATATTTTCCATACTATCGACTTACATAGAAATCACTTTGTCCAGCTGTGATTTTAACACTCTAGACAGACTGTTGTTCTATATCAAAGTATTTATACTTTGTTCCAGCAAAGAAAAAACGTGAGTACCCATCAACTGTTAAATAGCTAAAGAAATTACAGTATAAGAATTCAAATTCATTATTGAGGAATAATGAGAAATGTAAGGATTTCCCAGGGAAAAGCTATATTTTTAGGGATTTAATCACAGTAATTTTGGATGTTTAAGGAAATCTCTTATAGTGGGAAATATAATGAGGTCTTGAGCAAGAAACTTAATCTTGTTAACTGGATCCCTAAGTTTTATCTCCAGTAAGATTTTTCCAGCGTATACCTAAGTACTGTTCAAATCCAAGGAAAACTATTCAATACCACAGTAACAGTTTTATCTTCCAGGCACTGATTCCTAAGAGACCAAAGCTGCTCAGTTTTATGAAAACCAAAGAATTGTAGAACATTTTTCTAGGGAAAAAGCGGAGTGGGGCTGCGGAGCAGGGAGCCCTTCCTCTCTTTCTAATGAAAGAAAAAGAAAGATCTGCTCTTAGAACACTTGGAAGGAAAAGACTTTGTACATTGCTTGGCTTACCTGAAAGATATTTTTAACCTTATACATAAGGTAAATCTTTCCATTCAAGGTCAGTCCTGAAGTCAGTATTATGGATCAAGACAAATTACAAGCTTTCTTGGCCTAACTGCAGATATGCAAGAAGAGATTAGAGGGTGACATACCTGCAGATTTTCAAACGTTAGAGGATGTGTTTAACTAAGATGCAGATGAAGATAAAAAATTCTCTGTCAGTTTCTTTGGATAAAGAAATCTGCTGACTTCTGGAAACGTCAGAACTTTTTGTATTTCTGTTGTCATGGCATTAAAGTTGTTTCCTGCATTTTTAACCCTTTTCTTTGTCATGTAAACTGTATCTGAAATGTTGACATAACCAAAGGTGAGCTTATAGAACTTAGGACAAAAAATAACTAGTGTTTAACTCAAAATGCCTGTATAATTTGCAGTCCTTTTTTATATAAACTGTATTTGAGATGTTGACACAAACAGAGTTGAACTTGTAAAATTTAGAAGAAAAAAATGATAAGTAATGTTTAACTCAAAATGTCTGTATAATTCTGGTCTTTCTTGATAGAAGCTTATCCTTGCTTTGCAAAGTTAGCTTTGGAAGCTTTAATTCCATTTGCAATGAATGACATATCTTTGTGAGCTGGGATTTGCAACACTTAAAACCATCAAAATGAAATGGAAATTTGAAGGATGTCCAGTTTGAAATACAAAAGATTACTTGAAAGTTTAAAGTTCTTACTTGAGCTAAGCAATAATAGCCTTCATGTCTTTCTAAAAAAATAAAATTTACTTTTAATATGCCAATATTTTAAATGTAACATCATTATTTAAGTTATGATAAAAAATACATGTCACAAATTTGTTAAAAAATATTATATCTTTAAATATAATTAATTTTCTTAATAATTCTATGTCTTTTGTTTTATAAATTAAAAACACTATTCAGAGGAGGGATCAATAGACTTCACCAGATTAATAAAGGGGTTCATATCACAAAAAAGATGAAGAACCTCTCGACTATAAAGTCTTCTAGGTCCCTTTTAGTTGGATTATGATCATACTTCTGACATGGATGATTTAAGACCAATGAAGAGAATGCCAAACTTGAGAGGAAGAAATAGACAGAACAAAAAGAGGAGGAAGAAAGAAAGAGAAAACCCAAATAACAGAATGTTAAAAACCATTCAGCTGCCTCTTAATGAGGGTCAGAAGCTATCTCTACTGTCTTTCTAGTTCACAGGAAGGTGAAAACTTTGAAGAGCTGTATTTTGGCTAATCTTTCTATATTGACTTTCTGAGCATTTTTTACCATTTTTATAGCACAGACAAAATAAAGTAAGATCAATATGAATATCTGGGATTTTTTTTGATGTTCCTAGAAATTGGTATTATGCTAAATCCATAGAATAAACAAATGTATGCTTTTTTGTATCCTCAGGATTTTCTGACTTTGGACTTTTAGTTCTAGTCTGGTGTAAAATGATAGTATAATAAAGTCATTCTTACATAGCATATAGATTATATTTACTGATAAATCATAAAGCACCACATAAATATTATTTTACAATACTTTATGATTTATGAAGCACTTTGTAACGATAACTCATTTATATATTATCTTGGAGAAACTTTTATTCCTCTGTTAATATATTTAAAGCCTAGAGAGTCTCCTCATCCTTCCCACCCCCATCCATAATTTTTTCTGTCAAGAATATGATTTCAACATTTAAGTGTAGCATTTGGAATTTTAAACATGTAGACTTTTGCATTAAATCAGAAGAAACATTCAGCATTTTAAGACATTAAATTTAGAAAATATAGTCTTTCAAAGAAGAAGTCAGAGCAGTGTAGCAGAAGAAGCCATAGATTTCAAATTAGAAGACCTGGGTTCTGACCCTGTCACTAAGTAGCTGTGTGATCTTGGGCAAGGAGAGCCTGTGGTTGTCCACTTGGCAGCATAGATATTTTCTGCATTGCTCCACTATCCCTAAAACAACAGGAAATGGGTCATATCAATAGTAATTAAAACTGTGGCAGCAGGAAGAAAGAACCAACCCCTCACAATGTAAAGCTTTTTGAAATAACAGCAGTGTCAAATTTTCTCAAGTTTACATTGACCCCAACCATCCCGAGCCAAGTATGCTTGCTGAAAACAAACTGCCAAGCGGGTATTTCAAGATCCTTCTAGAAGTGGTCTCCTCCCAGTTGCCCTTCAGCGACTTAGTATGAAAATCCTTTATTCCAGTAACAAATGGAAAATATTGATTCTTCCAGTGACTAGATGAAAAGGGGGGAAAATTATAAGAGTGAGGAAAACTGACAACACAGACACATTTGGAATGAAAGTGGTTCCAGGCTTGTGACGGACAAGGGCCCACAAATGTAACTATAGTTGGGTCTGTTTTAGGGGAGCTGACAAAGGGCAGGGACTAGGTCGTCTCCTACAGTTTCCCAACCAAAAGAATCAGAGTCTACAGAGTAACATGAGAAAATGTGTCCTCCATAGCGGAGTAAGAAACAAGGAAAGAAGTAGGATAGAAACAAGTAGAAATATAAGGTGAAGCCTGAATGAGAGGGGCGGGGGGGGGGAGGGTTAGGGTTAGGGTTAGGGCATAAGGATATTCAGAGGATTCTCAAATATAAGAGAGTAACAAAAAAAAAAATACCAGAGTGGTTCAAAAGAGAAATCAAACTTTTATAATGTTTTTGGCAAGACACTATCTCTCTTGGTCACTCACAATTTCCTCATTTCTGTAAGTAAGTGACTTTAAGCCTATACTCCTATGTGGAGGTCTCTTGAAGCTAATGTAATTAACAGAGATCTGTGTAAGTTATTTAAGAAATGAATGTACTCAATGTAACCTAAGTTTAAAGAACTGAGATAGAAATAATTCTTCAGGTTCATGCTTATTGGTCTTATAATGCAGGGATTGCAATTATGTATTACTTTTCAAAAAGACATACTTAAATACAAATTGTTCCCTATGAAAGTGCAGATGTCTTTAGGTGCTTTGGAAAGGTGATGATTCCCTAATGTTAAAGGAAACCTTTTGGATAAGCATAAATCAGAGTGCTGTTACTACATAGCCGTCAACCTTTATTTTTTTTCCTTTTCATACAAAAGTTCTACAGCTCTTTGTATGACAAGATGAAAATCTTAACTGCAGCTGATTCCAGTTTTGAGAGCATGCTCCTTTGTGTTTGAAGACATAGCTGATTCTATGACAGTGTGACTGCAAAGATGGCTTGCGAGCCACAGTTATTTTCACACTCTACAGATGAAGGCTATCTTTTAGATTTGTAGCAAGAGTTTTCTTTTGGGGAGCCTGTCACTCTGAGTCTCTGTCTGCCTATAAGCTTTGTGAATTTCCTGACCTTTGTACACACTCCTTACTTAAAAGGGAATCGTTTCATAGCTTTTTCACATTGCTAAAGGCTGTACTTCTTAAAACACAGAATTTTTTCTGCACTCTTCTTTCCTCCTGGTTTGTGGTTATCCTTTGGCTTACCATATATACCTGATCTCAAAGACTTAATATTGGGGATTTCTTCTTGACCTTTGCAAAGATTGCCACTGATGAAAAGGCTAAAAAAGCTAGATTTGATTTCTGAGACAGTATGACATAGAGGATAGAGAACATTTCTCAAGGCAGGAACACCTGAGTTCCAGACCTTCCTCTGACACAGACTGGCTGTGTGGCCCTGGACAAGTCACTTCCTTAACCGTTTAGTGCTCTTGGTAACCCTCTAGGACTATAAATTTCAGAAAAAGATGCTGATTTGCATTTAGGGTTGTTCCTGTACTAGTGAAATCAGTCCCTAATGTAGCCTTGATACTTGCTGTTCTGTTTAGAAGACCCTTACTTCTACAGAGCTGTAGTCTAGAGTTTAATTCAATGTTGATTTTATCTCCAGCTTGCCTTCAAAAGAAAATGTAATTTCTATTACCGCCCCTCCCCAATTATTTCCCTCTTACCACATCACTAAATAATGTGCTACTAAGGAAGCAGAAGTAAGTAAAAAGCATCCACTGCTCTATATTCTAACAAAAACACACATTTCTATGATGTTTGACTCACAACAACTCTGTGAGGTAGATAGTGTATTATTCTCTCTAATTTTTACACATGAGGAAACTGAGACTCAGGGACTTTGGGTATCTTGGAACTCACAATAAGAAGACTCATCTTTGTGAGTTCAAATCTGGCTTCAGATGCCAACTAGTTGTGTATCCCTGGGCAAGTCACTGTTTTTCTCATTTTTCTCATTTTCCTCATCTATAAAATGAGGTAGAGAAAGAAATGGCAAACCACTCAGTATCTTTGCCACAAAAACCCCAAATTGGAGTCATGAAGAATTGGACATGACTGAAGAATGCTCTTTCTTGGTTTAAATTAAATTAAATTAAATTAAATTTAAATTTCACTTGGTAATTTGCTAAATAATCTCTGGCTTCAGATTTATTGCTGGCCATTATCTCTTGCAGTTTCATCACTGTGATTCAGTCATAGACTGCCTGTATGGATGCTTTCTTTCTTCCCTGCTACCTCTCTTTTCTCTCATATACATCTATGTTAACCTTATTTCTTTAGTGCCCCTATCCTTCTCTACCTTCCTGCCTTTGTAAGAAGGTCCATCGCTTCCTCCAAGACTGGAACAAAGGAGAGAAAAACAGGAATGATGTTAAAATGAACTAACCAGTAATGTGGGGCAGCTCAGGGAAACAGTGGACAGAGTACCAGGCCTGCAGTCAAGAAGACTCATCTTCCTAAGTTCAAATCTGACCTCTGACACTTACTAGCCATGTGATCTTGGGCAAGTCACTTAATCCTCCTTGCCTCAGTTTTCTTGTGTCTGAAATAAGCTGGAGAAGAAATGGCAAACCATTCCAGTATCTCTGCTAAGAAAACCCCAAATGGGGTCATGAAGAGTTGGATACAACTGAAAAAACCCAACAACAACAAAGCAGTAGTGTGCTGGTAAGTGTTTAACTATCAGGTCTGGTGGTGGGGAGAGTATGCACAAGACACTTTTTAGTTTAATTGACATTATTAATATTTTCTCTGTCTTTCTTAAGTCTAGACAATCAATAAAACACTCAAACCCTGATTTGCCTATTTCTGAGGTGTAAATGCTCAAACTGAAAATTTAACAGTTGTCTTTCAAGTCATTGGAGTTGGTTCCAGCATATCCCTGGGGTTAAGGTGTAAGAGGGAGCTTACTGGGTAGAGGAGGGAACCCACAGCCAATCGCTTCAATTCTTTTACTTAAGAAAGTATAAGATCCCCCACTAAGAGAAAATGGGGAACTGGTATAGATGACAAGGGAAAAAGTTATGCTGTGAAGACTGTCTTAGGAAATCAGGCAGAAAAAAAGAGTTGTTAAAAGGATTACTGTACAACAATGAAGGCCTTTCCATTTTACTTTTACCCTTGAATCTTTTTCCCTCCCTATTCAGTTGTTACTTATTCCTTTTCAAACATCAGACCTAGATTATCCCTTCGTATCTGCCCTTCTCAGGTGCTGCTGAATTCATCTGGAAGAAGTCTCACACATGCTTACTTGACTTGAATTTGAATTTGACTTCATTTGAAAGCATAGTCACAGGCACAGAGTAGCTCCTGAATGATATCTGACATTTGAATCGTGTTGGGTAAGATTTCCTTGAGTTAAAATTGGTCTGATAGTAATTTTAGAAGTTCTTCATGTAAACTCCTGTATCTTTGATGGATCTATGATCTCACTGATACATTCTCTCCATTGATGCTTATTGCAACCTAGCCATTCCCACTCAGCTTTTGTAATTGTTGTACATGTTCATCCATCCAAATTCTACATCTATTAAGATTTTACTCTACATCTTGAAAGTACATTGATACTAGTGTCATTGAAAGGGCAAAGAGGTAATGAGCAGGATGCAACATGTTGTCAATAAAAAATTATATATTAGAATCAGTGTAAAGGATATTGCACAAGAAATGTGTGACTAAAGGAAGGGAGTCTGATCATGTGGAAAAAACAAGGAAGAATTAATGAACCACCCATATAGTTATTTTAAGATTAAAATAAAAGGAAAATCAAAAATCTAAATCTATTATTAAAATAATATTTTATTCCTTTATTATGAGTAACTGATTAGAGGATACTAGCCTTAATAGGAGCTTTAGAACTGGAGTAGGGGCAGCTAGATGGTACAGTGGATAGAGCACCAGTGCAGGAGTCAGGTGGACCTGAGTTCAAATTTCACCTCAGACACTTGATACTCACTAGCCATGTGATCCTGGGCAAGTCACTTAACCCCAATTGCCTCATCCTGGGTCATCTCCAGTCATCCTGATGAATATCTGGTCACTGGATTCAGATGGCTAAATTCAGATGGAGGAGAAGTGAGGCTGGTGACCTGGCACAGCCCTCCCTCACTCAAAACAAAGTCAAGTGCAAGTCATGCCATGATTTCTCTGATGGCATGGTCTTCTTTGGCAATGAAGGACGAACACACACACAGAACTGGAGATGACTAGTCAAACTTGTTCAATAACTATCAGAATCTAAGTCAATAAAAGAATTTAGCATAGTGCTTATGAATTTTTTCTTCTCTTTCATTTGTTCTGATAAAAAGGTCTTGTCCACTTTGTGTTAACAGTGGATCCCTTCACCAGTTTCAGCCCATACCTATGTTAGAGAGGGAGAGTATTTAAGTGGGATCAGGTCAAGTGAGCAGCACTGGTATGCCCACATGAGACCCTCTAAACTTTGCTGATATTTACTTTGCAGAGAGGGGGAGAATGTGGTCCAGGAGCAGTGTCATAGCTTGGCTGTGGCAGGTTTTTTTCCATTTTGCTTTTTGCTTGTGCGTAGTCTCTAGTTTCTGGCCTCCTGGGCAATGCAGTAAAAAGCAATTTGGAACCAATGTAACCTTGGGCAAATGACTTGACTTCTCTGGATTTCAATTTCTTCATCTGTAAAACAAGCATTGGATTAGATTACTTCTAAGATCCTTTCCAATATATAAACCTGTGGACCTTCAAGCCTACATGATATACATTTGTTCCGTTGAGTATATGTATGTGATTCTATGGTCAGGTTCTGTGCTGCCTGGCTGCAATGCAACAAAAAGGGGATCTGAGCAATGCTGAATTTTCTTTTTTTTTTTTTTTACATATTCATTGTAGAACTATGGATCTGACCTTCAGTGTTTGAGTTCAGTCTCCCATCATTAGATAAATAAGTTTGGAAATATGACAATTGTAGTGTAGGTTACACTACAATTTTGGCATAGTGTGGTTTACAAGATTAGGCAGTAATTCTTTTTAATTGGGGCTTAATTTCCCATAATGGAGGTGAGAAAGGTACCCTGATAGTTGATAAAATCAGAATTTATTTTTTCTTCAAAGGGACAATGATGGTATCATTTAAAAATACATTAACAATATAGTGTCCTTGTATTGAATTGTAAGAGCATTTTTGGTTCCATAGAAAGACAACTGGATTTGGAGTTAGAGAAAATGTGTTCTAATCCTTACTCAGCTGTGGGATCTTCAGCAAGTTGCTTAATTACTATAGGACTTGATTTCCTCATTTGTAGTTAGATGATATCTAAGATCCCTTTCAGCTTGAGATCTATGATCCCATGAAGCTTAGACAGTTAATCCTCTCCTTGGTTTAAAATATTAACACAGATATCATTTTGTTTATAAACGTTGTCATTCTTTACTTTTAGAACTAGTATAATATAGTAGGAAGTGCTCTGGGCTTGACATCAGGAGGATCTGGGTTAAAATCCAACCTCTTGACTCTTTAAGGGTCAAGTTATGCAACTCTGGGCAAGTCACTTAACTTCTGGAGTCTCATTTCCATCTGCTAAAAAAGGAAGGAAAGAAAGGAGGAGAAAGAGAAGGAAGAAAGGAAAGAAGAAAGAAAGGAAGAATTAAAAAAGAGAAGAAGAAAGATAGCAGCTAGATCATAAAGCTTTTAAGAGGATCAAATGAAATTATACCTGCAAAGTGTTTTGTAAATCTTAAAATACTGTATAAATGTCAGCTATTGAGTGCTTTGACTGAGGTACTAACTGGACTAGGTTTTCCCAATGACTTGACTGTAGAATATTTTTGGACTTTAAAGTTATTTATGAAAGTAGTTCAGGGTAGTAAGAGAATTTATATGGGAGATCCTTGAGATAAAAAGAAGGGAGAGTCGGAGCTGCCTGAATGGGGACCCAGATGGGCAACTCTTCCCCTCTCCTCCCCTTCCCTTCCCTCCCCTAAGAGTGTTCTGTCTAAAGTAAGGTACTTTTGATGGCTGAAAACTACCTAGTTAACTTGGAGTTTCCTGGCTAGATTTATTTCTCAAAGACTAAGCCTTAAATTCAATTCACCATGGATGTCATGGATTGGACAACAGTAGGTCCTTGGCCAAGCACCACTTAATGGTTCTTTTTTGGGCCCTCCTGGCTCAGAGTGAATGTAAATAGTAACAGTTTCTCTTTTGGCCAGCAACCCTGAGGGTCTTCCCCTCCCAGTTTGATTGTTTTTTTTTCTTTTTGATTAAAGGAGCCATCCCTTGACTCATTTCTTAAAGAAGCTTGTTCACAGAATGTGTGTTGCCTCACCCAAAGTGAGAAGCTGGAAAGGCCTTAGCTTCAAAGGGCCAAGGCCTTCCACTGCATCCTGGGCCATGTCCAGTCATTCTGGTGGTTATCTGACCACTGGACCAAGATGCCTGGAGAAAAAAGTGAAGCTGGTGACTTTACACAGCCCTCCCTCACTCAATTCAAAGTCAATTGCAAGTCATGCCATCATCTCCCTGATGTCATGGTCCTCTTTGAGAATGAACGACAAATCGTAACCTGACAAAATAGAGTAAATTGTGCTTATTTTTATGCTGAGAAAATACTGTAAAAACAAGGAATTTTGAGCAATGTATAATTTCTAATTTAATATTTTAGAGGGAATGTTATCATCAGCACTACAATTTACTTAGGGAACTCCCTAGTTACAATATATGGAATACTATGTACATAGTAATGCAGTACAGTGTTAGGGAAGCTTTGAATTAGCCTAAAATCCATGTTGCTGCATTTTAATGTGCTTTTCTTAGGTGGAAAGGCTACCAAAGAGATTACTTGTACTCATTTCAAAAATGAAAGGGTTACGTTGGATTATCGCTAAATTCATTCTAACATTAAAATGTTCTTATTTTTAGAAAATGGTTTTAAATAAGTTCAGGATGAGAATTGCTATTACATTTCTACTGATGTGACATCAAAGGAAAATAGGGCTGGATTTATCTTTAAATAGTTATGTGTATATCCCCAGACAGATAAGAAAATGGCTTTGAAGGTCCTTTCCAGCTCCATATGATCCATCCTTACTAACCTTTGCTAGTATTTACTTCACAAAAAGTTTAAAGTTTTGCCTCTAGGTGGTGCACATGCCACACTGATATTGAAACATTTGTAGACATGCTACACAAGAATATTTGAATCCTCAAGATGAATCATTCCAAATTATCTTTTATTCTTTTATTTTGATGTAGTGGTTGGAACTGAAAGGATGAACCATTGATTTATAATAAGAAGAGAATGAATGCAAAGAAATTTTTACTAACATTTGACTCAAATTGACAGAACTCTTCAGGGAAATAATTTTATATTTTCATATAACCAATTGTCACTATAATATATAACTAATAATCAAATACTGTCAGTATAATACACATATATATAAAACTAATAACCAAATACTATCAGTATAATATATATATAAAACTAATAACCAAATACTATCAGTATAATATATATAACTAATAACCAAATATAGTATTATATATATGGCTAATAACCAAATATTATCGGTATAACAATACTGATGTGCCAGGCACCATGTTAAGTGCTTTACAGTTGTTATTCCACTCAGTCCTTGTTGAAGTAGAGGTTATTACTGTCCCATTTTGAAGATGAGGAAACTGAGCTTAAGTAACATCCACAGGATTGCACAGTAAACCTCTGAGGCTGGATTTGAACTTAATCTCCCTGGTTCCACTGAGCCACCCACAAACACTTGGATGCAGAAAGCCAAAGGAGAAGTATACAAACACTGTATGCAGAAGAATATATGAAGCAAATATCAATTTAAGATGGGCTCACTCTTGGAGGTCTTATAGTGAATTACTGCCATTTGTTGCGGCACTCTCATTATTCTTCATTGAATCAATTCAATTCAATTTAATAAACATTTATTAACTCAGATGTCTCAGATTAGCTCTTAAAGACATTATTTAACATGCTCCATATGTGAGCTCTGCTTTTTATGATCAGATCCCACCAGTAGCCATGGATAATTTTGTGTCTAAGAAGCTACCAGGAGAGTAAGTACTGTCCTTGAGTGGATGTTTTTCCAACTAGAATGTACTATTTAAATAATGACAACAACAAGTAATTTTCACTTTTCTCTATAATTTTGTTTTGGGGTCTGTGATTTCACCAGTGTAGAAAGGGAACATCCAATGAGAAAACTCCCTTCTAATGTGGATAGGCAACTGTTGTAAAACGTCTAGTCTTAGAGAGTTAGCTGGAACAATCAGAAGTTTAAATGCCTTGCCCAGAGTCACGTAGTCAGTATGAGTCAGAAGTGAAACTTGAATTCATCTTCCTGACTCCTAGGTGGGCTCTGTTTACTACCCCTTCCTCTCCACTGTCTTCTCCCATAAAGTATGTCGAAAATGTTACCAACAGTATATGGTTCTAAACATTTATCCAGAGCCAAAACCGCATTGGAACATATGAGGTCCTTCCCTAATTTGACGCTAGCTGAACCCCAGCTGGAAATCCCCTCCATTCCTACTTATGTGTGTTTCTCAAAACTGTTTCTGGGAGGCAATTAGCACCACATAAAGTCCTTTATTTCTCAGAACAGGGTGGATTGGAGTTGTAGTAAATGTGATAATAGCCACCACAAGGGTGCAGTATAATCTTTTAACAGGAAAAGTTTTGGAAAAATAAGTGGGCAAAAGTTAATGAAAGGAAGATTTCTAAATAATTTTAAAAAGAAATAATGCCTATGTGTTTATGACTGGAGAAACAAATGTTTAAATTTATATACCATGGAATTTTAAAAAATATAAACTTTTGATGAAAAACAAGAATTATTTGTTAATGTGTTTTAAATAGTATTTTCTTGCTAGAAAAATACTGTCTCAAAGTCAATACTTACCCAGTTCTGCTTGCTACAGGAGCTCTCCTTCTGCGCGTGTGCCTGTGCGGGTGCGGGTGCGGGTGTGACTTCCACAGCTCTGTCACCTCTCTCCTCTTCTCCCTTCTCCTTGCAAAAAACAGTATATATTTCATTGGACTTTACAGTATTGGACTTCAAGCGTTAGGAGCCATTTAGTTTCCCCTTTTTTATTTGGAGATGAAGAACTTAAGGGTCACATGGGTAGTAAGTCATAGAGTCAGGATGTCAACGGACACCCTCTGTCCAAATCTAGTGGATGTTTTTGACTACACCACACTGCCCCTCTTCCATAGGGGATCATTTTCTACTGGCTATTATTCTGGAGCTTCTGGTACTGCCCAAATGTGTTTATCACTAGAAACCATACCTTTTGACCAGAGGGTTCCCAGTTTTTGAAAGCCTTTAGGTCCTGGAAGTTCAATACTTATACATAAAAGATTCCCATGTAATTGTGTGAAGGTCTTCTGATTAAACTTTTCGAATGAATTTTCCAACTCTCAGAGAGCTTATAGTAAATCACTGCCATTTACTACTGCCCATTCTCATCATCTCCCATTGAATTGCATTTCAACTTAATTCAACAAACATTTATTAAATGCTTACTATCTGCCAGGCACTGTGCTGAGCACTGAGGATACAAATAAGAAAGAGAAAGATAGTCTTTGCCTACGTATGTTAAGTTCCCAATGAGAAAACTGAGTCCTTGAGAAGAAAAATGACTTGTCCAAAGTCACATAAGCAGAGAAGGGTTTTGAACTCAGGTCCTCTGCCTCCAAATCCAACTACCCTCCCTCCCCCCCACTTTATCATGCATGAAGTTTTGGACTATGGACCTTGAACTAATGTGTTTACAGTGGAATTAGAGAGAAAGGGATTAACATAAGTAACATGATAGAAGATGAGAATTTAGAGGTTAACAAGATTTCGGTCAAGAAAGATGGATGAGTAGTTAAAGATGACTTCTAGATTTTAAGCCTGGGAGAATGGTAGTACCATTAATGGCATTAAGGTCAGCAGTGAGATACTGAGTCTTTTGGGAGAAATGATGAGTTTAGTTTTAGACATTTGGAATTAAATCAATAAATATTTATTGAGCAGCCATTTAATTATATCTTATGTACATACTTTTTTCATGCAAACGGTCTTAATAATCTTTCTTCCTTTCACCAAAATAGTCTCGTAAGTTGCATTTTGGGTGGGCAGAAAGGGTGGGAAATAAGTTTACATGTGTTAAAGTGGAATTGGAATCCAGTTGGAAAATGAGGAACAAAAATGAGCAGACAAGATAAGGAAGTAAAGAGGTGGAAAGTGCAGATTTCTTGTCTCCACATTTCTATGAATAGTATGGCCATTTTCCCAGTGTCTAGTCTAGTGCCTTGGTCTTTGTCTCTTATTCCTTGCTCCTCTGTATTGAGTCAGTTGCCAAGTCCTCTCAGCTTTTCCTCCAATTGTCATCAAGGTAGTTTAAAGAATCATCACTTGATTACAATAGCCTCTGAACTAACTTTCCTGACTTTAAGCTTCCCCTTCAATCTAATCTATACCACTGCCAGATCAGTCTTTCTAAAATATGGCTTTCATCAGATCTCCTATGCCAGAATTCATCATTAGTTTCCAGTGCCTGCTACCTTTAGGTCTCCCAGTAGCTTCCAGGGTCCTATGTAATCTATTTCTACCTTGTTTCTCCAACCTTATTTCCCTACTCTCCAAGATAAACTCTTACTCCTATTAGGACAACCTACTGACTATTGAATGTACTATTGATAATTGCCACTGAGCATCTTATTTATCAAATGAGGGTATATATCAAGTGCTATATAAACCTTATATGAAGTTAGCTATTATAGTTCTTATTTTCTCAAAATGTCCTTATGACTAGAATGCCTTTTCCTAATTTCTCTTCCTGTTCACAGGCCTGCTTACCATCCATTTCCTCATTAAAATCTTCTAAATCAATGTTATCAAACTCATATAGAAACAAGAACACTATACCATACATGAGTATCCCTGAAGGTCACATATTGACTTAGAAATCACATGTTAACATGGTCTATGTTTTATTTTATTTTTATTTTCCTATAGCAACAAGTCCCTGGCATATACAGGAGGGCCTGCTACACAGGTTCTTAGATCTGCTTTTCTAAAAGGAAAGCAAATTTTGAGGGGTCAACAATCTCCTTTAATCACATACCAACAGAGAAAATACAAGCAGAGAAATAAAGACCAACAGATAGGGCTTCTGTCTGATCATAAGCAATACACACATCACGTACAACAGACAGGTCCAACTGTCTGACCATTACATACATACATGATTACCAGAGAGAGAAGCACCAACATCTGGGTTTTCAAAGGGGGTGGGGCGCTCCTTCATGGCTACCCAGAGTCTCATCTGGCACATGAACCTTCTTCCAAGCCCCCAAAGCAAAACCTCACCTCAGAGTATATATACACTTTTCAGAGCTGGAGGGCATTACAACCCTCCTGACCCAGTGCCTCATTGAAATTAACAAAAGCTTTCCTAAATGGGCTTCAGGTGAAGCCTATTAATGGGTAGGGAAAATCTTTAACTCTAATTAACATTACATTTCCTTGTTAAATATTTCCCAATTGCATTTTTAAATTAAATTAATTTTATTTTTAGTTTATGGAATAAATCAAGCCTTTCCATAACATAGCATAATAAAAAAGATAATTGCACTTGAAACTGTAACAACTTGCTATTCCTTTTAAATATATGATAAAGTTATTTTCTGAATTCTTTCTAGGGACTCAACCTCAGGGAACCCTCCCCCTCAAACTTATTAATTTATTTGTTTTCAGTTTTCAACAATCACTTCCATAAGTTCTAAATTTTCTCCTTCTTCCTCCCCACTCCCTCGCCAAGATGGCATGCAATCTTATATGGGCTCTACACGTATATGCCTATCAAACACATTTTCACATTAGTCATGGTGCATAGAAGAATTAAAATGAATGGGAGAAAGCATGAGAAAAACAAAACAAAATATAACAAAAGAGAAAATGATCTACTTCATTCTGTGTTCTGACTCCATAGTTCTTTCTCTAGATGGCGATGGCATTTTGCATCATGAGTCCTTTGAAAATGATTTAGGTCTTGCATTGCTGTGAAGGGCTAAGTCTATTAGAAACAGTCCTCGCAAACTGTGGCTGTTACTGTGTATAATGTTCTGATTCTGCTTACTTCAGTTAGCATCAGTTCATGTAAGTCCAGGTTTTTTTGAAGTATGCTTGTTCATCATTTCTTATAGCACAATAGTATTCCACTACATTCACATACCACAACTTGTTCAGCCATTCCCCAACTGATGGGCATCCCCTCAATTTCCAGTTCTTGGCCACCACAAAAAGAACTGCTATAAACATTTTTGTACATGTGGGTCCTTTTCTCATTTTCATGATCTCTTTGGGATACAGTCCTAGAAGCAATATTTTTGGGTCAAAGAGTATGCACATTTTTATAGCCCTTTGGGCATAATTCCAAATTGCTCTCCAGAATGGTAGGATCAACTCACTACTCTACCAGCAATGAATTAGTGTTCCAACTTTCCTACCTCTTGTCCAACATTTATTATTGAGGGGGGTTTCAATCTTAGCCCACTTAGCTGTCTGCCATTTGTTAAGTGAAAATTCATGAGGTGAAATTTCCTGTGGCTCTGAGTAATAAGAAAGTTGTGGTGAAATTTCTTGAGGCTTAGTCTCACTTCCCAGAGGGGCTGCCCTCAGGGTCTACTGTTTGTTAATTCAGTGGAGTCAGCCTGGAAGTATCTACATTTCACTGAGGCCAAACCACAGTCCCTGGAGCTCCTCTCAAGTTCTCTTAAGAGGACAACTGCTTTGCTGCTCTAAATTCACTTTATGGTGATTTTCTGTGTGTTTTTACAGCCTGGGAATTTATGACCTCCTCCGCCATCTTCCCAGAATGCCCCTCTCCTAATTGCATTTTAATTTGCTTCAGGCTTTACTCTAGGAAATTGTGGCTCCACAAATGTTTGACACTTCGAAACTATTCTAACACCTTTAATTGAATATATATTGTACCCCACTTGGACTTAATTTTGTACTTAAATTGTTCCATAATCATTTCACATATATTTGTCTTCATTTCATAATTACATTGAAAAGTCTTTGAGGGAAGGATTGTAGAATATTTCTTTTACCTTCCGTTGCTCTTGGTACAATGTTAAGAATATAGTACTTCCCATCCAGTAATTATTTCCTTACCACCTCTTTCCCACATCCAAAGTCTTTTTCTCAGACTGATTTACTTAGCAACATCTGGTACTATGGATTGCTCTCTTCCCTAGCCCTGTTTTAAAGCTACATTTTAAACCAATCCTCCTCTGTCCCTTTTGGCTCTTCTTAACATTCTTCAATGGCAGGCATTCCACAAAATTCTGCTCTTAGAATTTCTACTCTTTTCTCTGTCTTCTGTCTGACAAACTGTCCTTTTCTACAGCTCCAAGAAGCATCATTATATAGATGACCATCAAGACTATATCTTCAGCTCAAGTCCCTTTACTAAGCTCCAGCTTTAGACCACCAGTGGTCTAGAAATGGGGCTAGAGATTTCTGTTTGGATCTTTGACCATTAATCTAAATAAACACCAAAAAAAATATATTAGGCTCATTTCCCATCTCAGTGCCTCTGCTTATATCAGAAATACACTTTCCCCACCTCTTGACAACTAACAACATCCAATACAGTCTTGTGTGGGTCAATGGAAATATGGTGGTAAAAATGGAAGAAAGCTTGCACTAGAAAATAGAGGGAATAGATGGAAAGTGAAGGCAGAATTTGTTTGGTCAAGAAGTCAGTAAATTTGTCAATAAATGAAACAAAAGAAAATAACAAGGCCCCAAAATGTATTTTTCAAGGCAGATGGTATCTGTCCATATTTGGAAGCAAAAAAAGAGTGGAAGCAGGGAGATTGAGGAATTTAATATAAAAGATCATAATTGAAATAGAGCAACATTCTAGAGGACATGGGAAGTGATGAGACTCAAATAAAAATGGAGTTAGCCTTTCAGAAGAAGGCAGTATTTTTTCTGAGACTGAGGGGGAGGAAAAGTTTAAAAACAGAACACTTTAGGGTAGAGAGACTGATAAGAGAAATTTTACCATATATCAAAGTGAAATCTTTCAAAAGTGAAATGGAAAGGGGAGATAATATGAACTTGAGCATTTAGGAAGAGTAGAAAAGGATTGGAAAACCAACATGTAGAATATTAAGTAACCTACTAAAGAGATATTAAAGTATTAGAGCACTACATAGTATCTAGGGTTAAATATTTTAGCATAAGTTTACATTTTATGTTCTATTATTTTCATGGTCTCAGTGGGGACCCTCATGAATGTGATACGTTTGCATCACATTTAATGAAATTTTCTCTTAGGGCTATTTTATAGGACTTATGAATGGAAAGGAACAGAAGTTAAATATCAAACTATTTTTTTCATCATTGTGTTATTGTGAAACAAATGGAGTAGCATAGGTAGTCCAAAAGATGGTGGAAAGACCAAAGGCAGGAACTATGCAATATATTATTGTGATGACTTTCACTTGAAAAGAAGCAAAGGAAAGGTTTTTAGCTATCTGAATGGAGTCTCCATCAGAGAGAAAGCTATATTTTTAGCCTTTTTTTTTATCATTAACCCCTTAGTCTGGTGAAGAATAATGTTTTTAAAAGTATAAAATAAAATATATAAAGAGAAAAGCTATTATATTAAATACAGTCATCAAAATATTAAAAGTTCCAAGTTCATGGATCCCATGAAATCTATCCACTGACCCTTTGGAGATCCATAGAACCCAAGTTAAGTCAGTCAACAAGCATTTTTCATGCACTCACTATGTGCCAGGCACTGTGCTAAAACTCCAGATCTATTTCACTTATTCACACTAATGGAAGGATTGTTCAAGCCAATTAAACCCAAGATTCATCTAAGTATAGGAGGAAGCTATTTTGAAATGTAAATTTTAAATCTGCCACTTTATTGTCTTGATTGATTTGCATACCAGTTTTTGGAATTTATATTGCTGATTGATAATAGATTTTTCAAAGCTGACTTGCAACCTAGGGAACTTTCTGTGGTTAAGTGAGAGTGAATTTGGCATTCTATTACCTGTTAGCCAATAAACTGATCAGTGAGCACTTGGTTTGCAACAGATTCCAAGACAATGGAATTTGGGCTAAATATTTTTAGGACCTTATCATCATGATTTTAATATTATTGTTTCCCTAGGAGATATAATCAAGTCAACGAACTCTTACTAAATACCTACTTTGTACCAGGCACTGTTCTAAGCTCATAAGATGCAAAGAAAGACAAAAATATTCTCTGCTGTCAAGATCACAATGTAATGTGAGAGACAACATGCAAACAACTATGTTCACACAATCTCTCTCTCTCTCTCTCCATACACATGTCTATGTGTGTGTGTATATTAAATTGGAGATTATCTCAGAGGAAAGGCACTATGACTAAGGAGGTCCATGAAAGGCTGCTTAAGAAGATGGAATTTCAGTTGAGACTTGAAAGAAGCCAGCAAAGCCATGGGGGATCCTTGGAGGGAATGTCAATTTTAAAATGGGTTTTGTTGCTTAATATTATTTTCCTTGTTTCTTTTTCCATCCTCCATCTTCCACATGCTGTTACTGAATTCTTATCATTTACAGTGTTCTGAGTGCCAATGCTTTGGGCAAAAGTCTCTGCTCAGATTTTTAGGCAACAGATGAAACTGTATAATACAAAGACTTTGTCCGTGGAAGCTAATTAGGTAACTCAAACTTACCAATCAGTGATAGATGAGAATCAGGCCTGAGTTTCAATTTTGCCTCTGACACTGACTAGTTATGTGACCATGTCACTAATCTTTCAGAGTATCAGTTTCCAAATAGGAATAATAGTACTTGTGTAAAGAAGGGTTTGTGGGGTACATTGGCCCCATTCAGATTATGTTTGTCCACATGGGTCTACCGAAAGGTGGCTTTCAGGGAGGTAAGAATAGACATCTCTAGTGTTTCCTGCCCCCACCCCTTTCTCCAAAAGAGACTTTGGTTCCTGTCAGGAGGGGAAGCAGGAAACTGGGGCCAGAGACCAGATACTCTGTTTTCCTCAGAGACAGTGGTACCAAGATATAGAATTATATCTGTCTACTCCTTTAAATATTATTAGTCTAGGGGAAAGCTATTTTGAAGTTCAAGCTAAACTCCTTATCTCTATTCCGTAATAGGAAAGGAGTACCCTAAGTTCTATATCTAAAGCTTGACCTCCTTCCCACCAAATGGCAGTTTTTCAATGAACACTTTTAGAAAATAGCAAATAAACTCATTTATCCAAGTCAATATTAAAACAGAAATCAGAGAAAATATACATAGGAAAATATTTATCAGACAATACAGAACTAAATGAGCTCTTCCTTTGGGAACAAGATAAGCAATTTCTATTAATGAGGAAAGACTCAAAAATAAATGGCCCTTTGAGCCAAGGGTTACTTTTGCATAGAGATGCTGTATGGTATAGTAAATAGGGAGCCAGTCTTGGAATCAGTAAGACCTGAATTCAAATTCTGCTTTTTCCCTAAAAGCCCTGCTCTGCCACCAAATGACCATGGACTGGGTACTTAACCTCTCAGTGCCCCAAGCAATCCTCTCAGGTGAAAAGCTACTTGTAAATTGCTAATCTTCATAGAGGAGGGATTTTCCCATGCTGTTGACATTACAGAATCAGAGCCCTTTCCCCTCCCTCTATGCTGGTATTAGTTGCCTCTGGGGCTGTGGTGAAGAAAGCATTTTTCAAACTTAAGGTAATATGTAAGTGTAAATTATTATTTTCTCAGTGCTATATAGCAGTTTATATTTCTGAATTGTGAGGACCTTGCCCTCTTTCTCTTGTCTTCCAGTGCTTAACATTAGTTTGCATTCCCAGAGCAATGTGAGAGTTCAGTGACACTTCTTATCTAGACATCATTTGGTTGAGTCACCAGAAAATGATTACAGGAGAGGATATTTCTTGCAGTTGTAGATGCCAGGCCTTGATTCTGGCTTTTACCCAGACTAAGTTCTATCTCCAGAGCTTCTGGGAACATGAGAAAAAAGTCCAGGAAGACACAGCAAATAATGGATTTTTCCTTATTGGCCCATATTAATTCCCTTTCACAATAGCAATAAAAGAGCCAAAAAAAAAAATCTTTCCAGTTGATTTACACACTTCTGTAGATTCATTTTGGCTTTGACCTTGAGCTCCACAGCCACCACCTGAGGTATAGTTTAATATAACCACTCAGAAATATGCTGCCTAGCATGTTGCCTTGCTTAAATAATATAGACTTGTTATTTTACTCAGCAGTAATGTGGTTCTGATAGAAATAAACCTGATGCCAAATTCTCCTTTATTAAGTAAAGTTCAGTTTCTTAAAAGGGTGGATACCTCAGTGTATTAAAGATATCCAGTACATCGAATGAAGCATTCAGAGCCTGTTATCAATAAAGTCAAGTTCATCACCTTATTTCAATAATTTACCTGCAGAACTTTTGTCTTGTCAGTGACCATGATTTTAGGAAACTTGCCTTCTCTCACTATGATGTTTGTTTTGTTACTTTGCTTTTATTGGCTATTTTATCTAATATAGATTAAACATTCACTCTATATGATGAATCAAAATATTGTTTTCATTCTATTACCTTCTAGAAACAAATCCCTCATAGAAAAAGGGTTTTCTAACTTTTTAGAAGGGTATCTCATTGATAAAATGTGCCAGAACAACATTCAGGAAGACCTGAGTTCAAATTCAACCTCAGATACTGTATCTCCAAGGTAATAGGCACAGCACCGAGGGCAGCTATGAATATGCTGGTGTAGTTCTGAATTACAAAGTATAACAGACTCTCCATATAGAAGGCAGAAGAAAAACATTTATTCAGACACCAGAAAGTCAAATGCCAACATCAGAAAGTCAGATCTGTCATAGAAACCAAGAAATCAATACATTTTAGCACTGCAGAGGACAAAGCCATTTCCAAGCCTTCTCTCCCCTCTCCACCATACTTTCTACCCCACCTTCCCACCTCCCACAAACACTCATGAGTCTAGCTATCTGCTGGCCTGTGTTGTCTCCTCCCTCCACTCTAACTTCTTGCCTCAACTTCCTCCCATTAATGAATGGGAAAGATCTTATTTAAATTATCATTACAGACACTTACTAGCTGTGTGACCCTGGACAAGTCACTGAACCCTATTTACCTCAAGTTTTTCATCTGTAAAATGAGCTGGAGAAGGAAATGGCAAACCTTGCTAGTATCTTTGCCAAGAGAACCCCATATGGGATCACAAAGACTTGGATATGACTGAAGTGACTGAATAGCAACAAACTTTTAAAAAATACTTATTCTTTTGTAGGGACTTTAGCTATTGTTCAATATGTGAATGACTTTCAAGCTGCTACATATAAGTAAATTTAAATTTTCTTTTCAGAGATGGGAAATTAAATTAGTAGATTGTACAATCTAGGCTAAACATCACTTAATCTGGGCTATGTATAAAGGTAATCTAAATGGGAAGATCTTTCCCATTCATTAATAGGCCCATGTGACCTGCTTAAATCACATGGAAGCCTAAGGCACATGTGGCAGGAGGAACTTGCTGAATGGGTGGAATAGGGAGAGTGAATCAGAGCTGGGAGGAAGTTGATGAGGGCAGTTTAGAGTGGAGTGAGGAAAGGGCACAGGCAGGCAGACAGCTAGGCTCACAAGTGTTTGTTTATGGAAAGGTTGGGGGGTGGGGGGTTTAGGGGAAAGGCTTGGGAATGGCTTTGTCCCCTGTAGTGCTAATGTGTATTGACTTCTTGGTTACTGTGACATTTAGCTTTCTGGTGTTGGGATTTGACTTTCTGGTATCTGAATAAATGTTTTTCTTCTGCCTTGTATATGGAGAGTCTGTTATACTTTGTGATTCAGACCTATGTACAGCATATTCATAGTTGCCCTCAGTGCTGTGAATATTGCCTTGGCAATATACTAAGTATCTAATCAGTGACTGATATAAATAAGGTCAAGGTCGTAAATTTCAGTCACCTAAATTCATGCAGACAATGAAGCTTTCCATCTCACTCTTCTTTGGTTTTTCTTCCTCTTCCAATCTGCTAAGAGTAGGTCTCTTCTAAGCTTCTAACCTGGGCTACCTTCTCTTTTTCCTTCCTTAGTAATCTCTTCAGCTTCCATCAGTTCAGTGGTCACCTCTGCAAAGATTTATAGATCTGAATACTAAGTTCTTATCTTTTCCCCTGAACTCCGTTCTTACAACTTAAACCGACACTGATCTGGTCATAGCAGGGACCTGGATAGTCATTAAATCAATCCAAGGGGCATGTATTTTGTACTCTTATTGTATGAGAAGTAAAATACATGTTCACATATATCCACACATACATATATCCCTATGGTTTATTATCCAATAACTCTACTAAATTAGGTAAATTTAGTCTTGAAGCTGGTTGCTGTGATCACTTTTGCCCATTTCATTACTCACTGGTACACAGGAAATTTAACCCTAGGTACTTTCATACTCAAAGAATAGTCACTCAAATAAAACAGCAAGCTTTATTTAGTATAATAAGGTTTATATATTTAGTATAAATAGCAACAGCAAACATAGCAGAAAGATGATTGTGGAGAACTATCAGTTGCAGTTGATAGCAATAAAGGAGTCTGCTTTCTGATGAGTACTTTTTCTACAAACTCCAATGGACATGTATAGTTCTAATGACTCCTAGTACAACCTTGGGTGGGTCTTTAGCAAGGCACAAGATCAGAAGTAAGTTCTCTTTGGTTTTCATTGCTGTAGTTGTGCCTCCTGGTCATCTTCCTCTGTAACTTTTATCTGTTACATAAGTGGTTTAAGTATTTGGGTCCTTGCTTAGGTATTGAAGAAAATTCTATTTAATCTCTGTGCTAATGACATAATAATAAGGGAAGTTTTAGGAAGGAAACATAGTAAGGTAGCTTTTGATCAGGCATGATAGCTTTGATAATACTTGTACAAATGTTGTTTTTCACCAACAAATACAAATTGCCTGTTAGCTTTTCTAATAGTTTTAATAAATGTTTTGAAGTGTTAATTTAATAAATACTATGAAGTGTTGTTTAGTTTGACTATTTTGTGGCTCAGAAGTTTAGGGAAACTATTCAAAAGCTTTTTTCCTGAATAATTTGGAATTTTCAACTGTTCAAAAGGACAGTACTTTTTCGTGATAATAGATATTAGCAATAGAACAATGTCTAATATGGCACATAAACATGAGTAATTTTCTCATACTTTTACTTATTTAGTCAAAAGCTTATATCCAACATTTCCAAATGAAAAAAAATTTGAATGTCTTTATATGCAATCTCCTTTTTGTAAAATGTTCTAATTATATATACATATATATTGACATACACACATATTCCCAGGACCCCCATAAGAAATCTTGGAATTGTTTTCTCCATTTTTCACTTTTATGGAATTATTTTTGCTAGTAAATCATGACAAGGTAATTTGTCAGTGGTTAGAGACCCAATGTTCGAGTCAGGAGGACCTGGATTCAGCTCTAACAAATACCCATTATATGACCTTGCTAAGTCATATAAACCCTTCAATACCTCTAAGGTGAAAAGTTTCAAAGCAGGTACTGATCTGCACTTTGTTGCTAAAGAATTTTCCAGAGTTCCTTATGTCAACGAAATAACAGGTTTGATTAGTCTTTTGCTTGGTTCTTTCTCTGTTTTTCAGGGAATGACCATTGCTCTGCCCACTACATTTTGTTTACAAAATTTTTTTTTTTATCTCCGATAGTTACTTAAGCAACTTGGTATGGTGGGCACAACTATAATCCCTTCTACTATGGAGACTGAGACTGGTGGATTACTTGAACTATGGAATTCAGAGCTGCGTTGGGCTAAACTGGTTAGCTGTCTTCACTAAGTCTGGTACCAGTGTAGTGAATCTCAGAGCGGGAAGCCACCAGGAGTTTGGAAACAGAGCAGGCCAAAGCTCCTGTGACAATTAGGATGGCTTCACTAGGCCATCACCAGTAGTCTTGACCTTTGCCTTGGTGCTGGATGTCAATGACTCTGGAGGAGAGAGTGAGAGTGACAACTTCAGGCAGCTCTGTCCCACTCATCTCCAATTCATGCACAAGTCCAGACATTACTCTTGTGGTGTCACTGGTAAATTAGTAGTGGGATGAGGCCTGTAACTGGCTATTATGCTTCCAGGCTGGCTGAGATAGAGATATCCAGTCTCAGAAAAAAGAAAAAAAAAAGCAAGGGAGCAGATTAAACCACAAAGTATAAAGACAATACAAAGACATTGTCTCCTTGGTAATATTCCTAGATTACCTATCACTTGAGGGGAAAATTCCTCATGATTTTTGACAAAAAGAACAATTTCAATATTTACCAATAGTAAATTATGCTACACTGACAAAATACCAATTCTAAGAAACTTCTTACGTCAGCAACATGAATGTCTGATGTTACAGGATCAAAACCTATTCTTGAAATGGGCTCAGTTTATTTTTAAATTGAGTAAAATGAAAACAAACTTTCATGATTCTTAGAGCTTGTTAAAAATAACAATAGCATAGTAAGTACAAGACAGTTCCCAAGTCCCAAAGGTGCATCTTGTTCCAGTCAAAAGCCACATAAATTTTTTTCTTCTTCCCCACCAAAAGCCAAAGACTTAAAGTATTTCAAAGCTCAAATTTTTTTTATTTTTTGCAAAATGCTTATTGGATGCCTGACATGAGAAATTAGTGAAGTGAAAAACATTTCCATATTTACTATCAGAATCAGGGATCTTTATCTCTTAAGCTTTGTTGTTATTTACTCGTTTTAGTTGCGTCTGATTCTTTATAACCCTATTGGGGGTTTTCTAGGCACAGATACTGGAATGGTTTGCCATCTCCTTCTCTAGCTCATTTTACGGATGAGGAACCTAAGGCAAACAGCCCATAGCTAGTAAACATCTAAGGTCAGATTTGAAATCATCAAGATGGTTCTTCCTGACTCCAGACCCAGCACCCTATCCATTTTGCCACCTAGCTGTCCCAGTCTGTCACATGCCTCAGCCTCAGACTCCAACTGTCCTACTTGCCATTTCTGTTTTTCTGTCTTTTCTAGAAAGAAAGGAGACAATGCATGCAGGAAAGCCAGAACTTTAGCTTCTTAATTACTAGTCTTTCTAGTAGACTTAACCCATCCTCCAATGGAGAAGGAAAAAACAACAACATAGGTTTCTGCCCTGATTCCACGTATACACTAAACAGATACTTCTAGTGTTCAAACCTTATTTTTGCATGTATTTTTTATGCCTCCTTTGGGAAGGGAATGTTGTTGCTGTTTTATTCATCCTTCATTCTCAAAGAGGACCCAATGACACCACAAGGGTGATGTCTTGTGCATGAATTGAAGATGAGTGTGGAAGAGCTGGCTTTATCCTCACTCTCTCTTTTGAAGTCTAGTACCAAGGCAAAGGTCAAGGCTACTGGTGATGGCTCAGGGGAACCATCCTAATTGACATGGGAATTGTTTTCAAACTGGACTGGTTTATTCATTCTTAGGCAGTCTGGTGGCCTCCCACTTCCAGAGATTCACTACACTGGTGCCAGACTTAGTGAAGACAGCTAACCAGTTTAGCCCAGTGCAGCTCTGAATTCCATAGCTTAAGTAATCCACCAGTCTCAGTCTCCATAGTGGCAAGGATGATAGTTGTGCCCACCATACCTAGTTTATTCCCTTGCTTTCACTGTGCCCTTTCCTTATGTCTTGTACTTGAAGCTCAAGTAACTGTCATAGTTTATCTCTGAATTTTTCAGGTGGAAAAAACAGCTTTTTTAAAAAAACAAAATGTACTAGGCAGAGTAGATGGTCATTCCCCTCCTTTCCCAAGTGGTTTTAAGGCTTTCCCAAAACCCTTTTCCAAAGGATGAAAGAGAGATAGGAGACGGCACAGGGGTGTTGTAGTAAACGACATCAGTTAAAAAAAAATACTTTCCAGAATATTGTGGGTCAAAGGTTTATAGCAGGAGACAGTGGGGCAGAGGATTCTGGGAGAGTAATGAAGATACATGAGGAAGAAAGACAAAAGCTTTCTGACAGTTATAGACTGGCTGCCTCTTAAGGATAAGGGCTACTTGAACCTGAGCCAGGAGCTACAAGAACAAGCTAAGGATGAAAATGGTAGTAACAGTCATGGTGAATAGCAGTGACAAAGGCACAGAAAAAAGGAACCAGGGGAAAATGGGGAGCAACTGGCAGGCAAAGATACAGAATATCTAGTAATGGTTAGGGTGTACTCATGCTGTTGGGACTTACTCTGTTGAGGATAAAAATTTTCATAAAATTTAAGGGACTAAGACTGACCCATTCCAGAGGCCAAAAGATGAGAAACAGCATTTCTCTAGGAATAGGACAATATATACTTACTCCCTTGCCAAAATGGTTATAATACTAGTCTATTCTCTGCCCATTGCCATCCTGAATAGATATTTTATGTCTCTATCAGGAAAGTCTCATGAGTGTGCATTGTATAAACCGGACAAGTCAAGAGCTGGCTTTAATTTTTTTTAATTTTTTTGGAGGAGGGAGGTGAGGCAATTGGAGTTGAGTAACTTGCCCAAGATCACACAGCTAGTAAGGGTCAAGTGTCTGAGGCGGCATTTGAACTCAGGTCCTCCTGAGTCGGTTCTGTATTCACTACGCTACCTACCTGCCCCCTAAGAGCTAGCTTTAAACATTTAATTAAACATAGTAAAACATAGTTAATAGGAAAATTCATACAAATGAATCATCCTTAATCCCTCAAAAACAAATAGGGAAATATCCTCCCCCTAGACTTCTGTAGCCGTGGAGAAAAATGACCCTGTGGGAGAGCAGGGAATTAATATGCTGAGGTTACTGGAGGGAGGAATGCCTTATGTTGCTGTTTGAACCCATCGCCTGGTAGTTCTTTGCCTTCTCAGCTGCCACCTGCTTGAGCTATGCCTCTGAGACTGTCATTTAGCAAGACTGCCTCCACATCTGTCACTCTCCAAAGCATTGCCTTGGCCACTTCCATTTGGCAAAACTGCCTCCTCAGCCTATATCCTGTCAATCGTAGAAGCCCTGCCTCGACAGCCATCCCTCACTCCACACACACTGCTGAGGTCACCTCCACAGCTATCAGTTGCAGTAGTGCCATTTCTCAGCAGTCTCGCTGTCACCATTGCTGCCGGGCTGTTTAGCTACCATTGGATTAAGTTTTCCTCTTCTATTTCTGTTCCTTCTCTATCTGAAGTTTCTTTTATTTCATTCTCTTTTGCCATTATTAGCACTCAGGCCTTGGGGGAGGAGGATATGGTCAGTGCTCTTTGGGGGTCATCCCATTCAGCATGTATGTGCCATAAGGTGGCTGTTAGAGCTCTCCTCTTACAGGACTCACCACTATGTCTGCGTGGTGTTGAAAGTATCTCGGGCAATGATAAGGATTCTTCTTCTCTTCCATCCTCTTTAGTTGGTCATCCCTATCCCTTAGTACAAGCTGTGTTTGAATGAACGCTATTTTTTGTCACTTTTTCTCTGTCCCAGAGTATAGGCAGCATGACTGCCTAAACCTTCTATATATGAGACTTACTAAGTTGGCTGAGGTCCATCATAGATTATGGTGGCTGGGTGGCATAGTAGATAGAAGGTTGAGCTTTCAGGAAGACCTCAGTTCAAATCCTCCCTCAGACACTTACAGGCATGAACCTGTAACTTCTCAGCCTTGGTTTCCTCATTTAAAAAATGGAAACAATAATAGCTGCTACCTCACAGAGTTGATAAAGATCAAATGACACAACCTATGTAAAGCCCTTTATAAAACTCGAAGCGATGTAGAAATGCGACTATAATTGTTATTAATGATCATGTTAGGGGATTTTAGCAGGGTCAGGATGCTCTTCTTTCGATAACAATCCATCACCAGCAGAGGCCTTGACTCAAGACTGTGGGATGTTCATCACGTAACATGACTAAAGAGGGCCCACGATGGACAATTATAGCTATTTTGGGGGCTGGGGAGATGACGTTCATCTGCAGCATGTTTTAGTGAGATCTCAAAGCCTTCTTTTCCAGATTTGGTGCAAGACTGGCAAGGGACTGATACTGGGCCTTGAAAGAGTTAGCTTCTTCTCATAGTGATGATAGGTCCTGAGATTCTGGTAGCACTGAAAGTAAAGAAAACAAATATATGAGGCTGTCAACTACATTCCAACAGGATGGGAGGGAAAGTCTACCAGTTTGCACTGGGATTGGAGAGGAAGCAAAGAAAGCACACAGAAAGAAAAGGTGTGATGGGGCACATAGACTACACTAAAGTCATCCAAGTGACATGAAACTGTATGTGACAATTGTTTGGTGGTTGTCCTTCATTCTCAAAGAGGACCAAAATGACATCACCATGATAAAGTGAAGTTTCAATGTGTCTGACTGGCTGATCAGACCAATACAGTCTCAGAATGCTCTACCACAGACTGGGCACAGAAAGTCCATGTGAACTTTGGGGGTGTTACTCCAAATCTGTGCATCCTATGTTTCTTTTGTGCTGTTTCAATTCTGCTTTGTTCATATAGCACAGCATCTTTTCTGATGTGGGCACGCCATGTTGTGTGGTCCTGTGGCAGTGTCTCCCATGTCGCACAATCAAATCCAGAGTTCTTGAGAGACACCTTGAAAGTGTCCTTGTATCATTTCTTCTGACCACCGTGTGATCGCCTGCCCCATGCAAGTTCTCCATAAAATAGTCTTTTTGGCAAGCATACATTTTGCATTCAAATAACATGGGCAGCCCGTCAGAGTTGTGTTCTCTGAAGCATAGTTTGAATGCTTGGTAGTTTAGTTCAAGCACGGATGTCATTGTCTGGGACTTTATCCTGCCAACTGATCTTCAGGATCTTTCTAAGACAGTTCAAATGGAGGCAATTCAGTTTTCTGGCATGGCGCTGTTTCACAGGCATAGAGCAATGAGGTCAGCACAACGTGTTGCTCTGTAGACCTACAGTTTGGTAGTCAGTCTAGGCCACTGCTGGACCTATGACAATTCTCCCCATCCCTGGAACCAGATCTTATACCAGCAAGAGTTGATCATTAAATTTTTAGTATGTACATTTATATCTCAAAAATCGGCAGCCATTTTAAATCAGGGCTTGGTTTTCCATTTTGCTGATTGTCTAAACCTAAGAAAGGGATGGAGAAAATGTTAATAATGCAGTTACTATAATAATTATAAAAGAGCTGATTATTAAACATTTACTAAGAGACCCTTCCCCCAGAGTTACTCAAAATTAATCAAATTACTCAAAATTAATATCAAGAAGTATAGAGAAGGGGCTTAATGGACCAAGAGCTTACTAGACTAAAAAACCAGCCCCATTTGGTTCCAGGTATCTCTCCAGGTATTAGTCACTAATACCAAAATAGAAAGAAATCTAGACCAGGCCAACTTTGCTGAAGAAATCTGAGACAGCTCTATACCTGCTGGATCACTCTGCAGAGTCTTTTCTCCTGGTGTGATAAAAGAAGTTCATATGCAGAAGCTGAGGCTCTGCCCATTTTGGAAACCATACTGAAAAAATGCCCCCAAAGAAGCTGAGTGGTATTTGGTTACACTTGTAGGTGAGATGGAGACAGGCATACTGAATGAGTTAAAGAGAATAATCTAGAATTGTTTCATAAGAAGTTGAATTCCATTAGATTGTCTTTAGCAAATAAGAATTGAGTCATGGATAGGGGCCGTCCCAGATGTTTGAAAAGTCATTCCTTCCTTATTGAACTTTCCTGAATCATTTCTATATAAATGCACAGGACTCCACATAGCAAAGACAGTGAGGACTGATGATATAGAATGTGCCATTATATCTCAAATGACAATTTTATTTCAGTTATTTTATGAAAAATACTTTTATATTCGCTTAAAGGACTTGACCTGTGTGGATTTGCACAGTGGAAAGAGTGAGTTCAAATCATGTATCTACATGTATTTATTACATGTGTCATCTTGGACAAGTCACAGCTTCTCTGGGACTCAATTTTCTTACCTGTAAAATGTGAGTGTTGAATTAGATGAACTTTAAGGAACTTTCTGGCTGTAAACTTGAGATCTCTTGACTGAGTACAGATGACCCATTTAGGTTATGTTATATGCATTTGGGATTTTTCCAGGGAAATTATGAGTGTCAGAAAGAAGGTAGATATCATGGCCTTGGTATGTCTAGACATAGCCAATATATACAGGGTTTTGGTATAGATTGGGACCAACTCCAGTCTATGAAAACCAGGAGAGTGAGAACGATCTCACTCAAGGGAGATCTGCTTTCAGCGATCTCTAGAAATGTAAGCCCTGAAGGTCAAGGAGATGTGATATTGTTGATAGCTCTTCTCTATGCTCTTCTGAGATGAAACCAGAGCTAGCATTGTAGGTATCAAGCTGACCCTTAGTACCTGAGCACCCTGAAATGGTTCCCACGTAGAAACTAAGAGGAAATAGAGGATACTGTTTGCAGAGGCCACCAAGGAATGCTCTGGCTCCTGGTAGATTCAGAGAAATTCAAGTTTAGAGAATCTCTGGTGACGGAATAATAATTTTCTTAGTTCTAATCTTGTTTCCATTCAAGTCTGGGGTAGTTTTTTTTTTCTCCAAAGGAATAATAATCCTGTTACTAGCTGTGTGACCCCACGCACATCACTTAGCTCTGACTCAGTACCTCATCAGAGCAGGAGAAGGAAATCTTTGTCAAGAAAACCTCAGATGGGGTCATAAAGAGTCAGCATGATGAAAAACTCAATAACAGCAAACCTTGTGCTAAGTGTGGGGAGGGAGATGTGACTTCTGATTGACTTGAGAGAATGCTAAGCACAGGTACTTGTGTAAGGAACTTACTTTAGTTGTTGGTGATATTTCTAAGATAGACTGGTGATATACATGAGGAAAGGAGCTCTGGGGAGGCAGTAGTGAAAGATATATATATATATATATGTATTTAAATGGCAGACTAGAGCCCTTTGAGCCACAAGCATGTATGAGAGCTGGACCCTTCATGTTTCTTGATCTCCAGGTTTTATAATTCTAGATACTACTGAAAGGTCCTAGTAAAGAAGTCCCATGATAGTACTCTTTTGACACTTGGGAAGGCCTGCTAAAAGTGTCCTCATCTGAGGGGAAGGCTATATCTAAAGCCTGTTCCTTTCTTGCCCATCACACAGTTTGGACAAGGATTCTCTCAAGTCAGGATAAAAGAAAAAGTTTGGAGCCCAGGCAAGAGGGTAGTGAGGTGGTTTTTTCCTGTTTTGGTAGAGGAGATCTGGGTTAAGTGACTTGCCTGGAGTCACTTGGCTGGTACCTATCTGAAGCTGGATTTGACCTTTGGTCCTCCTGACTCCAGGGCTCTATCCATGTCACCACCTACCTGCCCCAAGGCTCATGAGAATATTGCAGTTGAATGCTCTGCTGTCACCCCATGTTCAGCACATTTAAAATTGAACTTGTCACTTTTTTCTCAAATGAAATCACCCTGCTCACTTCCCATTTTTTTTACTCTGTTCAAATCAAGTCAGTCACTAAATGCTATTAATTCCTGTTTCATATGTTTTCCATATCCTTGATTTTTTTCTCATTTCATTGCCATAATCATAGTTCCAACTCGTATCTCATGCTCAAACTATTGCAGTAGCCTTCTAAAGTGTTTTGTTGTACACAGTTTATATAATACTGTTCTTGTCATAACTGTCCCTGTTCAAGAATCTTCAGTGAGTCCACAGTGTCTACAAATGAATCCAAACTCGTTAGCTTGGCATTCAAAATCTTCCACAATCTGACCCTCACCTATTTTTCCAACCTCATTTTCAATTCCTTCCTTATACAAATCCACCTTCTTCAGTCTAACTGGTCTCCTTGACAAGCCCTAAACTCTCATTCTACTTGGCCCTCTTAAAGCACGGTCTTTTGGAGGCCTTCATTTCCCAAATTAGAAGAAAGTAATAGGACATTGTACTCATTTAAGAATGTGTGCTGATTGCCTTATTATTCATTTCTGTACTGATTAAATTATTTTACTCCTTCAATATAATTATTGAATACTTAAACTTGAATTAGCTTCACAAATTCCTAGTTTTTGGACTGAGAGAGTAAAAGCAATCTAAGAGAAGTAAATTACCATTAAAGTCCCTATGATTTGATCCGAATCTGTGAGGACGTAGAGATGATAGAACCCATGTATTACACATGTGTTGTTTTCGGCAATAGATAATAAGCTCTCTGAGGCCAGGGATCATGTGTTTAAATCCTCAACAGTACTAAACCTCTGTACCTTGCCTCTATCAGGACAATAGGATTTAGATTTGGAAGGGAAAATGGATATCACATAGCTTGACTTCCCCTGCTTTTTAGATGAGGAACTTGGGTAGACTTTCGATAAGTATTTATTGATGTGATCATGTATAATAATAACGATAAATTCAGATATCATTATATGGTTTGAAATACTTTATATGCATGAACTTGATGTTCATCTTCACCTTACAGGGTAGGGAGGGCAGGCATTACCTCCATTTTACAGATAAGGAAATTAGACTCAAAGTATTTAAACTGATTTGACAAGAGAAGACTCGAGTACTGGTCTGTGGTCAGTTTCAGTGCTTTTTTGACTCTACAAATGCTAGCAAGTGGTTCTCTGAGAGGATCCTCTGGCTTTGGATTAGAAAATCATTGTTGCTGTGGAAGAGCTGACCTCACTCCATCATGCCTCGACCCTGGTCTTTTCCACTGCGCGTTTGGCAGTGCTGTCAGAGTCTGTCTTGCCTAAGCTTACATATGGGTGGGAATAGGGAAGAAATGGGCTTCAAGTGTGTTAGAATAATAATATTTTTCAGAGAGCAAACTGTGACTTAATAAAAGAAAGGTGGAGACTAACCCAAATAATTTAATTATGGATGAACTGGGAAATATTTTAGTATCTGTTCATGTTATTACAACCTGTCAACTTACTGACCTCAAATATATTCTTGCCCATTTTGACTGCTCTAGGAGAGAGAAAACAGTTGACCATCTGTTTTTAACTAAAGAGTTTCTCACATATTAGTATGAGATGTATTACTTGGAACAGTTAAGAAGGGCACAGTTGGAAGAACCCATGATACTTACTATTTTATGCAGACTTAGCCATCCATCCTCAGTGGTGAAAAACTTGACCTCTGTGAAGAAATTACAGGCATTTCTGTTGGGAGCACTTTTGATGCTTTCTTGCTGAGCTCTAACCATCTGTACATGGTATATATTGTACATACACATTTATTGAGCTGGGAACTAACTGTTCAATCTCAGTTATAGCTACAAGTAGTCCTTACCCAGATAACTTCAATGTAGAAAACTCTTTGTAAAGCAGGTTTGTTTACTGAAAAAAGTGCTGGACTTTCTGCCTTGTAGTAGTGTGCCCTTTGCAAATCATTTCATTTCCTTGCACCTCAGGTTGCTCATTTTATAATGGATACAGTAATACTTAAAATAACTATTGTACTCTGTGAATTGTAAATAGATCCCAATCTAAGCTTCTGTTAAAGATTTTCTGTTCACTGACTCTTATTTTTCCTTTTACTTCCATTATAAATCCAGAAAACTTGTCTAGATAAAATTTCAGTTTCTGGATATATTAATCTTACTTAACAAGGGGCCAAATTTGTTAACATCTTATATCTAAAAGAGATCATGAAAACTGATAGAAACAATAATACTCAAGATAATAATGCATGAATATAGGAAGAATCCTTTATTTCCTTAGCCTGGGGATACAATCACATTCAAACCTGGAACAAATGTAATTCATGTGACTAGGGCTAACTTGATTGGGTATGCAGGGAGCTGCAGATCTAGGGTCTGTCTACTTCCAGTGATCACACATGTGACTCAAAGTGGTCATAGCCTAGGTATGTCTCCATTAATGCTCCATGACATAGCCATTATTGCTATTGGGTGTGTTCATCCTTTGTTGATGAAGAAGACCAGGCCATCAGAGAAATAATGACATGACTTGTGCACTCGACTTTGTTTTGAGTGAGGGAGGGCTGGGAAGGTCACCAGCCTCACTTCTCCTCCAGAGCCATCTGAATCCAGTGACCAGATGTTCATCAGGATGACTGGAGATGACCCAGGATGAGGCAATTGCGGTTAAGTGACTTGCCCAAGGTCACACACAGCTAGTGAGTATCAAGTGTCCGAGGTGAGATTTGATTTGAACTCAGGTCTTCCTGCCTCCTGCCCTGGTGCTCTATCCACTGCACCACCTAGCTGTCCCAACTATTACAATTACATTGAAGGATGAAGGAAGGACTCACCCAAGCACCTAAAGATTTGATATCTCTTCTCTCCCCCTCAACTCCCATGTGGAGACAGACCCATGTCATCTTAGTGATACACAGTATTGATTTCAATGGGGTTTCAGCTAGGACTAAGATCAGGGTCTGTTTTTCCTTGTTTTTTTTTTTTTATTTTATTTTAGACTCAAACGCGAGAACACAAATACATGATAAAGAAAGAAACAAAAACATGTCATAAACTTAGATATTGGAACTTAAATACAAAGTTAGAAAGAAAAAAAGCATGTCATATGAGAGAATTCAAAATATGTAACAAATTTTCATTTCAAGAAAGCCTATATAATAAAAAATACTTACATTGAAATTTATCCATCTTTTCTGTGCTTTCTGGTGAATTCTTTTGTTCTGTGCTGTGCACCTTTTTACTTTGAACTTTTTTCCCCTTCCTCACCCCACTAGAAGGCTACAATAAAGTTTAGATATGTTTCTCTGTAGTTATAGATATATACATAGACATATATACATATATATATATATATATATATATATATATATGTATATATATAGACTGTATTTTCCTAAACATATTCTATTCCTGATCTTTGTTTTCATGTTTGTGCATATATATATATCTCTTGTTTCCTATCCCTCCTGCCTCCTCTACTTTACTTGTGACCACTACCTTGCCCTCCTATTACCTGCCTACCCCCTTCCCAGGATCTCTCCCTTAACCACACATTCTCATAAATCTAAACACCCTTCTATACCCTGCTTTTATCTATTCCCTCATTTCTCCCCTCTAAATATCCCTTCCTTATCCTCTTCCCCCTCCTTATGTCCCTATCATTTTATTTTTCCAGAATTTAGAAGACTTTTATACTCTTCTAAATATATATGTATTGTCCCCTCTTCAACCCATTCCTGATGAAAGTAGGTTACCAGAACTACCAGCCCTCCTCCCCCATCTAATTCTTCTGTACGGATTCTTCCTCTTGCTCCTCATTTGTATAAAATAATTACTCTTTTTAGCTGTTCCTAAATGGTTTTACTTTTAAAATTCATATCCTACTCAGGTTTACTCCAATCTTTCCTATGAGCTACCCAATTATTAATAAGAATCTTATATATACATTTTACATTTTGTGTACATATATTATATATGTATATACACACACACACACACATAAACAGTCTGTCCTTATGAATCCCTTATAATCAGTCTTTGGTAGGTAATTTATATTTCTCTTTGTTCTTGTGTGTCAAATCTTCTATTAAGTTCAGGATTTGTTTTACAAAGTTTTGAAAATCTGAGAGTTTATCAAATGTCCATTATTTTTTCATTCAGGATAATATTTAACTTTGCAGGGTATAATATTTTTGGCCAGAGTCCCAGTTCTTTTGCTCTTAAATATATTATGTTCCAAGACCTGCAGTCCTTTAATGTCTCTGCTGCTAGGTCTTGTGTGAGTCTAATTGTGGCACCACCACATTTCAATTGTTTTAATCTTGATTCTTTTAATATTTTATCCTTGAGCTGGGGGTTTCAGAATTTGAGTATGATATTCCTTTGATTTTTTTCCTTATAGGAACTCTTTTAAGTGGTGATCAACGGATTTTTTTCCATTTCTACTTTCCCCCCTTGTTCTAATGCTTCTGGATAGTTTTCTTTAATTATTTCTTGTATAATTGTATCAAGATTCTTTTTTGATCATAACTTTCAGTTTGTCCAGTTATTTTCATATTTTCTCTTCTTGATTTATTCTCCAAATCTGTTATTTTTCTTATAAGATGTTTCCCTTTCTCTTCTATTTTTCATTATTCATATTTTGTTTAATAATTTCTTGATCTCTTATAATTTTGCTGGCTTCACTTTGCCCAATTCTAATTTTCAAGGTGTCATTTTCTTTCTTAAGATTCTGGATTTCCTTTTCTAATTGGTTGACTTTCCTTTTGTCACCTTGTTTTTCTTGGATTATGCTTGCTTCTTTTTCTTTAGCTTTTCCTCCATCTCTGTCATTTGATTTTAAAGTCTTTTTTAAGATTTTCTACAAATTCTTTTTGGGCAGGTTACCATTTGATGTTACTCGTTGGGAGCTTCTTTCCTTCAATATCCTCCTCTGAAGATGAACCCATCATGTGTATTCCCATCATCGCTTTCTATGGTTGTATTCTTTCTCCTTTGCCCGTGCATTTTTGGTGGTAATAGCTTAATTTTTGTAATCACCTCTAGCCCTGGGGTATGGGAACTGGGGCCTTTTGCTCCCAGTTCTCCCCTCTTGCCTGGAACCAAAGCCAAATCTCCAACCTCCTGTAAGTACCCACAGCCAGATGCTTTCTGCCCCATTGCTTCTGCACTCACCAGGTGTGTGCTGGATCCTTCTCAGCACAGTTGGGTCTGGTGTTCCTTATCAGCAGAGATTCTCTCAATCTTCCCCAGGCTCAAACGCCCAACTCCCCTCACTATCCTGGGGGTGAAAGTTCCTCTGGCTGGGATTGAGGCATCCTCTCAAACCAATAACCCCAGGGCTTGCCACTTGTTAAAATGGAACCTATCGTGGAGGTGTTTACATTTCACAAGGACAAAATCTGATCCTGTGATTTTTCTCCCCATCTTCTCGAATTGTCCCAGGAAGACCCTGGTTGTGATTCTATTCTTATATCCACACTTTGTGGGGAGGTGATATTTTTCCTCTTTTGTGGAGGAAAATCTTGAGAGCATGGAATTTTCTGGTCTACTCTGCCATCTTTCCAGAATCTTTTTCCTCCTTGTTTCTTACTTATTCAGTGGCTTCGATTCCTGATTACTTGCCGTCATGGCTTCATCTCAGACATTTGCCAACAGTCTGTTTTATCCAGTGGTTGGTTCTTAAGCAGTAGAGGTATGTAATAGAGGTTGACTGACAATGTAATAGCTAATGTAGGACTCTGGAGGTCATTCTTTTTTTCTTTGTAATATCAGGTCCTGCAGTTTTACTATTGAAAAGCAATGGCCTCCTCCTGCGCAGTGGGACCCATCTCAGCTAAAAGGAAAAGTAATAAACTTTACATAAGAAATGACTCCTTGAAAACAATGAAAGACCAAACAAACCATTGACTTCATGAGATAGCAAGAAATATATTTTAAAAAATCAAAAGACTGAAAAAATAAAATATATCTGATACTAAAAAAAAACTGGCCTGAAAAACATGTCAATGATTCTTAAATGGTTTCTCCTGGATCTGTTTTTCAATTCAGTTTTTTAAGTATCAGAGATCTTATATTCTGGCAACAAAGTTAAGAACACAAAAACAAAAAACCCCACAACCACTCTGGACACAATATTTCAGGAAAACATAAATGAAAATCCCCAAGATATTATTAGATACTGTTGGAGTGGAACTCACTATTTCTCATCATTGGGGCATGTAAGAAGAATATACAAACATAGAGAAAGTTGTAGAAAGAGTATGTATCAGCTGAACATCGTTATTATCTGAAACAGACAGTAGAGGCTTGAAACCACATGTATGTACGTACAGTTTGGTTTAGAAATAAATTTTAAAAACTCAGCATGGAAACAATTGGGGATGGTTGAAGTTTGAGTGTAAGAGAGAGGATTGTGATATATATAGTCACAATCAAAACAAACTTCTTGATCTTGGAAGGGGCTTAAAAGTGAAGGGGGTTAACTTCTATTGCCTCTTGGTAACTGAGGTCCACTTGAACAAATTATTGTGGTATGTGAATATAAGAATGGAAAGGAGTGACAAGAGAGTATCCTCTTAGTATGAATTGATGTAAAGGGAGGGAAACTGGGAGAGCAATTTATCAAGGACTAAAGCATGTCCTCAGAACACCTATGATGAAGCATGTTACCCACTGCTTGATTGGGAGGTAAGGGACAAAAGGTACAGAGATAGACATTTTTGGACATGGCTGCTGCATGAATTCATTTTTCTTGACTATGCTTATTTGTTACAAAGTATTTTTTTCTCTTGCAATTTTTAATTTGGATAAGGAATTTGGAGGGGAGGCTTTTTTTTTTAAGGGGAAATGCCAAGAAATAAGAGAACCATTGTGACATTTTAAAAAAATACCCAGAAAAGGACAAAAGCAAGTGCAGAAGGAAACGCAGAGACAGGAACTCCACAAAAATGGGTGGAATTTATTAACTACCTTAAAAAACCAAGCAGAATAAAATAGAGATTTGTGATTTTGTATATAGAATTCTCTTTTTTATGTTTTGCTGTGTGTGTCAAAATGTTTTTTTTGTGTTTGAGCTGAGATTAAAAAAAAAAAAGAATAGGAAAGCCAGAAATCACTGAAGAAGAGGGGAAAAGGCAGTTGGCAATATTGACAGGTTGGTGGGAGCAATCCCTGATACACATATAAACAATTTACAGCCAGCCACTTCAATCTTCCTATTCTCTGCCCAGCTCTCCAATGACCAGGATATAGTCTGGGACTATGCCTATCCCTTTTATACACACCACACAAGTCATTACCCATTTGTAAAGCCTTTTCCCCTTCAAGGATGCCCTTGATGCTGATTTCAATATGACTGACAGCTTCGGAATATTGGAAGGTGGGGCATATAAGGGGAATGGCTTTGAGCACCACATCCAGGAATTTGTTGAACTCAGCTCTAATCAATTTCATAGATAATTCCTAAATTTTTATTGTGAACATTTACACATCAGGAATCAGAAATCATTACAAAGCAGGACTCGAATTGTTGTTTTGTGGATTTTCTAGAATTAAGCAAGTGTTAAATGCAGGTTAGATACAAAGTATCATATATTTTTTGGAGATCTTTTCATTAAATATTTTCCAGAACGCCCCAGTACTTGAGCTTTGCGGCGCCACAGTAGAAGGCTCCGAATAAAGTCCTTGCTCCACTGGGGACTCCTTGATTGCAGGACAGTAATGACAATAATCACTTGAGGTTTGTAAAGCACTTCACATTCATTACCTTATTTAAATCTCATTATGTCTTGCCCATATCTCATAAGGTATGGGTCCTGCGGAGACTTAAGTATTCTCTTGTTTTCAATTTTGACTTGGAGTGAATATCCAAGGTTAGCGTCCTTAGTTTACTTGGCTAGAGGGAAAACATTGACTTGGTACATTTATTCTTTTTGTGTACTGACTAGCAATTTGGTTAGTTGGTTTACTATGCAAATGATAAACAACCTATTCCCAGCTATTTCTGTTGTGCATTTGTAGCCCTATAGTTTCAGTAGCTTAGCTGGGATCCCAAGAATACTTCATTTTTACCCATTACCCTAACCTTTTTTCTTACGAAACTTCTGGAAAAGTCAAAAAAATTTTCTTGTAATTTTTTTTTTTGGTAAAACCTGATGATTTATCAGGGAATGCTGTGGGCACCGTGTATCTGCAAAACTTGACATAATCTTCTATAAAATATGCTTTAGCGAGTAAAATGGAGTTTAGGTGATAATCCCATGAGGCCCATTCAGAAATGGTTGAAAACTAACAAAATGGTAGGCTGTATTCTCAATAGAAGTGTAATATCTATGTCATAGGAATTCCATTATATTCTGCATTGCTCAACTAAGATCTTGACTATGGTATCTCATCTGAGTCCTTACATTTTCAAGAGGTATATTGACAAACTGTAATGTGTTCAGAGGAGGGAGATGTTTGTGAATCATATCATGTGGAGACTTAGAATAGTTAAAGGAACTGAACTTATTAAGTGTAGAGAAAAGAAGATGGTAATGAGGGCTACCATTTAAATAGCACTTTGAGATTTGCAAAAAGCTTTAGATATCATCAGTTATGACTTTAGCTCCTCATTTACTCCTGTTCATTTTAGATGCATCAGAATCTAGAACCCAATGGGGTTTCTTCAGTGATAACCACAGCCATTTAAAAGACAATAAACTAACAATCTGTACAAGAAAAACAAAATGGACGAAGACTGCCCATTACATAAATTATTATGTATATTTGGGTGGGAATTCATTGAGTCAGTTCATTAATACCCATGCCTTGGACAGGTATTGCGGTTGAATAATGATCTGGGTCCAATAGAGGGGCTGGATGTATTTAGGAAATTTTTCAGTGTGGTCCATAATCTCAAGTAATTTCTGGTCCTAAAACTCTGTTTGAAAAATATTTTCTTCTGGTGATGCTACTTGATTCAATCATGAAACATGTGAGTCACCGAAGACTTTAATATTGTAAGACAATGGAAAGGTTCATAGTTGGTATAAGAATGCTCCAAAATATTACTAATGATGGCATACTGAAGAAATGGCATAAATTTTGTCATTCAGAAAATGCATGATTGGAAAAAGAGGTAGGTGGGTTGGTTATGTAAAATAAATGAGACAAAACAGGTGGATGATTTGAGTGGTATAGTTGTACACTCGAAATCTCTTTTATCTTTTAAATTCCTTAAAATTTTGTTTATATGTCATTCATTTCCACATATAACCTTCTCCTACTTATTGGGCTCTATTACAAATTTTAAAAAAGAAAAGAAAAAAATCCAGCTCAAACCAAGGAGCATGTCATCTATATGTAATATTCCATGTACATAATCTTCCCACTTCTGGAATGAAGTATATTTTCCTCAACTCTTCTCCACAATACTGGAATTGTTTCTTTCTACCTGCTTGCAATATTTTCTCCTTGACCTGGGAAGTCTGGAATTTGGTCACAATGTTCCTAGGAGTTTCTCTTTTTGTGTCTCTTTCAGTCGGTGATCGGTGGATTCTTTGAATGCCTATTTTGCCTTCTGGTTCTAGAATATCAGGGCAGTTTTCCTTGATAATTTCATGAAAGATGATGTCTAGGCTCTTTTTTTGATCATGGCTTTCAGGTAGTCCCATAATTTTTAAATTGTCTTTCCTGCATCTATTTTCCTGGTCAGTTGTCTTTCCAATGAGATATTTCATACTATGTTCCATTTTTTTCATTCTTTTGGTTTTGTTTTGTGATTTTGTGGTTTGTCATAAAGTTATTAGCCTCCATCTGTTCCATTCTAATTTTGAAAGAACTATTTTCTTCAGTGAGTTTTTGAACCTCCTTTTCCATTTGGCCAATTCTTCTTTTTAAAGCATTCTTCTCCTCATTAGCTTTTTGAACCTCTTTTGCCAATTGAGTTAGTCTATTGTTCAAGGTGTTATTTTCTTCAGCATTTTTTGGGTCTCCTTTATCAAGGTATTGAGCTGTTTTTCATGCTTTTCTTGCATCTCTCTCATTTCTCTTCCCAGTTTTTCCTCCACCTGTATAACTTGATTTTCAAAATTCTTTTTGAGCCCT
>CM053770.1:400630421-400676223 GCA_028658325.1 Potorous gilbertii | reverse complement strand
GCTAGGTCACCTTCCCAAGCATTTCTTTTCATTAGTCCCTTTGATATTCTGGACCTTTTATTCTTCCAAATGAATTTTGATATTATTTTATCCAGCTCTAGAAAATAATTATCTGATAGTTTAATTGGTATGGCACTATCAAGTGGGTTTTTAAATAAAAATGAGTGTCATATTTTATCAAAAGCTTTTTCTACATCTATTGATATAATCATATGATTTTTAAAAACTTTTATTATTGATATAATTAATTATGTTAATAGTTTTCCTTATGTTAAACTATCCCTACATTCCTGGTATAAATCCAACTTGATCATAATGTATAATCTTTGTAATATAGTGTTGTAAACTTTTAACGAGTATTTTATTTAGGATTTATGCATTCATATTCATGAATGAAATTGATCTATAATTTTCTTTTTCTGTTTTTACTTTTCCTGGTTTAGGTATCAGTATTATATTTGTGTCACAAAAGGAGTTTAAAATGTAACTAGTTTTTGATAAAAGGTACCATGGAAAATGAAGCACTATCAATACTGAACCTATTTGCACCTGATATTGTAGTATCTAAATTTTTAGAAGACAAGTAATTAATTAATTGAATTACAGGTAGAGATAGATAGTTGTACTGTAAGAGTAGGGGATCTTTAATCTTCCCCTCTCAGAAGTAGATAAATCTAAACAAAAAACTAATAAGTCAAGAAAGTGGATAGAATTTTAGATAAGCTAGATAATGATAGATATCTAGAGAGAGTTGAATGGAAATAGAAAAGAATACACCTTTTTCTAAGATACTATTTTTCTACTTTATTCTTTTTAATTTCTTCCCTCCCTTCATTTTTCTCCTGCAGCTGCTGGCTAGGTGTAACTTTGTTTATTCATAACATTTATTTGATCCTGTAACAGATTATTACAACTAATGATGGCAAATATAAATAGCCAGAGTTAAAGTTTAAAAGGATCAAATTCCTTTTGTATATGGTAACCTAAAACATCCTAAATTTTCTGATTCACCTTGATATTAAATTTCATGCCCCAGTTGTCTATACAATCTATTCAAATGTCCCACATATTTTAACAATTCTGAAAATTGTGAATGAGATGAATGATAAGTAAGCATTAAGATAAAAATATAACTAATTTACAAAAGATTGAGACACACAGAATGGTGAAGTAGGGCAAAGAAATGGTTTGATTGGTCATAAAGACATTAGATCATAATACACGCATCTAAAACTATATATAGATATAATACATTATATATATGTATATATATATATATATATATATATGTATGTATATGAAAGGCATCATGCAACAGTGGATAGGCAGCTAGCTTGGAGTAAAGAAGCCCTGAGTTCATGTCATTGCTTTGTGACCCTGGACATGTCCCTTAAGTTCTTCCCTAAAATAATGAAATCACAGGTCTGGACAAAATCCTTCTTCCATTTTTTCCTCCACTCCCTCATCAAAAACCCCCAACAACAACAGAAGTTAAGTTTATGTAACACTTTAAGGTTTGTAAACATTATCTCATTTCATCTATCCTGTGAGGTAGGTGCTATTATTTTTTCCCATTTTACAGATGAGGAAATTAAGGCTGAGAGAGATTGAGTGATTTATTCAGGGACACACAGCTAGTAAGTATCTGAGTATTTGAATTTTGATCTTCCTAATGTCCAAGGCCAACAGGCTGCCCACTATTACAAGATACTTCTTAAAAACCACAAAACATTCAACTAGCATTACAAAGTAATGTAACATAGCGACTACAACTTGAACTCAATGTTTCATGCTCTAGCACGATGACATTTTAGGTTCAGATATGGATAGAACCTAGCTGAAACAAAATATTTTGAACAACTACACTTAAACAGAAATTTTAAACAGTTTTTTTCTCTTTTTAAAATCACTAATAGACTTTAGAGACCCTAAAAGGACTTTTGAACAAAGGGAGAGCTAAATAAACATTGATCTTGTAATCCTATCTATTATATAAACTTGACTCTGAAAAAGCAGACTGATACTATCATTATCATGGCCTACCTCTAGGTTAAGCACTTACTCCTACCACATTTTATTTCTAGAAGACTTTTATGTAAAGTGTTAAGATATAACTCATGTATTTTATATCGATTTCTAGCTATTTGGAGCTATCTCCCATCTCTCTCCACTTCCTCTTTGGCTTGAACAGTAGCTTAGAAAAAGACTGATCAGTGAACCAAGGTGGTAAAGTGAGGAGGTAACCTCTTTTCTTTCTGGGTTCAAAAGTGAATTGCCTCAGCAACCCTAACAATTTTCAAATCTGGCATACAGTTTAGAGTAAAGGTTTGATTTTTGCCCCCAACCTCAGGGGAAGCTGAGGGACTGGTGATAAAGATGTTAAGAGGGAAAGTAATTATTACTCATTACCTCCTTAGGTACAAAGAAAAAGAAAGGATATGGGAAAGAAGAACAAAGGACATTTTTTTTAGTTCTTTCTCCTTTCTGGCAAACTAGCAGCTTATGGCAGGTATCCTAAGATTTGTCTCTGCTTCTCTTATTTGCTTTCTTTCTCTCTTTTTCCCTCCTCTCTATCTCCTTCTTTCTCATTTTCTTTTGCTTCGTTTGGCTCTGGTAGATTGAGTCACCTCATGTCAAATAAGTGAGCCCAATAAGGCTAGAGGAGAGGCAATCTAATTCCTCTGTCTTTTTCTCCAAGTTATAAATGTTTTATTAAGTGTGGTTCAGTCAGGTCTGTAGCTGATCATCCTTAAAGACCTTAGGAGTTACTAAAAAAATGGAGGCAATTGATTCCTCAAATCCTTTTCAGAGACAGCAACCAAGGCTTTAGGATGGAATAAGAGAAAAAAAAACCTTCTTTGAAAGTCTTGTGAGTACTTATGTGAATGATGATAAGTGAAGTAAACAGACTCAGGAACATAACATAAAATAACGACAATAACATTAATGGAAAGACTAAAATGGAAAGCAGAACCTATGTAATTTTAATGACTATGCTTGGCTTCAGACAAGAGTTGAGAAAATGTAGTTCCCTTTATTGCAGAGACAGAAGATAATGGATATATAATATTGCATATGCTGTGAGACGTAATTGATGTACTAGTTTTATTGATTTTTTCATTTTGAAAAATTTTGATTATAGAGGATCACTAATTGAGGAGAGAAGAATATATAAAAAAGAATCGATACAAATAATACATATTTAAGTTTTTTGAAAAAGTCATTATTAGATTATAGAAACAGAACAGGAGGCACACCAATCATGTTTAGAATAAGATGTTGGATGGCATCTTCTCTACCAGCAGATAGGACAGGGGCAATGCCCTCCTTGTTTGTTGCTAGCAATCTATTGGGAAGGGAAAGAAATGTACATTTATATAGTTCCTAGTTGCTACTATGTGACAGATGCTATGCTAAGCACTCTTAACCAATATTATCTCATCTGATATTAAGAGTATGTTACTCCCCTGCCCTGTTCTTGATGGATAAAAATTTGTCCAAAGGATGAGTACTCAAAGGAAGGAGGACACTGCAAAGGAAGGAGGACCCTGAAAGGGGAGGACTTGGCATAGGATGAGGGTCAGCAGATGGAATCTGGAAGTCAGAGGGTGGTACAGTTCTGTTATAAAATTGCTAAAAGTGCCAGGATTTTAATCAAGTGCCAAGATTCTTGGCTCAAAAATATTAATTTGTACTTTATCTTGAAGAAATCCATCTATTGAAAGATATAAGCCTCACTAACTCCAGATCTGTACAAATAAATTAACCTGTAAAGATCATCAGTTATTTTCAAACAGCAATACCAAGGACTTGCCCACATGAAATGAAATGGTTATAAAACACTTGATTGAAAAGGTTCTAGTAATTAGAAAGAACCACCTTCATTTGAGACATTTACACCAAATGTAATCGAAGGTTTCTTTAATAGAAAAGAAAAAATAAATACATAAATCACCCTGGGAAGGGCAGGAGCCTCAGGCTTGTTGTTGTTTGGAGGAGAAAAAATTACTATTGTGTGTTCCTCCTTCATTGATGAAGAAGACCATACCATCAGAGAAATAATGACATGACTTGTACTTAACTTTGTTTTGAGTGAGGGAGGGCTGTGCAGGTTACCAGCTTCACTTCTTCTCCAGAGCCATCTGAATCCAGTGACCAGATATTCATCAGGATGACTGGAGATGACCCATGATGAGGCAGTTGGGGGTAAGTGACTTGCCCAAGGTCACACACAGCTAGTGTGTGTCAAGTGTCTGAGGTGAGATTTGAACTCAGGTCCTCCTGACTCCTGCACTGGTGCTCTATCCATCACACCACCTAGTTGGACCCTTTGTTGTTCAATCCATGGACTTCAGAGTGGATGAAAGAAAGAAGAAAGGGAAGGGACAAGGAAGGGTGCCTGCCCAATCTCCTCTCACTGGCTGTTTTTGGACCCTCCTGCCTTAGAATGAATGTCAATAATAACAATTTCTCTTCCAAACAACAACCCTGAACCTCCTGACCCTCCCAGTGTGATTCTTCTATTTATTTATTTCTTTTCTATTAAAGGAGCCATCCCCTGAATACTTTTTAAAGAGACCTATTCACTGAATGGGCATTACCTCACTTTAAGTGAGTACCTGAAAAATCCTTAGCCTAAAAGGCCAAGGTCTCCCATTGCATCCTGGGCCATCTCCAGTCATCCTGATGCATATCTGGTCACTGGATCCAGATGGCTCAGGAGGAGAAAGTGAAGCTTGTGCCTTTGTACAGCCCTCCCTCCCTCAAAACAAAGTCAAGGACAAGTCATGTCATCATTTCTCTGATGTGGTGGTCCTGTTTGAAGACAAAGGATGAACACAATTGAAGGTTAAGCCATATATATGGGAAAAATCAGCAGGAAATAATTTATTGGGGGAAAGTTATTGAGTAGAACAAGAACAAGAACTGAGTAACTTTTGATCACATCTAGAATACTTACCTAGGTGTTCTGTGATAGAATATTAAATGCAATAACCACATACAGAGTTTAGAGTGAAACACTGAGGTGAAAGATTCGTAGTGTTGTAGATGTCCTTGATCCTACCTTTTATCTGTTGAAAATTTTGTAGGATGTTCCACTTTAGGAGCATCAATTATGAAAGAATAATTCAATAGGGCTACATCTGAGCTTAAAGGAAACAAATCTAGTCATTTCTAATGGGATTATTTACATTTTTGTTTTGGGAGTAATGTAAAAAAAGCCCACTTCATTATTTGAATTTTAAGACACTGAATATCGTTTCTGATTTTTAAGACCCCTCACAAATAGTTGATTTTTGTTTTTCTTGAAGTACAGTGTAGTGGAAAAAGCACCGGACTGTATCAAGTGCTTTAGGAAAAGTTGTCTGAACCTTACTCCTGTGGGGCCTTAGGCAGCTCAGATTCTTTCTGGGTCTCATTTTCCTCATTTTCAAAATCTAAGAGAGGTCATAATTCTAGAAATGGAAGGAACCATAATGGCCAACCAGTCTAACCCTTTCATTTTAAAGGAGAAAAAAATGGCCGTCCAGGCAGCTGAAGTGATTTGCCTGAGGTCACATATGGAAAAAGAAGTGTCAGTAGAATCATTTGAACCCAGGTCCTCTGACTCAAGAATCAATGATATTCTCACTGGACCACAGAAATTAGATTAAATGTTCTCTGAGGTTCTTTCCAGCTTGAAAAATAAAAAAATAAAAACAGAGTTTCAATGCTGTAGGGTCCTATAACATGTGCATGGCTGACTTTAAAAAAAATACCTTTAAAAACAATGTGGTTTTATATATATATGTAAGTATATATTGTAAATATATATAGCTTTCTAAAAAAGCAAGTTTTATGTATATACTCATACATATACATACATATGTATATATACTGCTTGTCAAATTTGTGGAATAACACAAAACTGGGGATGAGGGATGGGTATAATTATCATATTGAATGTGGATGACAGAATAAGGATGCAAACCGATCTTGACAGGCTATAAACAATAGGCTAAAAGAAACAATCAAATCTACTTTGGGATAAAAATGACTACAAGGTGCAAACTCAATTTCTTTTTCTGGATCTTGTTCCTAAAGTTATTTAGCCCAATATTTTCTGGGTTGGATGCTATTTCAAACTCTAGGGTCCTAACAAGGTAGAATTGTATTGCTAAGGCTACCAGAATTCTAATCTTTTATAGCAGGCTTCTTGCAGGTGGTAGTCCCTGACTTGTTAAAGGCATTTTTTCTCTGATTGACTCTTCAGACATCCCACTGCTAGGTTTCATGCTGTCCCATACTAGTGTGTTAGTCACCAGATTCATTCTTTCTCTGACTTCAGGCTATGCAAGTTCTGACATACACCTGACTCATTTCTTTTTGTCTTGGTTGGTTTAGGTTGAAAATGGAAAGAAACAGAGAACTGACCATATAGATCTCTGGTATCACAGAGAGTAGCAAATATAACTGAGGAAGAAGAATAGCAGGAGGGGATAATTAATTAATTGGAGAGAATAGTCAATAGGAGAGCCAACAATAAAACTGATGACCTGTACAACAAATGAACAAAGTATGGGTAAAAATGGAGATGGTGATGATGACAGGTAGCATTTATATGGTCTTTTACAGTTTACAAAGCACTTTATACATGGTAACTCATTTGAAAGAGAGATCTTAGTAAATGAATTAGAAATGCAAATTCAATGAAATGTACTTGACCTCAAAATGATTACTGAGACAGACTCAGTGGGATGAGATTCATGCTTTGAATATAAATCTAAAAGGAGTTATCTGATTTAAAGGAAATGCAGTGTTTGGATGAGATGAGAGTCAATAACTTTATTTCTTCCAGATGAGATAGAGAATGTCTATACTTTAACATCTGTCTTGCAGTTCCCCAGTGCTGGTGTTTGATCTACTTATATAAACTCAGAAGTCCTGGACTTTGCCATCATCCCACTAGGGCACATTTAGGAATTTGGATCCTTTCCATCTGCCTTTAACTGAACTTTTTAAAAAAATAGTATTTTTTCCCCCAATAAGAATATGAGTTATTTGAGAACAGGATTTATCTCACTTTTTCTATTTGTATCTCTAGCACTTAATTAATTAATGGTTAGTGCTTAATTAATCTAATTTTAATGCATTTTAATTTGATTCAGTTCCATTTAATTCATTCATTAAGAAAAAAAGGATAGATAAAATGGGAGAAAATGGAGTAACATATATTTAGGAAATGTATTCATATGAGAAAATCCATAGACGAGAAGGGGGAAAACATGATGGGCAGACATTTGAGTAAGGATATATCAAGGGAGAAACAGAAATAGGAATTAGATGAGTACTTTGAAAAACAGATCACAAAACTGTCCTGGAAATATGATATTGTAGTGATGGGGCTTTAACTATCCAGACATCTGCTCTGGATGGGCAGCTGGAGTCCTTTGCCCAAAGCAAAACAACTGAAAATTTGCAACTTACCTTAATGATGATTTCATCTTTCAAAAGACAGCGAAAGCAGTAAGGTAGGAGAAAGAAGGAAACTACTATTCTGGATCTTATTCTAATCAATAATAAAAACCACAGGAGCCTTGGGGACAAATGCCATTCTATCATAACATTCCTGATAGGTAAAGAGAAGAGTGCTGTGCATAGAAGAACATGAACTCTTGATTTTGGTAACATGTAATGTTAATTAAAGTTAAAGATCCTCCCCTCCATTAATAGACCTCAGGTGGAACCCATTAAGGGAAATTTGATTAGCGGAGGCTTGTTTTGTGGGAAGGTCCACACCTTTTGTTAATTTTTAGCCCTCTAGCTCTGAAAAGTATATATACATATATATTCTGAGGTGAGGTTTTGCTTTGAGACTTACTCTTTGGAAGAAGGTTTGTGTGACAAATGAGACTCTGGGTAGACATTAAGGAGCCCCCCAGCTTTGAAAACCCAGATGTTGGTGCTTCTCTGTCTGGTAACTATGTATATATGTGATAGTCAGACAGTTGGATCTGTCTGTTGATCTGTGATGTATATATTGCTTATGGTCAGGCAGTTAGAAGCCCTGTCTATTGGTCTTTATTTCTCTGCTTGTATTTTCTCTATTGGTATATGTGATTAAAGAAGATTGTTGACCCCTCAAAAGGCTCTCCTTTTAGAAAAGCAGATCTAAGAATATGTGCTATCAGGCCACCCAGTATGTGTCAAGGTGCTTGCTGCTACACTTGCTCATATATATTGACCATTTGTCAATTAGGGAATGTACCTTATTCTCATACACTGGCTCAGTTTTTCTCTGTATTTGAGAAATGAGACTTTTATAATAGACACTTGCTTCTAGCTTATTCTCATTACAGATAACGCTTGCTTTTCGTTGTAGATAGATCCTACTTATCATTTTATGGAAAGCTCCATTTATTCTTATCCTTTCTAGTGTTTTCTTTTTAAAAACAGGAATGGGTGTTATATACTTCAAGAACTTTTTCTGCATTGCATGAAATAACCATATAATTTTTGTTGATTTTTTTAATTGATAGGATCAATTATGCTTATAGGTTCCCTAATCTTGAACCAGCCCTACGTTTCTGGTATAAATCTGTCCTAGTCATAGTGTATAGAATTTGTAATATATTATTGTAATCTCCTTCCTAGGGCATAAGAAAACATTTTTTTTCATCAATATTTATTAGGAAATTGATCTATAGTCTTCTTTATTTTTGGTACTTGCTGGTTTAGCTATCTGGACCATATTTGTGTCTGAGAAGAAAAATTGGTAGGTCTCCCTTATTTTTTCAAAAAGTTCATGTGGTATTAGAATTAACTTTTCTTTAAATGTTTGGTAGAATTAATTTCACCTGGCTCTGGAATTTTTTTCTTAGAGAGCTCATTTATGGTTTGTTCAAATTTTTTAAAATAAAATAGGATTATTTAAATATTCTATTTCCTGTTCTGTTGGTCTGAGCAATTTATATTTTTGTAAATATTTATTCATTTCATTTAAATTATGATTTTATTGGCATATCATTGGACAAAATAGCTCCTAATAATTGCTTTTATTTCATCTTTGTTGGTTGTAAATTCACTGGTTTTGACAGAGATAACTTGATTTACATTTTTTCAAATTAAATTAGCCAATGGTTTGTCTATTTTATTTTTTTTAAACCAGCTCCCAGTTTTATTTATCAATTCATTGTTTCTTTTTTTAACTTTTAATTTTATTAATCTCTCCTTTGATTTTCAGAATTTTTATTTTGGTGCTGAATTGGGGGTTTTAATTTGTTGTTTCTCTAGTTTCTTTAAAATTTAAAATTTCATGCTCAATTCATTCCAGAGGGATAACCCTATTACTAGCTGTGTGACCCTAGGCAAGTCACTTAGCTCTTTTCCCTTCAGTTTCTTCACCTATAAGATGGGATAGAAAAGGAGATGGAAAATTACTCTGGTATCTTTGCTGAGAAAATTCCAAATGGGGTCACCACGAGTGAGATGTCACCAAAATAACTCAACAACAACAGAAATAAAGGACTCAAAGGCAACAGAAGGGAGCTCTCTCTAAAGTTCTTGGATCTACATTTCTGGTAGAGCTACACTAAGCTCCTCCTCTACCCCTCACCTACCCTCCCCCCAAAGGAATAGCAAGGAAACCCTCCCCATCTCTTAAAATAAATATTTATTGAGATTATTGCTTCTACTGTTGACTTTTCCCAATCCTACCTCTCCCCCAAATACTCAATAGAACCTTCCTTGGTAATAGGGAAGTGCAGTTAAGCCAATCCGTCCAGTCATTTAGGCACTATGTGTCATAATCTAAGAGAGTGGAATGTTTTGTCATATGTCTGCTGCAGACAAGCTTGATTATTGCATTGTCCTGAAATCTGATAGCATTATTTTCATTTATTATTTGTCTTTAGATCTATGTAAAGATAAATATCTAAGTAAAGATAAATCATGATCTAAATATGATCATTATATGATATAAATAATCTCATAGTGATCAATATTTAGATCATGATCTTCACTTCATTTGTGTGATCTTATTTTATGTACAATCATCTTTTTTATTGTACTGTTATGTTTTCCCCCACTTAATAATATTTTCTTTCAATTACATGTAAAGTTAGTTTTCAACATTTATTTTTTATAAAATTTTGAGTTCCAAATTTTTCTCCCCTCCCTTCTCTCCCCCTTCCCCAAGACGGCAAGCAATCTGATATAGGTTATATATGTGCTATCATTTAAATATATTCCCACATTACTCATGTTGTGAAATCTGTGTGATATTCTTGAGTATTTTCCAGCAACCTATCATATGAACTTTTTTCTTTAGTCAGTTAATTTTTTGGTACTATTAGAGAGCAGGCAAAAAAAAAATCTTGAGTTACAAAGAGATAATATCATTTAATTTTGAACTCTGAGGGCAAAAATAGTTTATTTTCACCCTAGGAAATTTCATGTCTTTTAAAAGAGGGTTTTATAGTACAGAGGAATTTTGGGCTTGTAGACATTGGAATCTGAGTTCTGTTTCTACCTCAGACATTTACTAGCAGTGTGATCATGGGCAAAACTAGGGGTTAAAATACATTGGATTATCTATTTTGCAGGGTTGTCAATGAGTAAAGTGGTTTGTAAAACTGAAATTGTCTTATGGATGTGAGTTACTATCACCATTAGGTCCCTTTCTACTCTCAGTCTATGATCCTTTCATTGTGTGATTATGTGCATAAGAGGTACATGATACATTAGTTTAGAATGTTATGCTCTCACATGACCCTTTCTGAGTCCGAATGTATCTTCCATATCATTGCTCTTTCCTCTTGAGCATTCATCTCCTCAGTTCAATGGTGTGTGACTGATGGTGGATTGCTGACAGTGCATAGCCCTGAAATGAAATTGTTTTCACAACCCAGTATGTCAGGCTTGCCAGGCAGAAAAGACTATTCAGAATAGCCGAGGCAGTGGATTCCTCTTGAATTTCAAAAGAGTTATGGTATCATACGGTATGCTCCTAAAATTCCTGGAACCTAACAATCATCAAGATGTTGGTGACTAGGAAAGAATTGGGATAAAGTGTGACTCAGGTTGTAAGGGAAATTTTCTTTCTGCCTTAATTAGCTTGTGTGAAAATGGAATGATGCCAATTCGCTGATGTCATTTTATCTGGCACATTTCTTGATCCTGAGCATTACTTTCTCTTTTTTTTTCTTTTCAGATAAGCAAAAAGCAAGAAAATCTTAATGTACAATTTTTGTAATAAGATCCTTAGCCCTAAAAATTCATCTGTGTTCACTCTTATCCAAAAATTATAGCCCTAAACAGAGTCTGATTTTCTGAATATAATCTCTTTATTAAGCTGAAGCACTAAACATTTTTAGTTCAAAACCCCTGCACCTAGTATGAAGTTTTATGAAAATAATTTGTATATCTACTCCACTTTACTAATAACACAAGAAGAAAATTAACGGTAACTGAATAGAATACACTGTGTCTTTATAATTTGTTGAAGTCTTACTGATGTTTTTTATTATTTTCACTCTGCATGTTTCCCAATAGCAGTCCCCCTATAATTTTTTTTCTTATAACAAAGAAAAAGTTAAGCAAAACCACCTGATAACAACTAAATCTGGTAGCGGATGCAACACTTCACACATAAAACTCCCTGTTTCTCTACTGACATATACTCGCTGCTTTGTCTACATCTCATATGAAGATGGGAAAATGGAAAATCATTGAGATCTGGGTTCAAATTCTACCTCAGACACTTAACTAACAATGTGATCATGAGTAAAAGTGGGGGAAAATACTTGTGTTACCTATTCCATAGAGATTTTGGTTTGTAAAATGATATGTTTTACTAAGTTGGTACATATACATACATATATGTATATATAAAGTTCAAACCCTCTTTTATTGAGAAGAAATTTGGTGATGTTTTTCTCTACTGTGGAATATCTAAATTGACTGTTTAAAAAGTTGATGTGATTATGTTGTTTCATTGTAATAAAAAAGCCCATCTTGATAATATCATCATCAATTTAGCAAACAATTTTTGAAGGAAATAGTTTTTGAATTGAGCTTTAAAGGATGGATAGGAATGCAGCAGAGAAGATGAAAAGTGTGCAGATAGCCTTGGAAGGGTCAGCCTGGGAAGTTATTGGCCAGGCAAAAATAAGAAAGTGACTTTTTTTCCTTTCTGAAAATAAAATATCATTGTTAGGTAAAACAAGCCTCAGTCAATAATTTATAATATTAAAAATAATTTCTTCTTACAATGATGTAAGCCATCTTTATGGTTATCATAGAATTTAGAGCTAGAAGGCATCTTGAAATCATCTCTAGAGTAAATGTTCTAATTTTCATTGAAAATATTTTATTGAAGATTTTTCAGTTACATCCCAATATCTTTTCTCCCACCACAGAGTTCTTTCTTATCAAGAAAGCAAAGCCAGCTGACATTGATTGCATTTGAGAGTACAACATTCCATACCCATAGCCTTCCACCTCTCTTCCCATCACCTCATTTTACTGATGAGGAAAATGAGCCCCCAAAAGTTTATTCATCTAAGACCACACAAGTAGTAAGTAGTAGAGCCAGCACTAAAACCTAGATCCTTTGACTCCAGATTCAATACTCTTCCCATCACTACACCATACTGCTAGAGACTGCTTCTATTATCCTTGGCTTCAGAATATGTTCTGTGTCTTCAGCCAAGGCTTTGCAAGATAAGGCAATGCAAGCTAAGCCAGTCCATCTCTGGAAATGATTTTTAAAGGAAGATGAAGTCCCTCAAAGGATTACGAAAGGGAGTGTAGAGTTGTGAAAAGAATGCTGGAGTTGGAGTCAGAGAATCCGGGTCCAAATCTCAGTTCTGTTACTTACTACCTGTGTTACTTTGATACAATCACTGAATTTCTCTGAGAATGTGTTTCCCTGCTTATAAAATTGTGTGTGTGAGGTGGGGGCGGGGTGTGGACTGGATGATTTCTGAATTTTAGGTTTGTCTTTCTATGACTTCTCACTTAAAGGGTGACAGAAATGCATTTACCCAAGATATTAGATATGGCATGAGATCATGGCAGAAGGAGGGAGGAAAGGGAAAGCACAGGAATGTAGATGACGACCAACAGTAAGAATTCTAAGTCTTCCATGGGTCTATAGTGCCTTTTGAGGTCTTGTAAGAATTTCTTCTGATGCCAGTTGGGTCAAACATCACATCTTTTTTCCTCTTCCTCTTTCTCTTCTTTGTTTGAAGGGGGTGGGGCTTCAGGGATCCATGAAAGGATGAGTTGACAAGTAACTGTCAGTGAAATGGAAAGAACACTGGATTTAGAATCAAACTAATTTTCACATACTGACTCTGCTACTTATTACCTATGCGACATAGGATGAATCATTCCACTCTCTGGGCTCCACTTTCTGTGTCTCTAAGATGAGGAGGTCAGACTAAATTGTCTTTGAAGTTCTTTCTAGACCTAAATTTATGATCCTGTCAAAAACTTTGCATTTTAAAGTAGAAATCATTATGAAAGAAGAAGTTTCTTTACAGGGCAATGCTTCTTGTTAGTGCTGATTCTCCACTGAGGGGCGAGGGTCAAAGTGGTTTCGTAGTGTGGCACCATCGCCTCTATTATTTGAGATGGAGAACTGTAATCTAATTGTGGATATATGCATGTTTCAGCTAATGTTCAACGATAGTCAATAGCTTAGAGGCTGTCTGATGTTCAGCACAAACCAGAACATTAGAAATAACCATCTCTGGAGCTATGCACAATTTACCTTATGCTGTTAATTATGAAAAAATACAGTTGTAAAATTTAAGGGACCTTTGCACATCAAGGGATTCTTTTCTGGCACTTTCCTTTACATTTTACATTGGCTACTAGACAGCCTGTCAGGCTAATGTTGGACATCATCCCTTTTTTGTCCATTAAATGTAATGTTCACTTCATTCCCTGTGAATTAAAAGAAATCTCTATAGAAGTGCTCCTGCCAATATCTTTGAATATTTGTCTTATTCTCATTATATTTAATGCTCTCTCATTTAAATGTTATTCTTTGTATGCCAAATGATAAATGCAGACCTATTGAAACGTGTATTTGTGTTCTGTATTTGTACTTCTGTGTCCGGAAGTGACTCTTGCAGATGGCCAAAGTGGGGCAGGGGTAGGGAAGATGTTTCAACCAACAGTGATGTTTATAAAGCTTTACTGAATGCTTCAATTTAAATGGTGCAAAACCACCTTGGTCACTGTCTCTCAGCGAGAGCAGAAGCTAATGTGATTTTGCCGGCAGGGCACTGGGATTACTCACGTATGTAAGCTGAATTACTCCATTACGGGATACTGCAGCTGAGAAAACACATTATTCAAGTGCAACTCTGGCACACACAGAATTTGATTGACTTTACAGGGCCTCAAAAATGTTATTGTTTTTGTCCTTACACAATTCTGCAATTGAAGTTCTTACATGAAGGAACATCCTGGGAATAGTGGTTAAAGTAAGGAAAATAAGTCGTTAAGTTTCTTCCTGTATGGGCCAGAGGCTGCTGGAAATACTTGTTTCTTCATGATTTTCCTAATTTTCTCAATGATGGGAGGATTGTAGTTTCTTGGGCCTTGAGTGTTGGTCCTTCATTTCTTTGCTACCGATGCATCATAGGATTCATTCATTATCTTCAAGTGGTTGTTCCTGTGTAGGCACAGAACTACTTGTTTTGCTTCCAGTTTAGCCCTTACAGTCAATTGTTGTGGAGAAGGGGCCATTTCAACTAACTGCCACTCCAGTGCCACACACACAGGGTAGGCAAGCCAGTTTAACTGAAGCAGCAAGGCATCCTGAGGAGAAAAGAGAGAGAGAGAGAGAGAGAGAGAGAGAGAGAGAGAGAGAGAGAGAGAGAGAGAGAGAGAGAGAGAGAGGGAGGGAGGGAGGGAGAGAGAGTAGCATGTGAAATGTATATGTCAAACCTCCACCAGCACCTTGACTATTGTATCTCCACAGATGGAGACAACTAAGGACCTGGAACCCAAAAGACCAGTGAACAGAAATGTCTGCAGCCTAGTGCCTTCAGCCCATCCTCTTGGGAAACAACCCCTGGGGATATGCAGCCTGGCAACTGCTCCTGCCTGTGCTACAGTCATAGCTTCTGAAGATAGAGAAAAGAAAGTTCTTGCCACCAAAATCCCTGGCACTGTCAGATGGTTCAACATTAGAAACGGATATGATTTTTTTTTCAGTGAAAATAGTATTAAGGAAGAGGCATTAACATCCGCTTTGCTATTGTACCCTAAAGACCATAGAATTTTTCCATCTGATTTACTGCTAAACTTTTCATATGTGTTTTCTCCTCTATTAGAATGGGAGGTCCTTAGGAGCAAATGCTGTCCTTTCATTAGAAATGTATCTCCAGTTCTTCCATACAATGTAGTGCACTTAGGATGTGCTTAATATATACTTTATTCATTGATTCCTTATAGAATAGACATAAAAAATTATACATTTTGTATTTCTTCCCTTCCTGGATATAGGATTGCCTATATCAGCCTGGCAGAAAAAGGGCCTATTCTACTTTCCAAGATCTTTAGAAAAGACTATTTATTCCAGTGCTGATTGGTCTTTAGAAAATTCTTCCTTAGTATAACCTGATTGTAGTAGTAGTAGTAGTAGTAGTAGTAGTAGTAGTAGTAGTAGTAGTAGTAGTAGTAGTGATGGTGGTGGTGGTAGTGGTAGTGGTAGTAGTGGTAGAAGTAGTAGTAATGACGAACATTTATAAAGTACCTACTGTGTGCCAGGTACTATGCTAAGGGTTTAACAAATATTACTATCCGATCCTCACAACAGCCCTGGGAAGTGGAGGCTATTATTGTCCCCACTTTACAGGTGAGGAAACTGAGGCAAACAGGAGTTAGGTGGCTTGCCCAGAGTCACACAGCTAGTAAAGGTTTGAGGCCAGGTTTAAACTCAAATCTTCTGGACTCCATGCCCAACGCTCTAGTCATGGTGCTGCCGACCTGCCTCCCTCTTATAATGGAATTTCATTTATCAGTGCTAGTGAAAAGAGATCATCTTGTCTTGGCCTTATCCATGTGAGGCTATGACACCTATGAACAGGGCAATTGAATTGTGGGAATCATACGGTAAGACTTCATAGTTCTCAGTATTAACTTGAGGCTGGTATTGTAAAAGTACAGTTTTGAGGTTAGTGGTTGGAGGCAGCTAGATGGCACAGTGAACAGGGCACCGACTCTAGAGTCAGGAGAGACCTAAGTTCAAATCTCACTCAAATGGTTATTAGCTACGTGACACTGAGCAAATCATTTAATCTTTGCCCCAGTTTCCTCATTCGTAAAATGAGGGTAAAACTAATATATACTTCCCGGGGTTATTGTGAAAGTAAAAACGAGATAATATGTAAAATGCTTTTGTAAATCTTAAAGCACTATGGCTATTACTATTATTTTAGTGCACAGTAGCCTAAATTTTGAAGATGATTGCTCCTTTGATTAAATGATACACTAACCATATGTCAAAAATCATCCATCTTTGGCACATCATATATTTTGACCTTGAAATTAAAAGCAAGCATCAAATGAGGAGAAATTCATATCTCAATAAATTCAGATGTGTTTGCTTTTTCTCTTCATATTCTTATAAGTATCTTTTTGTACTAACTGGATAAAAATTAATAGCTTCAGTTTAATGACATGAATATGCCATTCATCTGAGATTGATTCAATTTGACATTTTGTCCAACTTTGCATATTTACTTCTTCTGAGCTACAAAATAAGCTATTTTTCTTCCTTCTTCTTTCATGAAAAATTCTTTAATACTTTCCCATTTCAATGCAGAATTGGAGAAGTTACTTTAAGGAAGCAGACAATTTATTTCAAAAAATGTCAAAACTATTGATCTTTTATTATTTGAGTGCTGACAAACGTGTTTTTAGAAAAGAAAGCTCTGTCTCCCGGAGTAAATAATGATAATTGGAATTAGCCATTGCTAAACATTGCCTTTCTCTCCTATATTTGCATATTTTATAAATAAATTTTCTGTTGTTATTGTTGGTATATGACTTGTATGTTTTCTAAATGAGAGCATGGGCAGGTTTCTGTTTCCTGAATGTTTTGGGAAAGGCAGAGTTGGATAGGAAGCAGAAGTATAGCTGGCTGAAAGAGATATAGTTAGCAATTTTGACCCTTGGGGTGCTTCACTTAGAGGAAAAGGACACTGCCTGATGATAATGGAAATAGTAGTTCAGGGAGACAGGCCTGGATGGGGGAAAACAATGTTTGACAGACCAGAGGATGTGGTTGAGGAGGGTGCCTACCATCTGGTAGCCTCTGTTTGAACTAATTATTCTTGCTAAGTGCAAAATGCACTTATTTCTATGCTGTAGATAGGCCATCAGTATCCTTTAAATTTTGGCCCCAGTCACTCTGCCCTAGTTACAGTTCTAATAGGAGGGCAACAGTCCTAATCAATCAACTAAGTAGGGACTGTGGAGCAATAAGGTGCTTATTGTAATTACAAGCATCAATATATAATAAACAACTGGAGAGTCCTTTTGGAGTAGAGTAGATTACACACAATACTATCCCTGTCTTTTTTTCTTCTTCTTCTTTTTCCAATACCCTCTTCCATTTTTTTCTCCTGCCATTGTATTTTCTTGAGATACCTAACCTGGTAATCCCTTAAAAGCATACCTGGAAATTTATATACCTAAGCTTCTAATCTATTTCTCAGGTTAAATATTGGGACCAATTCCTGCTGAATGAACATACAAAGGTAGTTGTCCATGTCAAGTCTTGAGTTAAAAACCTTCATTCAGTAGTTATATGATTGGGTCATACCAAAGCCCCATTTAATGTCATGTGATTCATGTTTAGTGTTTCTAGTTCCCCAAACCTGGTGTATCAGTAAGCACCCTAATGTACACAGTGGGGTCTGCTCTCACAGGTTCTTAGATCTTCATTCATGATAGAAAAGGCAAAATTTGAGGAGTTAATAATCTCCTTTAATCAAGCACATATATTATTCACTTAGTACAGGAAATCAACAGACAGCATTTCCAAACTGTCTTACATAAGCTATACATATATCACAAATCAACTGACAGGTCCAACCTATGTCTGACCATAGTTGCCAGAGAGGGAAGCACCAACCAACATCTGGGATTTCAAAGTCAGGGGGCTGCTTAGTGGCTTTCCAGAATCTGTCTGGCACACAAAGCTTCTTCCAAAAACTAATCCCTAAAGTAAAAATCTCACCTCCGAGTATTTATACCTTTTTTAGAGCCAGAGGGAATCCCAACCCTTGAGAGCCAGTGCCCCATTAACAAAAGCTAGGGCCTTCCTACAAGTCTCCCCTAATCAATCTCCCTTTAATGGGCAGACTCATTAATGGGTAGGGAAGATCTTTAATCACATTAACAATACAAATACATATACTGTTTCTAGTTAAAGAAACTTGTTTCTGTGCTTTACTCTTAGTAAAGACAAAAGTCTTGATTAAGGCAAGATTCAATCAGAGGCATTTGCTTATATTAAACAAAAACAGCAAAAGATCCCACTTTTCTTGCCATCACCGATGGGAGTGGCTGAAATGTTCCGGATGTTCTAGGGAATCTGTCACCAATAATAATAGTAATAGTTATTGACACATAGGATACTCATTATTTCACAAAGCACTTTACATGCATGATCTCATTTGATCCTCCCCAAAGCCCTGTGAGTTAGGTTGTATAGATATTATTCCCATTTCACGGATGAGATAATGGAGACTCAGACAATCCTCAATGAGCTTTTGTTATATACCTACTATATTCCGGACACTGTGCTTGATGCAAGAGGTACAAAGAGAAAAGTAAACTAATCTCTGCCATTGAGGTTAATGGACATGCTTATAGTCACAGAGATAGCATGTGGCAGAGTTTGGATTTAATTATAATTATAAATTCACTTTTCTTTCCACTAGACTGCAACAGTGCCTGACATTTTGCCTACTAAATGCTACTTGATTGATTGGTTCAAAAATTATCACCTGCAACTGAGATATACTCACTATATTGCATAGACTAGCAAAATCACCCATGTTCCATGTCTTTTGCTGTAGAACCCTATCTCAAAAGTCTGCCATATTCGAGGACATAAAAATAATTTGCAAACCTCCAACCTCCATTTTCAGAAGAGACATACATAAATGATTGACTAACTCTATTTTTAAGGACTAACCTTTTTCTTCTCAAAATTTTATATACATACACACATACATATACACATACCTACCTATTACATAATATGTAGCATAAAAGACTGATTTAAAATAGTTTAACCAACTAGGAAAAGCAGAGGGTAATGGATAGTGAGTTGACCTCAACTTAGGAAGATATGAGTTCAAGTTATATGCATTATGCTTGTGACACTGGGCAAGGCACTCAGTTTCTCAATAGTCAAGACAACCCTCTAAAACTCTAAATTACAGAGAAGTTGTGATAAAAAATAAGAGTTTCCTAATGGGGCACTTGGGAGTTTCCTATATCAGTGAAATAACAGATCTGGGTCAACTATCTCCTCCTCTTCCCACATTCAAACAACACCAAATGTTACACTCATCCCTAAGTCAGTAAAACAAGAACACATTGGTCAAAGGTCTATAATTTTGCACACATTAAATACTTAAAATCAACCTTGTGCCTTCTTCCAAAATTACAAAACTGGACAATTTGCTGGACCTTGGAACCAAGCTACTTTCAATCCCTTGCCTTTTGAGATTATGATTTCATCATGCTGCTCTATATCCACATGCAGTATAGAGAACATTATTCTACTTTGGAAGGTTTTGTTTGCCTTAGATTTTGCAAGTTTTCCAAAAGAATCATAAAATTGAAGACATTTTAATGAACCTGGGAGACATTGCTTTATTTATGGTCTACTTAGGCAGTTCTTGTGTGAGGGGCCCTCTTTTGCTTTTTCCAGGACAGTAACATGGCCAAAGGAAAGCATATCTGAGTACGAGAGGATGATTGGAATGGAATTCTTCCAAAGAATGACAATTCATCATGTAGCAATAATTTACTGAAGTATTTATAAAAAAGCAAATTTCTGGCAGTAATTCATATTTTAAGCTTGTCTTCCTTCCCTCACAGCTACCATTTCCACAGTAAATAAAAGTGAAGAGTCATATTTTTCCCCTTTCTTTTTGGGTATTGCAATAAAATTCTGATAGGCAGAAAAATCCTTCTTTTTACCTTTTTTTTAAAATTCAAAGCAAATGCTTGTCTTTTGATACAGTTTCCTTGAGAAGTATTAACTATAATTCCAAAGGGACCTCAGAGTACCTGGTAACTCATCCATCCATGATATTGGTTTTCCCATGTTTTTCCAAGAAAGTATTGCTCTCAGTATCCTATATTCTCTTCACTGTTGATATTTGAGTTTCCATCTAGAATGACAAGTGGGGAATTTTCTAAAATGGATATAGCAATTAGTTTTGACCTGAGAAAGAGAAATATTTCTTCACACTAATAAGAATTGGCATTAGTTGTTGCAGAAAACCAAAATGAAACTTTCATTCAGATTTTGATTCAGCTGTTATGATTTTCTATCTTACAGTCAAACAGTAGCGATTGTTGTGTTAAAATAGTAATAGAATCAAGAAGGTTTCCTAATGGGGCACTCTGGAGCTCCATATGTCAATTAAATAACAGTTTTAGGACAATTTTTTCTCTCTTTCCCTGTAACAGCAAGCACCTTGACATACATCTAGTATGATCTGCAGGCATAGGTTCTTAGATCTGCTTTTTTAGGGAAAGTAATTTAAAAGTGGGTAACAATCTTCTTTAATCACATATACCAACAGAGAAAATACAAGCAGAGAAATAAAGACCAACAGACAGGGCTTCTAACTCTCTAACTATAACCAATTCATATATTGCAGATCAACAGACAGATCCAGCTGTCTGACTGTTACATACATTCATAGATATCAGAGAAGCACCAACATCTGGATTTTCAAAGCTGGGGGAGCTCCTTAATGTCCATCCAGAGTCTCATCTGGCACTAGAACTTTCATCCAAAGAGTAAGCTCTCTGGAGGGCATCATGACTCTCATGAGCCAGTGCCTCATGAGCAATTAACAGAAGGTGTAGGCTTTCCTACAAAACAAGTCTCCCTTAATCAAGCTTTCCGTAATGGGTTCCACCTGAAGCTTATTAATGGGCAGGGAAGATCTTTTAGTTCCCATTCAAATTTCATGAACATTACATCCCCCATCCCACATTCACTCAACTCTGAATATTACTTTCATCTCTAAGTATAAAAGTATATGTTCAGTAGTAATTTTGTCAATCACTGAAGTGTTTTAGTTTCTATCAGAACAGAAATCCACTTTAGGAATCTAAGCAGGGGTGTGTGCTGGAGCCATCTCTAACCAGTTCTAGCCAGTTGTTAAATTTTTAGTATGAACATTTACACCTCAGAAATAAAAATTGTTACAAATCAGGGTTTGATTTACTGTTTTGTTGATTGTCTAAATTTAAGAAAATATTAACGATTTAGCTTAAACTTAAAAGTGTATGTGTTCCTCCCTACCCCCCAATCCCTAGACATTCTGGCTGTTAAACATTTACTAGCACATTCCTGTATTCCTCTGTAAATGTTACTTGAGCTCATCAGGAGTACGGTAGAAGACTCAGGGAATGATATCATCTCCATACTGGAGGCCTTGTGATCATGATAATTAACATTTCCATAACTCTTTCAGGCTTGCAAAGTACTTTATTACCTCACTGGAGTCTCATAATACCCTTTAATATAAGCAAATGTTCATATTATTATTCATTTCTACTTGATAGTCAAACTAGCTCAGATAATATAAACTCTATAGGTGGCTAAAATTAAAAAAAATTGGATGAGAAATCAATGTCTGTTTTCTAAATTTAATGTTGGTTTCAAGTTTTACTTTTTTTAAAGTGGACATGTAACTAACCCTATTGGTTTGGGACTTTTATCTTGGTGCAGAGGAGAATAGATATAAATGAGTGCATGTGGGGAGTTCAATTAGATTCATTCCACAAATATTTATTAAGCACAGTTCAAGGTACTGTGTTGGGTCTTGGGAATGCAAAAGAGAATAAGTTTTTCTACTTGATTATAAACTTCTTGAGGATATAATGAAACTGAGAGCAGTCACACAGGAGGAGAACTAGGAGAGAGAAGTGTTACAAAAACACAGAGGGAGAATTTTCTGGCAAGTATAGCAATGTCTAAGGCAGTAAAGAAATCAAGGAGGATGAGGACTGAGAAAAGGTCATTGGATTTGACAAGATATCAGCGATAATTTGGAATCGAGCAATTTCAGTTTCATGTTGGAGTCAGAAGCCAGATTACCGAGGGCTATCTATACAAACAAACAAAAATAAACATATATGTCTATATGTATGCATGTATAGATATGTCCAAAAGAACCTCATTGTAATATGGATTTAGTTATACTAAAAATCAAATCATATTTCTCCAAATAAAACAATGAATGGCACAATCCTGATATAATATTAGCCTAATGGCCGAGGGATGCTGTCTTTCTCATCAGTACTAGCAATCTATTTTGCTTTCCAAAAGATTTTATTACTTTCTTTAAGCAATGATCCCACCAGTGTTAATAAATAATTTACTTCATGGTAGAAGTTACTGATAGTGAGAGCAAAATCTAAATTATTATGAGTTTCTTCTACTTTAAGATTGATAAAAACAAGTCAGGATAAAGCATCCTGGATTTCCCATGTAAATTGTGTTTCGTAGTCATGGCAGTGATGGTGAGGTGGGTGGGTGTAGAAGAGGATAATATAGTTTATAAAAATTCAGTTTATAGAGTTTTTGAGAGTCATCTATTTCAAAAAATGAACTATGTCTATATAAAATTAATTTGTACTAAGGTCATCCAGATAGGCAGTTTCATGTAATTAAAATTTGATATAACCATCCTCTGTTGTCTTAGTAAAGTTCAACTTGTACTGTTGAGGTCTCTTATATGGGAGCTATATAGCTAATTATTATTTGATATGGCTGTTCCCCAGAAAGATAGCAGCCTGGGAGAGCTTAATGTTTTTGAGGCTAGAAATGGATTGTTTCCAAATTTAGGAGATGATAGGTGTAATACATTCCTTAAACCATTAAATGTAATGAATACTGATAGAAAAAGCTAGCATTTTTTCTTGTTCAGTAGAGTTCAGCACCACTTTCTACTGAATAGCTAGATTCATTCAGCGTTGGACAGTATCTGTAACCATTTGGAGTAGATATCACATAAAATTATCATTGTTGCTGACTTTGGAATACTTTATTCATGTTTTAGCATTTTAAATTTAGTTTTAAAGTTCTGTCTCAAAGCATTTGCTATAGATAAACAATTCTTTCTTCTTTACATTCACAATAGATATTCTTTTCACAGCTCAATGAAGTTGTCACTTGATTAATTTTGTTTTGTAAAGGATTATTCACCTCATTAGAAATATCTCAGTATGTCAGGTATGCTGCCATCGGGTGGTTGGTAGTGAATCCTAGTCACCTGAGTCAAGCTGGAAAGTATATGCTATCCTCAATCCATCAAAACCAGCAAACATTAATTAACATTAGTCATAATAGCTAACATTTGTATAGTGCTTACTATATGCTGTGCACTGTGCTAAGCACTTTATGATTATAATCTCATTTGATGTTCACAACAACCCTGAGAAGAAAGTGCAGTTGTTATCTCCATTTTACAGATGAGGAAACTGAGACAAACGAGGGTTAAATGTCTTGTCTAGAGTCACACAGCTAGTAAGTTTTTGAGGCCAGATTTAAACTGAGTTCTTCCCGACTTCAGACCCAGTGCTCTATCCATTGTGTCTACCATGTTCCAGACCCTGGAATAGGTACCAAGGATACAAGCACAAAGTGGAAGAATTCTTACTTCTGAAGAACTTATGTTCTAATGGGGATAGAACAAGTTGTTTGTCCTTCATTTCTTGAAGAGGATCAATCCTGTCATGGGATGCTGTCTTGATTTGTGTTTAAGTGAAGCAGAGTTGCACACTGTTATCAGTTTCACTCTTTATTCCAGAGCCATTGAAGTCTAGGGGCAAGACAAAAGCCAGGCTGACTCATGATGGCCCAGGATAGAGTGGATGACCTTGTCATCTTTGGTTTCTTACCAGCACCTACTTCAGCTGCCTTCACAGCTGGCAGAACACATTGTTCTCATCTTCCTATTCCACTGGAAGTCTTCACATGCTTGGGATGGACATTTCCCTATAAACAGTTTAGTCACTCTTCTCAGATAATTCTCAATTGTTTTCCAGAATGACTGGAATAACTTACAATTCCACCGCTAGTAACAGTGTACTAGTGTTTCTGTTTCCCAGCATCCTCTCAAATGTTGATTAACTTTGGTTTTTGTTATGCTTGGTTGTTTTATTTTGTTTTTTTTTTTGCTTTATGTGAAGTGAAATTGTAAAGCTATTTGAATTTATATTCCTTTCATTATTAGTGACATGTAACAATTCTTCATATAATTGTTGACAATTTTTTTCTTGAAAATTTTGTTCTTATTCCCTGAGCACTTAAATATTGGGGGAAATGGGTCTTAGTCTTGGGTTATATATGTTGTGTATCAGGTTTTTATGAGATATTTGATGCACTTTTTTCCTCATTGATTTTCTTTCTCATCCTGGATGGATTGATTGAGTGTGTGTGTGTGTGTGTGTGTGTGTGTGTGTGTATGTGTGCATGCAAAAACTTTTGCATTTTGTATAGCCAAATTTATCTATTTTCTATAATATTATCTTTCCTATCTCCTTAAAAATTCTCTTCTTAGCCATTTTTTTTTGTGTGTGAAGGACATCTTTCTCTATTCTCTCCTAACTATTTTCAATGATAGGGTTTTTTATTTTTAGGTTGCATATCTACTTGGAATTTGCATGTAGTATAAGGTACTGGTCTGAACCTATTTTCTCTCAAATTGTTTTCTGGTTTTCCTGGATATTCTTATCAATATAAGAAGTCATTCCTGAATATTTTATATTCTTAGATTTATTAGGATAGTGAGTCTGATTGTTTCTGATCCATGCTTGACCATTCTGTTCTACTGATCTTTATTTTTTCTTTATTCACCAATATAATGTTGTTGATGATTACTATTTTACACAATAGTTTAATATCTGGAAGTGCTATTTTCCTAATTTTTTCATTATTTTAAAGTCATGGGATCATGAATTTAGAGCTGGAAGGTAATATAATATACTAAATATATTCTGATTACATTTTTTATATTATATAGGACCATATATTTAGAGACCACTTACTCTAACCCCTTTAATTTTATAGAAGGGGAACTGAGGTTCAGTAAAATTGACTTTCCAGTTCACACAATTGTTGTATATCAGAGGAAGGACTTGAAGACATGGGTCTTCTTAAGGGTAGTTCTCTACTAGACCATTTCCCTTGAGTTTCTCAAGTGAATTTTGCTATTATTTTGTCTAATAAGGGCTGCCCTTATTTGCAGTTATATAATAAAAATATATATATGTTTAGTGTCCTATTGAAAGAAAACACAACAAAATTAGAATTATTTTTCATATCCTAATTCTCATTTTCTGGTACACTAGAACATATCCCAAAGCCAAATCTCCTATATGGGGTATTGCTGTCAAACAAACAAGTGTGTAATTGGAAAGAACTTATTCATGTTTTGTTCTCACAGCTACTGGTTTCATTGTGTTATTTCTCCAATAAGAGGATAAGTTCCTTTAGGGTAAGGTCTATAACTTGAGAGTTTTGGATATCCTAAAGAGTGCCTAATACAATGCTGAACATATATTAAGTGTTCAATAAATAATAGATACTTGTTGATTGAACAAATGAAAAAGATGGAAACAAAGGCAGGTCATGGTGGATGAATGCAAAAGCGTGCCATGGACCCATAAGAATAGTTGAAAGTTGAAGATGACAAAATGTGTTTAAAGTTTATCTACGAGAATAAGGGGTCCAAAAATGAAGAGTAGTAATAATTTTACGAGATATGTTGCTAAGAGATAAGACAGAATTATTCGACTCCTATGTGTTCCCTTTCTCTGCCAAAGAGGAGCATTTTGGGGCTAGAGAGAACAAAAGAAATATGACTTATGAGAGCTCTGGAAACCAGAATAAAAGAGGAGATGAACAGTGAGATAGCTAGCATTTACCTGTCTATAAATTCAAGTCATCAGACTCACATGCATTATATCACAGGACACTGTCCTAACTGGTGTTTTTGATCTGTGTTTAACCAGTCTGTTCCACTGATCTTTATTTTCTCTTTATTAGCCAACATAATATTGATGATTGCTTCTTTACTAAATAGTTGTGATGACTGAGGAGCTCTTAGTGATCTTTGAAAGATCTTAGAGAAATTCCATAGGTCTGAAGATGAGCAAAGGTTTTTTTTTCTAATTTTCAAATTTTTTAAAACTGTGATAAATATGGGCTATTGAATTTGACTTAGATTTATGGTAAAATTCCTGAATATGTTTTTAAGGAATGGTTAGCGAACATTTAAAAGAGGAAGCAGTAATCATGAAACAGGATGGCTTTGTTAGGAACGAGTCATATCAGACTAACCTCATTTATTCTTCTAAGGTTAGACTGTAGATCAGGGGAAACTTAGAGATAGTTTAAATAGATTTTTAGCAAAATGTTTTAACATAGCCTCTCATGCTATTCTTTTGGATGAGATGGAGAGATAGATAGATAAAAGCACATTGAGGTGCATTCAGAAGTAGTTGAATGGTTAAATCCAAAGTCAGGTGACAAATCAATCAAGAAACATTTTTAAGTGTCTATTTTGTGTCAGACACTGTGTTAAGTGCTGGCAACTCAGAGTAAAACAAAAGACAGTTTCTGCTCTCAAGGACCTCACAGTTTAGTAGAAGAGGCAAAATACAAGTAAGTATGCACAAACAAGATAAATGCAGAATAAATTGGAAATAATTAATAGAGGGAAGACATTAGAATTAAGGGGGATTGAGAAAAGTTTCCTACATTAAGTGGGCTTTTAGTTGGGACTTGAAGAAAACCAGAGAAGCCAGGAAACCAAGATGAGGAGGGAGATTATTTTAGGCCTGGGCAACAGACCATCAAAATGTCTACAGTGGGGCAATGGAGTTTTCTGCTTGAGGAACAGCACGGAGGTCAGTGTTACTGAGCAGTAGAGTATGTGGTGTGAGAGAGATAAAAGGTACAAAAAGGACTGTTCAGTTGGGGTCAGGTTATGAAGGGCTAGTTGTTCATTAACTATTCAAAGTCATTTTAGAATGAAGACTCTAATCAGGGAGGAGAAGGGAAGGGAATAAGTATTTATATAGTACCTACTGTGTGCCAGGCACTGTGCTAAACACTTTTTTTAAAACATATGTTATCTCAAATAAGACAAATGGTAGTGGAATGCCCAGGGATGTACACTGTCTAATATATTTGCCATTTATTTGGTTAAATACATAAATATCTTACTTTTCATATTTACAGATGACACAAAGCTAGAAAGAATTGCTAACTTGTAAATCAGAATCAGGATCCTGACAGATTAAAACAATAGGCTTAGTAAGGCAAAGACATTTATTATTTTTTGCATTCAGTTTATTTATGAAGATCTTTTAAAAATTTGAATTGATTTTCTCAATTAACCAAAATCTATATTTTTCTGTATCCCCACCACTGAAATGGAAAGAAAAATTACCCACCCCCCTTTTAAAATAAATTTATTTAAAATTTTTTTAAATTTTAATTTAATTATTAAAATTAACTAAATTTTAAATAAATTTAACTAAATTTTAAATAAATATATACAATTAAGTGAAACATATTCCCTGTATTGTGGATGTCCAAAAAATAGATGCCTCAGTTCCCGAATCCATCACCTCTATGCCAGGAGTTTTGTGGCATGTTTCACAAAATGAAATTTAAAAGGAATGAATTTATAGTCTTATACTTGGTTCAGAAAATTGATTTACAAGCAAAAGATGGGAAATGGTGAGGCAGCAATTCATCAGGAAAAAACTCTTATGGCTTTAGTGGATGAGAAGCTCAGTATGAGTCAATGATGTGGTCATTCTTCATTTAGAAGGCACGGTGCTTCTGACCAAGGAGATCGTAGTCTACCCTGGTCTGATGACATTTAGTAATAATTATGATGATGGCAACAGTAACAACATCAGCAAGCATTTATAAATTGTTTTAATGTGTGTAATGCACATTACCAATGTTACCTCCTTTTATCTCTAGGAGCTATTATAATTATACCCATTTAACAGATGAGGTAAATGAGGAAGGTGAAGTGACTTCCTTCAGGTTACACAGAGTGTATGTCTGAGGTGGAATTTGAGCTCAGTTCAGGCTTTCCAACAGCGCTCTCTCAAAATGGAATGGAGTGCCTTGTGACATGGTGGTTTCTTTTTAATGCCAATATTCTAATATGCCAATGGATCTGATAGCTTATCACTGTCTGTATTCTCTGGAGTGCTGCAGACCATCCTGTTCATTCTACCATCCAGGTCTTCCATAAATTTGCAATTGAGGCATCTAACTAGCATGTTGGAGACTTTCCTCATGTTTTCTTGGAAAGATTTGGAAGATGCCAATGGACTATCCATCATTCATCCCTAGCTCTCCCCATGTAACCAACTTATTTTATTTTTCCATAATGCTATTTTTTAGTTGAAATGTTTTACACCATTTCTTCTTTGTAATGTTGGCAGCCTGTCTACACTTACCATGCCTTTTCATTGCCCTTTGAGTGATACTTATCTTTGATTCTTTGGAGATTATATTACAGCCAGATATCACTGGAATAATATTAATATTAAAGAGATGGACTTTTGTTTAAGAAATTTGGAAACATTAAAAGAAACTTGCAATTTATCAAAGGCTAGTTCTCCTCCTGTTCAGTCCTAGGCACAACTTGTTATCTATTTCCCATGTCTGCACAAAATATAATGTAATGGACACTTAAAATGTTTTTTTTAAAATGTCAGTGCTCTTTTTTATATCGCAGTCATTTCCCAATAACATTTCACTCAACACATCCCTCTGCTTTGTAAAAAAGATGACAACTAAGCAAAACTGACATCTGCTGCATCTGACAATATCTGCAATATTTCACACCTGTCTCCTACCACCTCTGTACCAAATGACTGACTAGTTTCCTATGTTTTGATAAATATTTTCCTGTTTCCTATTAGGTGGTAGACATATGTCCTAACCCCAAATCCCAAGTTACCACACAAGCGTCTTGGTGATATTTTCTTTCTCTGTCCCCTTCATCTTCCCACCATCATGGAATATTTTAACTATGACTACTTTTAAACTTTGATTTGTTGCTTCATTGCATTAAAATCTTGATAGCAAATATCATCAATTTAATGATCAAGTTAGTATTCAGATTTATAAGAAAGTGGTTTTTCCCAAACCACTTGCATTTGTGAAACAATTAGAAAGATTCCATCAATATTTATTTTTCACAAAGATCAGAACCATACCTGTGATTTGTACAATTTTAAAAACTGAATAAGGTTTAAGGTTATCTCGTCTAAACTAATTTTTTTAATTAAAAATGTTCTGTTGAGGCTTGCTGCTTTTACTTATATTCATTTTCCCATACGTCCTGCCCCATCCCTATGCAGAAACTTTCCTTACAACAGAGATCAAACATTTATTTGATAAGCTCTTTTATGCCACATCTCCTACATAATTTCTAGTTAGTATTGTATTGTATAGAGAAAACCCTCCTCATATCTTACTAAACAGTGACTGGATGACTTCTTATCAGGCATTTGACAGAGGAAATTCTTAGTATGGCAGAGATTGGACTAGATGGCACCTAAGATCTCTTTCAATTCTAAAATTTGGCAATTGATTAATTAACATGAATAACTGAGACTTGATAGATATTAAATTATTGTAATCAGAATAATTTTTAAACATAGTTTTGTTTTAATACCGGTTAATATATTCTGTACCAGATTGGTAAGGCCTTTACAGTGTCTTACAAAGCACTGGTGGTATGTTTTAATAAAATCATTTTATATTCCCAGCATCAATAGTAAATTCACAATCTGGTTATATGGTCCTAAATTGAGCTAATTGCTAGTCTAGAAACCAAATCTCAAATTAGTGGTACTTACTCATGCACAACACCATCTATTACATTCACAGGAAATAATAAAGTATAGAGAAAACTAAAAATGCTGGGTAGCTTTTAAACAAAATTGCAATCTATTTTTTGGGGAAGTCTCATTTAAGGATCACATAAACATGTAATTTGGGGTAGACAATTCAATTTCTAGAAATAATCTTAAGTAGGTTGTTTGTTTGAAGAATGTCTATTTGAAGCCGAAATAGTCATTGTTTTTTAAAACCTCAATTTCTTTAATATTGCTTCCTTTCATCAAGCAACAGACTGTAAGCTCAAAGTCTAAGCCCTTTGCAGCTGTCAGCTCACATTCTGTTTATTCTTTAGGCTGTCATAGCTCCATTACTAAATCCCCTGAAGCCCTTTGATTTTTTTTTCTGTTTGTAAAACGTTGAGCTCATTCCCCATTACAGGTGAATGTTATCAGAAAAAAAGTATTCAAACAGCTCTAAAGTCTTGAAATGTGGAATGGTCATTAACCAAGTTTTATTTCTGTATAGAAATCTAATCATTAAGAAGCAAACAAAAACAGCCACTGATTGGATTATAATGTGTTACCATGTGTATTTTCAGACTTTGGAGAAGTGTTAATGAATCAGTATATCATAAAGAATCATAGAGATCCCATTTACGAAGTCAGACCATTTTAAGCTACGATCCTAAGTGAAGATCTCTTGTTTTCCTAGTAGAACAAGACTGGGCATTTCTGACTAAGAATATAGAAAGTCAGAGTAAGGGAAGAACTCAGATGAGAACATGATGTTTAAGAAAATTTTCTTTAAAGGAAGTGTCATCTGTAGATAAAATTTAGTCTCTGAGATTTTCTTATATTTGACTTTATGAACTTCAAACTATCTTACAAATTTATTTTGCCAGGATATGGCATGTGACCAGTTGATAATATGGAGCTTACTTAAAATTCACTCATTTGATCAACAAACATTTATTAAATAACTCATGTGTGTTAGGCTCTGTTCTCAGTATTGAGACACAAAGACAAAAACGAGATAGTCTTTGTCCTCAAGAAGCTTATATTCTTTTAGGTGAAATAAAATGTACACAAGTGATTACACACACACACACACACTACATATATACATTGTTGCTGTTTATTTGTTCAGTTATGGCTGGTTCTTTGTGGGTACCATAGTGTACCAATAATGTCCATGAGGTTTATATTCCTCATAAAGACACTGATGTGGTTTGCTATTTCCTTGTCTCATGGATTAGGGTAAACATAATTTAAATGACTTGCCTAGGGTGACATAACTAGTAAATGTCTGAGTCTGGATTGAACTCAGATTTTTGTGGTTCCAGGACAAGCACTCTATCCACTGAGTCACCTACCTGTCTCTAAAAGTCTTTTGTCAGACCATCTGTCCTCATTTGGCTTCAGAAGATACTGTAGCTTAGGTGTTTAGTCATGTCTGACTCTTCATGACCTTGTGGACCTGTCTGTGGAGTTTTCTTGTTCAAAGATAAGATGTTAAGTGATTTGCCTGGTGTTACACAGCTAGCAAATATCTGAGGCCAGGTTTGAACTCAGTTTTTCCTGTATCTAGGTCCAGTGCTTTATCCACTGGGCCACCTAGTTGCTTCTACTTATATACATTACTTAATACCATTCTTAAATACATTACTTTTATACAAAATAGAAAATATTTGTGCAATAATATCATTTATAGAGAGCTTAAAGGTTTGCAAAGCACATTACCTCTCTCATTTGTTCCTTATATCAATCCTGTGAAGTAGATGCTATATATTATTATGAAGAAACCAAGGAAGATAATGGTTATGTGACTTGCCCAGGGTCACACATAGCCATCTGAGGAAGGCTTTGAACCCAGGCCTTCCTGTCTCCAAGCACTATGGGGAAGAAGAGTAGTGAGGGCTGGTGGAGAGAAATAAGGATAAATCTTATGTATTTGTAGGTGGTATTTCCCTTCCAAGTAAGGGGGTGGTCACACAACCTATGCAAAACCATGGAGACAGAAGATGGAATGTCACTTACATAGAATGAATGAAGGAATGATATGCAATAATCCCAAGAAGGTAAGCTGGAGTCAAATTATGTCGGGCTTTAAATGTGAACAGAGGTGTTTATATTTGAGTATAAGGTGAAAGAGAGGCATCAGGCCCTCTTGAAGGTCTTTAGGAATACCAGTTGGGCAGCTATGGGGATGATGTGAGAGGAAATATACCTGAGGCAGGGAAACTGACTTGGAGGCTGTTACAATGATCCAAGAGATAGGTGATATGAATATTGAGAGAAGGGGATGGATGAAAGAACTATTATGGTAGTAGACTGTACGCAGTGCGGCAACTGATTGAGCAATGGGGGATAAGAGAGAGAAGAGCAGAGGAATATTGATGTTGTGAACTTGGATGACTAGAAAGATGATTTCCCCTAAAAATGGGCAATTGGGAAGAGAGGAGAATATTATTTTTGGAAAAAAGATAACGATTTCTGGTTTGGATGCCAAAGGTTTGAGAGGCCTGAAGAGTATCCAGTGAGAAATGCCTAATATCAGTTGTTCATGTGGGATAGGAATTAAGAGAAAGGTTAGGACTGAGTATGTAGATTTGAGAGTCATCTAGGAATTGAGATCACCAATAGAAAGAATATGAAGAGAAAAAGCTCTGGAGCAGAATCTTAGGAGATACTCATGGTGAGTGAGGGATATGGATGATGGGTTTTATTTTGAAAAGAGGTTTTTTTAAACTTTTCCTAGTTATAAGCACTACCTAGTCATAAATGAAGAGTTGAGAGTATTTTCATTTAAACTTATGAATTAATGCTTGTTGAATTCCTTCTAATTTTCTTTTTCATTTTACTTAAAGAAACAGGGTAGGAGATTTAGCACGGTATAGAGTAATGTTTGGCAGGAAACTCAATACTAACTTGATACATAAGGAATTTGTTTAAATACTATGGGCCTCAGGTTTTTCCATATGATAAAGAGGTTTAATTAAATGCTTCCTAAAGATCTCTTTTTGGGGGACAGCTAGGTGTTGCAATGTCATGCCTAGAGTCGGAAAGACCTGAGTTCAAATTTGACCTCAGAAACTTAACTATTTGTGTGACCCTGGGTGGGTCACTTAACCCTACAAGCCTCAGTTTCCTCATCTGTAAAATGAGTGGGAGAAGGAAATGGCAAACCATTCCAATATCTTTGCCAACAAAACCCTAAATGGGGTCGTGAAGAGAGTCGGACATGAATGAAAATGACTAAGCAACGAAATGTCTCATTTGATTCTACAAGTCTGTGAATCTACAGTTCAATTCAACAGACATATATTAAGCACCTGCTACTTCTTAGTCATTGTTCTATGTGTAGGGACTTAGAGATAAATAGGAAACAGTACCTGCTCTCAAAGAGCTTCTATTCTAAAGTGGAAGGAGGGAGAGAGGATAGTGGCAGTGGTGGGGAGAGAACAAAGTTTATCCAGACAAGTAAATACAGAATCCTTGCATGGAGGGAGAGAGCACTAGCAGCTAGAGGGATCATGGAAAGTGTCTGGTAGGAGGTGGCTTCTGAAATGTGCTTTGAAGAAAGCTGCTAGGAATTCTATTTGGCAGAGGTGAGAAATGGGTGCAATCCAACACTGAGGTGTAGATTGTTCAAAGGTTATCTGAACTGTCATGTAAGGGGAATAACAGATAAGCTGGATTATTCACATGCTGTGGGATAATATATTTGTATATTGTCGGACTGAGAGAAGGTGTTGTAGAATGGAGAGAGATCTGCTTTCAGAGTCAGGGAGTCTTAGGTTCAAGCTCTGTCTTTGACAGTGTTTGCCTATGTGACATTGGGTTACTCACACGTCTCAAGCCTCAGGTCACAGGTCTCTAAGGCTTTAAATTTCAGAACAGTTGTTTATCTGAATTCAATCAATCAATCAACATTTATTATTATGTATGATCTATTATCATGTGCTTAGTTAAGTGCTGAGGATACAAAAAGAGACAAAAGACAGCCCCAAGGAGCTTTGGATCTGTATCTTTTGTTTGTGGTCTCAGAATCAATTTCTATTTTTTATTACACTGTGGTGTGTAAAAGACATATTAGTTATTCCTACTTTTTCATATTTGTTTGTAACATCTCTCTGCCACAGTACATAGTTTTTGTAAAAGTTCCAGATGGTGCAGAGAATATGTTTATTCTCTTTGTATATCCCCTTACACAGATGAAAAATTAAAAAAAAATTCTCAGGTTATAATTTTAAAAGACAAAGCACTTATCTGAATAACTTAAGCAGAAGACCCCTCTCTGACTAGTCTTCCAAATCCTGCTGTTGGGGAAAAAGTGATCTGTGGTAGCTTTGAGTGTGTGCAGGGGTCCAGAAAGGAGAGGAGGGAGGAGAAGGCAGATATTGACAGAAATCAAGAGCAGAATTTACTCTGTATTATTCAATTTCAACAAGAAATGGCTTGACTTTGCTTAGAATATACAAAGGCTTGTAGAGTGTGACTCTCCCACCCCACTCCACCTTTCCTTTCCTGTTTTCTGTGTGTCCTCTAGTCAGATTTCTGCTTTCTTAAGTATTTAATTCGCTGTGGTCACTGCCACTAACCACACCACAAATACAATCTCACACCTTTCTGGAGGGAGGTCTATTTATTTTAACCCCTTGTATAGTCCCAAATGGGAAATCTGCCCTTACTAGAAAGATAGCCCACAGAACCTTGAGATCTTAACTATCCAGAAGCGTTTGAGTCCTTCCCTAAAATATATTTCAACAACTTACAATCTTACCTAAAATTCTTCCTGCTATTTTTGGGCTCTCCCTACTTAGCCTTTGCTAAGAAAGTCAGCTTGGAGGAGAGGTTTGACAGCCCTACTACATTAACTGTGAAATGTGTCTGATAGAATGCATGAATGTAGCAGTGATGGGTATCATAGGAATAGAGAGAAAAACATACCTGTTTACAGTTTAGAAAGTATTCCAGACTCCTTGAGAATAGATCATGCTCTGTTGAGCATAAATAACTCATATTAGAATGCCACATTGGGTTTAAGATTATTATTTAAAGTAGGAAATTGGTATTGCAGTCTCTTATTGATAATGTACCGAGGAGTGTTCATTCAACATTTGGTAAATGTTTTCTCTGTGAGAGGCACGAAGCTAAAACTAGTGGAGATGCAGAATAAGATGTAGTCTCCACTATCTACATCTAGTAAAGAGATGAGAAATATTCAATAGCTATAATGCAAAAAACAGCACAATTACGTACAATTTTAAGTGATATAGAATGTTTCTTTTATTAACAGTTCTATGACAAAGATAACATAACTATTGTCATTCCCATTTTACAAATGAGATACTTGAGGATTACAGAAATGAAATGACTTGCCCATAGTTATGTATGATGTCATAAACCATGAAGAATTGAACCTTGAACTCTTCATTTCACATCTAGTACCCTTTTCTCTATGCCATGATTCTTCCTTTCTCAACAGCCTGGTAAAGTTGGTAGTTTTAAAGTATAGCTGAGTAAATACTTATACACTTAGCTAAGTGCTAAGAAAGCTATGGACAATTTGCTATGATAGTTGATTTGTAGCCAGGAGAGGCAGCAAAAGCTTTAAGGATGTTCCTTGAAGGATGGGTTGAATTGTATCTAGGGTGAAGAATGAAGGAAGATACTAGGAAAGGCATTCTTAGAACTGGAAAGGTCATAGAGGTGGGAAAATATCAGGCATTTTTTCCGAAGATGGAAAACAGTGCAGCTTTGTGGGAGCATAGTGGACAATGTGATAGCTTTTAAACATGGTAAGATTAAAAAGGAAGACTAATTCACATAGTAATTATTAACTATGATGATGATAACTATACATTTTATTATTCTGCACCAGGCACTTTACAAATATCATCTCATTTCATCCTCACAACAACCCTGGGGACCGTTCCATCGGTAGTGCAAGTATGGAATAATAGTTTATCCTGAAAATCTCCCAGGGAGAGACAATTAGTACAGAAATTAATCTACCAAGTAAATGTTTAAAAGGTATCTTTTTAAAAGGAGGGATGACATTTTTGGTGTCTCCCCTCCACCCTACTTTGTTTCTCAAGGCATTATCTTTGTAGATGTTGGCATGCATGATTTGAAAATCCAAAATGTAGCTATAGCTTTGTTAAATATCCACTTTGGCCTTCTCCTTTCTGGTCTTTCATGCTTTATCTGATCAGATTACTAACAATAATTCCTTGGTCTTCACTCTGGCTCAGTTCCCACTGGGAAATTTCCAAATGGGAACTAGGTCTAAGTGAAGATGGGAGAACCAGGCTCACAAATATATCTTTCTATGCTTGATACCAGAAAAAACAACAGCGGCGGCAGCAGCAGCAACAGTGAGTTGAATTGCATTGCACATTGTGTCATCCACCTAGTTGCCAGGTAAATTCTGATTTACAGAGCATTGATCAGGTTTGAGGCAGATGGGTAGAAAAAAGGAAGAGCATATTCTCATTTGCTTGGCAATATCTTTGGACAAATAGAGAAGTTGTGTTTAACTTTTAAAAAGAAGCCAATTTGATATGGAAACTACTGAAAGAGCATGTCCAGGAACCGTCCAAAGTCAACAGACTGTGAAAGAGTAATGAAATGATTAGTTCAGTTAATATAAGTGTGGAAGAACACCTACTTATCTAATTTTTTACATCTAAGTTTTCTTTTTATTATAAAAGAGAGGGGTTCCAACTGTGCTTGTGACCTCACCTTATACGTCTTTTTATAAATATAGGCAACTCTCTCTAAGACTATAAGAAAAGGTGCCAGACTGTATTGGTAAGGTAAAGTTCCTTTTTGGGAGTTCCTTACATACTAGTTAAACTCATGTATTCAGTTCAAACCTGCAAATATAAATACATATGTATACATACACACACACACACACATATACAAACAGAGAAAATGAAAGTAAGCCAAAGAACAGGCAGCAACTCCATCTGAAAAATTTTAGGTGATGGAAGTTGATAAGAACTATGTTCAGGATAATTGCATATTTGAAAAGTTTATTTTAATTATGTATTAGATTGCCATAAAATCTAAGGACATATAAAGAGTCTCTGGTTGTCATACATTTTATATATAGAGCAAACAAGTTATTAAAATTATTCTATGTTGAAAATATTTGACATTATGGAATCTGTCCATATTTTAGCAATATAGTTCAACATAGGAAGGGAAAGCCTATACACTTACACAAACACTCCTGGTAAGCTTCACGTTCATAAAAGGAGTCATTTTGCTGAAAGGGGAGGTTGTTTAATGTTTGGGCTATTGTTTTTTGTTCTCTGATTTTGAATTTTGGAGCTGCTTTTCTCGTTTCCTTTCTTTTCTTCTTTTTTTAAACATTACGGTGATATTCAATTGAACCTGTAGGTGGCAGCAACTTTCCGCCTATGGAGTTTGCGTTATGAAAATTCATTTGCACTGAGAGTAGATTGAAATTTGAGGTAGTTATTGCAATGGGTGCTGACTATCACAGATCTATTTTGAATTAAGCAAGTGTAGGTGTATTTTATATTTGACTTTTAAAGGCCACCCCCGACCCATCTCCCCAATTGAGCATATGCATGCATACACTGATATACACAGTCTAGAATTAGGAAGTATTCATTTTGAAATCTAATGCCCTTGTAAATCTGGGTGTGATATCACTAGCTGGCCTTTGTCTCAAAGGGAAAGGGTTGTACCAAGTGAAGTGTATTATCAACAAAGGCAGTGAATTATCACCAAGCATTTTGCCATCATTCTTTTGGTACTACATTTGAACTTATTACTCAAATTTCCTAAAAACAATGACCTTTAAGATTTGTGTAGAATCATAAATTTGGTGATCCAGTATATTTACAAAGTGTTACAATAAATTTGCTTCATGGAACCTACTTACACCTCAAAGGTCACCTCCTGCCTGTGTTTCCTTCAATCTGTCATTGGGGTAAAGGTACAGATTGAGCATCTCATTTACCTCCTTTTTCAGGCAAGACAAAGCTTGCCTTTGTCAAGCAGTCCACAAATTGAAGACCTTCACGATGGCAATAGTTACAAAGATTTGGAAGGGCTAATTGGAGAGGTCAGAGGGAAAATCATTCATATTGCCATGGCTAAGTCTTCCCAAGTGGAATTATTTAAACATCTTGGCAGCTGTTTATTTTTTACAATGCTTAGAGATATTAAGATTGCTATCCTTTTGATAACTCCTTGTGGTCTGCCTCCCTCTTGGGTTGACCGAGATGATACTGGTGAGAAAGGATGGTTCCAATTAATGAATCTTAATAGAAAATCTGGCCCCAACACATTTGGCCTCTGTAGCCCTTTCCCAGCAGGGTTTCAGTTTAAAGAAATAGAGGGAAGTGTTTTGTAAAACTGAACTTCAAGGGTCCCCCTCTCTGACTGCTGGTCAGATCAGTTTTCAACATCGCTCGCCTATCCAGGCTGGTTTCTGACATCTGTTTCTTCATTTGTCACTGGGCAGAAATCCAAATAAATATTTTTTGAAGCAGGACACCTTGTTCAGAAGTTGAAAGGTTGACAAGTCCAAGTAAATACTGATGGTTAGGAAGATTAGGAGAGAGAAAGGATAAATCAAAGACACTTATTCAAGAACTCTTTTTTTGGGAAAAGAAGAAGAAAGGATCTCTCCTATGTTACAGCAGATGTGAGGACAAAGTCAAGTTTCATAGGCAGAATAGAACCCCTTTATAGCATCTACCTCATGTGTTGATCCCCATGTAAACAAGACACATGATTTGTCTCATGAGAAACAAATCCTTGACACTGTGTTATACTTTATAGCAATTTAAAAAATTTAGTTAAAATGTTACAACTCCAGAGGATCTCAGGTTCATTTACTGATAGAATCCAAGTCTAGAGATGTAAAAGAACCTGAGAGGCCATCTCAGGGGTAGATCAGTGGCATAGGAGATAGAGCTCTGGGCTGGGTGTCAGAAAGACCTGAGTTCAAATCCCACCTCAGACATTTATGGCATCCTAGTCTCAATTTTCTCATGGGTAAAATTTGGATGATGATAGCACCTACATTGTGGGGTCTTGTGAAGACCAAGTAAGAGAATAATTGCAAAGCATTTAGAGTGTCTGTTAGAGAAAGGTGTTATGTAAATATCACTATTACTGTATTTAATCCCATCACTTTACAGATGAGGAAACTAAACCCAGGTAAATCAAGTGCTTTACCCAAGGTCATCCCAGTAGAGTCAGAGGACTCCAAATTCATGACTTTTTCTACTCTCCCACAATGCCTTTTAGTCCAATGCCTTCATTTTCTGTATAAGGAAACTGAGACCCCAGGAGGTTTAATGACTTGTTCAGAATCGCATACCTAACCACGTCTTTGTTTCCTGTCAGTGCAGTCGCTCACTGAACTAGAGGGTTGCTTCAGGTTTTTCTCTGGGACTCTGGTTTGCTGGCAGTCTGTTTTTAGGCTCTTAGTGTCTAGCCATCACTATTGCGTTTACAAATATATTTGTATAATATAAGTTGATGTCCACAATGGGGAAATGTTGATTCTTTCTTTGAAGAAGAATTAGATATTTTAAATTTCTTTTTTAAAAGAATAATTTATTTCTAAGCACAGGACAATTTACAGAAAAATGAAGAGTCAAGCAACAATAAAGAGACTGCATTTTATGAATCTTTCTGTTTCTCTTACCACCCAGCTAAGCACCCAGCAAGTCACTTTGTCAAAATGTAATGAATATTGTGTGAACTAATTACTAGATGAGGAAAAAGGCATTCTACCTACTGTAGAATAAGGATAGTAGCTGATATTCAGTAAGGGGCTTTAAGGCTTGTAAAGCATTTTACATGTATTCTCCCATTTATTCCTCATAACAACCAGCACTTAACACAGTAGGTGCTTAATAAATATTTATTTATTGGTTGATTGTTGATTGTCAGGTAAAAACTGTAAATCTTACTGTTCTCATTTTACATAGGAAGAAATTAAGGATCATAGGCATTAAGACACGGACTTTATGTCATATGAGTTGTAAGGATTAGACATGGGATTCACATCTAGACCTCTCCCACTTCTACTTCTAGCATTCTCTATCTTTCTTGGTTTTCTGAGATGCAAATGACAACTTTCTGGTTTAAAAGGAAATGACAACTTTTAAGGTTCTTAAAAAATCATGTACTATCATATATGATATCAAGCTTTTTGATTAATTATAACTTATAGGATGGTTGATAACAAAAGAAAACTGTGTTTTTACAACTGATACATATATTATTGCATTCCTCCCAGAAATTAATGTAGGTTTAAACATTAAGGAACGCTAGTCAAGTGACTTGGGGTAAGTCACACTTCTTTGGAATTCAGTTTCCTTTTCCATAAAATGAAGAGATTGGAGTCGGTTGTTTCTAATAATTCCTTCCAGAACTAAATAATTCTATCTTATGATTTATTGTGATAATATGTTTGATTTTGTTGAGTCTAAACCTCTGGAAAAAACAACTTAAGTTGTTCTGTGAAAACTCTTGTGGGGATTGGCCCACTCGTTGAGGAAACTAGATTGGTCTTAGATTACTATTTTTAAGAACTGATGTCAAGACATTGAATCCAACAGTCTGAGTGGGGAAAAAAGAATCATTCATATTTTTGAGATTACATTATAAATGTTTCATAATTTAAGAAATAGATAGTAATACTAGCGGGAAGATTTTGGTTTCTAATAATGCATTTGTTTTTAATAATATTTTAGCTTTTCAAGTTTAAGAATCAATTATCACCCAGCATATTTGGAATTTTGGTTCTCAATTTATGATGATTAAGTCACTGGAAATGTTTGTTAAGCTAAAGAACAAAAGAAAACTATAACAACAAATCCCACTATATTAAAAAAATACACATAGGAAAGAGAAACAATAATTTAGATTTGACACAATACAGTCCCTGTAGATGAACTTTCCTTTCTATGCCAGAAAGCCTGCTTTTGTTCTCAGAAATGTTCTGTAATACACATGCATGCCAACTATCCATGTTTTAGAGAAACATTCAATGTTTTTTGGAAAAAATTAACCATTTTTAAACTCAATTTTCCCCAAACTTTCATGATCTGTTAGTCTTTTCTCTGTAGAACTCTATAGAAAAGAACCTTTAAAAAGGTAATGTTGTTTTCATACATAAAATATAATGACCAATATATACATCTACACTCATCCACATACATATTTATATACATACCAACACATACACACACACGTGTGTGTGTGTGTGTGTGTGTGTGTGTGTGTGTGTGTTACCCATTTGGACAATGTTACCTGAAAACTTATAGTAGAACTTATAGTGTATAGTAGAAGAAGTCCTTAGGCTGGATTTGAATTTAATCATGTGGAGTTAATCAAATCTGATTTATAGATTGATTGAATTTTGAGCTGGAAAATATTCACTTCCAATTCACTTATTTTACCAATGAGGAAATTGAGACCTGGAGTGGTTAAATGATTTGCCTAAGGATGCATGGCTGTTTGGTGTCAGAGCCTAAATTAAAACCTAGATGGAGTCCTGGTTCAGTCTTGCTTCTATTTACCATGCTGTTTCCTTTCTAAAACATTTCACATTTTTTGTTCTCTCTCATTGAGGAAGCCTAGAAAGTGTACACTAGAAAGATCACTGCACTTTGACTGACTGTTCTAGTTACTAGCTATGTGACTTTAGGCTAGCCACTTAGTGTTTTCACCTTAGTTTTCTAATTTGTAAATTGGGGATGATATATTATATATATATATATATATATATATATATATATGTATAATTTTATTATTAACTTCATAAGACTATTGAGGGGAACATTCTCTGGAAAGCCTGAAGTGATCCACAAGTGTTGGCTGTTAATATATTTCTGAAGAGAGTTCCCTGTCATTGGAGGTTTTTCACAAGAAGCTGGGTAACTACTTATTTTTATTATGTGATGTAATAAATATTTATATTATAATGGGAATTTGTGCTAGAAGGATTGACCCCTGAGGTTCTTTTTTAACTTGAATATTATGGGATTCAAATTCTACATTGTGAAATACATAAATATCAATTTGAAAACAACCAAATTTTGGCTTACCTAATGGTGATGGAGGTGCCTCTTTTGGACCTTTGACAAATGTCTCCTCTTATCAAACAGTGTAATTCATGGTGCACAAGGACCTATGATTATTTAACATGTAGAGGAAAAAGACAAAGAAAGCTCTAATAACTGTTTTTAAGCACATAAGCTATTTTTTATACCAAGGATGGTGAGCATCTGTTCTCTATCTCTACTGAAGCCAGAGCATGAGGAAACAGGAATAAATTGCAGTATGAGGTAGTTAGGTTAGATCAAATGAAGAATTTTCTGTCAGTACTGTTAAACACTGAAATGGATTATGATGGGAGATTGTGAAATCTTCTCATGACTTGTTTTAAAAATAGGGTAGTGTTCCATTGAACTAGGCTCTTTTAGATGTAATCTTGCCTATAAGGAGAGGGGATAGACATGGAATGACAAATATTGATGAAAGACCCACTGAATCCATACATAGGTTGCTTTCTGAATGGTGAGTTTGTATGACCTTTACTTCATCCTGTGTGAAAAATAAAAGTCCCATATCTTAAACTGGTGTGGTAAGATTTCTGCTATCAGTAATAATATGCTTGGGGTACATGGGGTCCTCAGGAGGATTAGTACCTCTGGTGGGAGGGTTTGCCAAGCCCTTTTCTTATCCATCTTTGGTGTCCACCTGTTTCACCCAACTCTCCTCTAAGAAGCTGTAGCATGAGCAGTGACCACACGTCGGTAAAATCATCTTGGCAGGCAGGCTAACACAGATTGGGAGTAACTGATAGGCCCTCAAACCTGAGTTAGAAGGATGTCTACCCTAAGTATGTGAAAACTTCTTCTGGGAGAATGATCAGATGAGAACAATTTGTTTCAACAGTCATGAAGGTGGCTGAAGTAGGCACTGTGGAACGTGTAGAGCCTGCTCAGGCACTGAAGACCGTCTCCTGCTTCCTGGGCCATTGACAGTCATCTTGACTTTTGTCTGCCTTTGGATTTCAATGACTCAAGAAGAGAGAGTGAGGCTGATGACTGTGCAGCTCTGACTTATCTAAGTCCCATTCATGCTCAAGTCAAGACAGTACCCATGATGTCTTTCATCTTTTTGGAAATGAGAGACAAGCAGCAATGGTATACTTAGTGCTAGCAGAGCTAAGACAGACATGGTATGTAAGTGGTTCAGGCCATTTTTTCAAGGTTGTTCCAGATCTGAGGATGTTACAGTTTCAAAGTCAGAAGTGACATCAGTGGCCATATTGTCAAAACTATATATAAAAATAATCTTATGTACAATGCATTATTTTATTATTGCTAAAATGATTAGGTTGGATTAGATACCCTTGGCAATCCCTTATGATTTTAAATCAAATACCCTAGGGCCCTCTGATATCCAATAAGTGATCTACCATCTAGCATTTGTTTAAAGGCTGTGGCTAGGCAGTGCAGTGGATAGAACACTGGCTCTGGAGTCAGGAGGACCCTGACACGTGATACTGGCTGGGTGAGCCTGAGTACATCCCTTAACCCCAGTTGTCTAGTAAGACACACATATACATGCAACTTCCAATGAAGAGGTATGCACTACCTCTTAAAGCAGTCCATTCCACTTTTGTATAATTCTGATTGGTAGAAGTTCTACTTAAATCAAACTTAAATTTGCCTCTTGGTGATGTCTACCCCTTGTTCCTTGTTCCGTCCTCTGTGACCAAGCATAACACATTCATCCTCATTTTCATGCAAAAGCCTTTTTGACATTTGATGATATATCCCATCTTCCACTATGTCTTTTCTTTTCCTGGCTAAAGACCCCTAGTTCATTTAGTTGATCCTCCTATGAAATGACCTTGAGGCCCTTCATGGTCCTTGTCCTTCTCTGGACACTGTCTAGATTATTAATAACACAGATGACCTCCTCAATGATGTGGTCAATGTTCCAGAGAACTGTGTAACCTCTATTGTACTTATGTCTATAATCAGCCTAGAAAGGACTCCAAAATACTTGATGTAATAATATTTCACTGTAATTTATACAAATAATCTGAAGTCCAGTGACACTAGTTTCGAACAGGACACTCCGTCATTTCCCTGCTCAAGACCTTGTCACTGACTGTTCTCTATGTCTGTAATTATCTTCTTCCTCATCTCCACCTCCTGGTTTCTTTCAAATCTCAGATAAAACCCACCTTCTATAAAAAAACCTCTCCTATGTCTCTTCAATCCCAGTTCCTTTCCTCAGCAATTATCGTCAATTCATCTTGTATGTGTCTTGTTTGTATATCGTTGTTTACATGTTATCTCCCCCATTTGAACTCTAGATGGTGAACTTGTTTCTGAAGGATTTGTGGTTGCTAATGAGATGACCTTTACTGAATCCCACATCTCAAACCTGTGTGGTGAGGTGGGCAGGGGCAGTTTTTGCCTTTCTTTGGATCTCCAGTGCTTAGTACAGTACATAGCACATAGTAGGTGCTTAACAAATATTGTTTCACTTCACATGGAGTCTTAGAAATCGTTGAGATATCCCCTTATCTATCCCATGTGCCTCTAAGCATCTATCTTCCCATCTATCAAGGAGCTAGAGGTTCTCATGGTATTTGTTTTTGTTTGTTTTATTTCAAAATGCAATGTGCATCTCAGGGGACCACTCTTTGGTCACCAGGAAACGACATTGTTAGACTTAATAACCTGGAAAATAAAGACCTTGCCCAAACCAAATCTTTAACTTCATTATCAAAAAACTTGGATCAGAGACTGGCTCTCAGTTTGCTGTGTGACACAACTTGGTCCTGTGTGACACAATTTGATTTTGGGCTTATTCTCTGTGTTCTTTCAGTTGTAAACTTAAGCAGCAGGGACTGGTCTTGATTTCACAACCTTGTAAGCATGCCCAGAGGCTTCACCAATGGGAGATACAGGGAATCCAAGACAAAAACAAATAATAATAGTGAAAACATGTCAACTGGCAGATTGTCTGAAAGGATTCCTCTAACAGCCAAGTTGATGAAAGACAAGAACGCCTTTCCTTTTTGATAAGTCTAACCAAATGTGTTTGTTTCCTTTAGCAACACTCGCACTACTGTTGTTGTTTCCATGTGTTCTTCTCAGCATTTCATAAGTACTAGAAATCTCTAGGGATGAGAGCAGTAAATGGGAAGTCCAGAACTGTGAGTTCTAATTGGGATTTTGTGTTTGATTTAACATAGTTAAACTGAGGATGATGGTAATGATGAGCAAGAAACAGTCGGAGAGGAGAAGAAAGAAGAGGAGAAAAAAGAGCAAAAAGAGGAAGAGAAGGAGAAGAAGAAGAAGAGGAGAAAAAAGAGCAAAAAGAGGAAGAGAAGGAGAAGAAGAAGAAGGGGAAGAAGAAGGGGAAGAAGAGGAAGAAGGGGAAGAAGAGGAAGAAGAAGGAGAAGGAGGAGGAGAAGAAGAAGAAGGGGAAGAAGAAGAAGGAGAAGAAGAAGAAGGAGAAGAAGAAGAAGGAGAAGAAGAAGAAGGAGAAGAAGAAGAAGGAGAAGAAGAAGAAGGAGAAGAAGAAGGAGAAGAAGAAGAAGGAGAAGAAGAAGAAG
>CM053770.1:400589754-400629921 GCA_028658325.1 Potorous gilbertii | reverse complement strand
AGTTTTTTTCCCTTTTCTGGGCATTTTCCCAGCCAGTTACTTGACTTATGAGAGTCCTCTACACCCCAGCCTAGGTCTGCCCGAACTAGTGCTTGGGGGTCTGAGATTCAAATGCTGCTCCCCAGCCTCAGGGCTTTTGGGGCAGGCCTGACTGCTCTTCAATGGGAGCTTATCTGCTGGTTCTCAGGTGGGGGCAGGGCCGCCTCTCAGGCTCATTTCCCTCAGGGGGTTTATGCAGAGATCTCTTGCAATGGAGATGCCGCCCCGGGAGTCTCCATCGGAGCTGCCTCTGCCTCGCCTCCGCCGCGGCCGCCGGGGGTCCGAGTCCCGGAGGTACCCCGCTCCCCTCTCAGCCCGTCTCTCTCACTGACCTGTGCGTCTGTGGGTGGAGGGACCTTCGCGGCCGCTGGAGATTCAGGTCCCTGACGCCTGCTTGGGTCTGCTCGCTCCTCTCAGTGCTGCGTGGCCGGGGCGGGGGCGGGGAGGACTCTGCTCCCATCCGGTGTACCTTTGCGGTGGGTTTTTCAGGGCTCTCTGCAACGGAAATCTCCTTCACTGTGTTTCTGCGCAGCTTCCACTGTTCCAGAATTTGTCAGGAGTTCTTTTTAGAGGGACTCCATGGGCTGTGGATTCGGAGCTAGCAAATGTGAGTCTTCCTACTCTGCCATCTTGGCTCCGCCCCCTCCAGGCAAAATTTTGAAATAAGGGAGGGAGATGAGGGGCCTCCATTAAGAACCTGTGTCCTGCCCAGTCACCTACTACTCCTGAGATTCTAAATCACCTGACCAAGAAAGTTGGGCTCTAACCTTGGTATTTCTCAGAGACAGAGTCAGAAGACTTCTTGCTCCATAACCATGTGGAGGTGGCATCTATTCTTTCCTGGACACCACAACAGCACAACAGCGTTTCAGTGATACCATGCACTTAGATTCTGAAGCCTAGTGAATCCACTATCCAGGATTTACTGCACCAAATGATTGTCCCTACTTCCTTGAGTAAAGTACCAATGCCTTAGCCTTCTGTAACCATTGAGTGCCCTCTCACCTAAACTCTCACTTTCAGAATTTTGTCTGGCAGCAGAGCCTCTGGTGAGAGACTCAACCTTCAGACAAATGCTTGCCTTAGTCTAGGATATCTTGTCTTCTATCCACTGTCTAAGGATAAAGCAAAAGTCCTAATCACTAGATACTTACCAGCCTGGAAGTCTAACCTGACCTCCTTTCTTCCCTAATATTTGAGAAAGAACAAAAAAATATAATCAAAAGACTTGCAGCTAGAAGTCCAAGAGGAAAGTCTTATGGAAATGTTCCACATTTGAAACCTGACGTAATACTACAGTTTAGTAAACTCTCGTCTAATTCCAGTGATTTAGATTCTGATGAAAGGGAAATTCCCTTTATCAGTGACTTATCTCTGTTCTCCCAAGTAGCCACTCCATCGTTCTCCCCTTCCATAGTGCTATTTGGGACCCAGCTTCTATGCATAACAAAAACTTCTCTTCACCTTAAGATTCTTCCTCAAGCTCTTTCCATTTTTTTCTTTGCTCATAGGACAGATCAAATCCCTCCAGATATCTCTCTATTTAAGTCTCCCTCTAGTATTGGATATATTTCTGCTCATGTTCCTCTGACACATTAGAGCAAGAGGAAAACTTGGGATACTCCCTTGGTCCCTGTTTCCCCTTTCAGATTCTCTTTGTCTCCATCACTTAACAAGCTCTCCTCCTTTGAGACTGACTCTGTTGACACAGAGCACACTCTTTGTCTCCACTTCCTCATTTCCCACTCACTCTACCACATGACTAATGTTGTTTTCAAGGTTGCCAGTGATTGCTTATTTGGTAAATCCAATAGTTTTTTCTCAGTAGTCATCCTTTGGGACCTCTTGGTTGATTGGGATGCTGTTCATCACTCCCTTCTTCCATGTATTCTTTCTTCCTTTGGCTTTTGTGACGCTTTTGGTTCTCCTATCTTTCTAACCATTTTCCATCTCCTTTGCTGGATCATTATCCAGACTCTCTCTGGGTCTTCTCTGCTTTCTTTTTACGTGCTATCTCCTTGCTTTCCTTAGCTTTTGTGGGGTTCAGTTATATGCACATGACTCTTAGACCTATATGTCCTACACACAGTTCTTAACTGAGCTCTAATCCCATATCAACAATTGTCTATGGTACCTGGAGTCACCATAGGGAATTCAAATTCAATATGACCCGCATGTTGCATTCCTCATTAAATCATTAAATCAACTCCCTCCTCCATATATCCCTCTAATAATTCAGGATAACACCATTTTTCTAATAACTAAGGCTTTTTATCTTGAACTCACCCTTAACTCTTCATTTTCTTTCTTTCTTTCCCTGGTACTAATTTTAAAGCAGTAACCAGGCTTTCTTTATTCTACCTCCACATCCCCTCTCACCTCCAATCCCTTATATCCATTCATAAGGATACCACCTCTTTCAGGCCCTCATAATGCTTCAACTAGTGCAATGTACTCCCGATTAATCTCCTTATTTAGTGTTTCCTTTTTCCAACCCATTTCTAAATAGCCAGGGAAGCAACAAGCATTTATTATGTACTTATTATGTTCTAGGAACTCTGCTCAGTGTTAGAGAAGCAAATACAATCCAAAAGAAAGATAGCATTTATCCTCAAGGAACTTATATTTTAATGGGCGATATGCAACACAAAAAAGAGCTAATAACCTGGGTAGGGGATGGAGAAGGTACTCTTACTGGGGAATGATGGTGGAGTCTGGGGAGATAGAAACACTGTCAAGAAGGGAATGAAGCATGGCCATCTTGTTCCTATCTCCCAAATGGAAGCCCCTGAAAGAAACTTCAGTAGGAAAAGAGAGAAGTCATGGTAGTTGGATGTTTCAGCTGAGAAGGACCCAGGTGCTGAGGGAAGTTCTAGGGTGAGAAGACTCTTGAATTATGGAAGCCAAATCAGAAGGGTCAGAAGCATAGCCAGAAAAGAAATGGAACATGGTCTATATATAGTTACCAAAATAATTTTCCTAAGGTAAAGTTCTGATCATGTGACTTCACTGTTCAAAAATCTTCAATGCCACTGTATTGCTTATAGGCTGAAATTAAAACTTGTCACCCTTGCATCTCATAATATGTTTCTAAGTGGCCTTTATTTCACATTATTCTTCTGCTTTCACTTTTTGTTTCAGCCAAACTGACTCTCTTCCTTCCTTCTTTCCTTCCTTCCTTCCTTTCTTCCTTCTTTCTAGTTTTCTGGAGCTTCTTTTAAGAGATGGGATAGAAGTGTTAATGTACCGGTATGTCAATGAAATATTTCATTTGGGGTAATGTTTCTAATCTACTCAACATTTTTCTTCTGAAAAAGACTAATTAATAACAATTAATAAAATTAATTATTTTCCAGGCATGGATGAAACCACAATGTGACAGCATTTAGAAAAGTTAGAACTTCAATAATTTAGAGGACATTAGTTATTATTATTTTTTAATACTATGAGAGGTAAATATTCTTTGTTTAGAAGTATTTTGATTGTGAAACAAAACAAAAGCCTCCCTATTGGTATATGTACTTTTAACTCTTATGATGCATGTCATATACCCATTCCAAAGGAAAAAAAACCAACACATTTTATGTACTGGGTATATTTGGAAGCTCTGGATTCATTAAGTGTTTATTTCTCCACTCATCTCTTTAGTGCTCTGTCTACTGTCTTCAAAATGGATCTGTTTTTGCTTTATCTGGCCAAAGTCTCCTGAGAACATGTTGACTTGGAATAAAGATCTGGATAATTTTAAATTTAAATATACCTAAAGCTAAATCAGCAAAGGTTCTCTGTTAGGATCCAGTGGAGGGGAGGGAGAAACCTCTTGCAAGAACTGAAGACTAGTGGAAATGGAATCCAAGACAAAAAGATCCATTTACAATAGGGAGTATAGAATTCCTGATCCTCTATTTATTAAATAAACATTAAGATGAAGAGACGTTTGTGTAATCAGGGAAACTGGTGAGATTTTGTGAGGCTCTTTCTGTAGATGCAGTACTCCATTGAACCATCTCACACCCCAAACTCTCCAATTCATTGTTTCTAAAGTTTCACAAATAATCTTGAGTGTCATGCCCCGAGGTTGTACCATCTGGACTGCTGCTTGAAATTGGAATGAACAAGAAACATCTGCCAACTTGATTGGGTTGGTTTTTTACCCAAGTATAAGACTTTACATTTATCCCTATGGAATTTCTTCTTAGAGTTTAGTGCTTACATCCATTAAGATCCTGATTCCAAAATACGTTGAGTATATTGACTATCTCTCTAAGCTCTATGTTATTTGCAGAGTTGTTGAGCATGCACATCTCTTTTTTTAACCATGTAATTGATAAAAATATTAAACAAGACAGGGCCAAGTTCAGGTCCCTGAGGTAGTACACTGGAGACCTGCCATTCGGACACTGAAACATTAACAACTACCTACTCTTTAGTCTGGCCATTTAACCAGTTCTGAATCTCTTTGAGTATATTCTTGTCTTATTATCAATTCAGCTTTTGTACAAGAATATTATTAAGATGCTTTATCAAAAGTTTTGCTTAAGTCTAGGGAAACTGGACCAAAACCAAATTCTTAATCTACTAGTTTAGTAATCCTTTCAAAAAAGGAAATGAGATTAATATGGTCTTAATGAAGTCATACTGATTCTTGGTAATTATTACATCCAATTCAAGATATTAGTTAGCATCTCTCTCTTTTTAATTAAATTTTATTTTTTAATTAACAATCATTTTTCTTCTTTTTTACCTCCTCCCCTAGGAAAAAAGAAAAACCCCAAATTCTTGTAACAAATAGTTTATAGTCAAAATAATTTCCCACATGAGTCATTTTCCATGTTGGCCATAAGTTGTCTCATTCTGCATATGTATGTATGCACACACACACACACACACAAACACACACATACATATTCTAATACTGCTCTGTCAGGAGGTGGGTAGTGTTTTTTATTACTGATTCTTGGAAATCATGGTTTATCATTATGTTTATTAGACATCTTAAGTCTTTCAAATCTGTTCATTTTTACAATGTTCTTGTCATGGTATAATTTTTTCTTTAATTTTATTCACCTTCCTCTGCATTAGTTCAAATAAGTCTTTCCGGGTTTCTTTCCCTTTGTTGAGTGTATCAAATTTGTTTAGCCATTGTGAGGCAACTGGTAGCACTGTAGATTGAGCACTAGACCTGAGTTCAATTCTGTCCTTAGACACTGACCCTGGGCAAGTCATTTAATTTCTGTTTGCTTCAGTTTTCTCAATCAAAAAATAGGACCACCCAATCATAAGGTTGTTGTGAGGGTCAAATAAGATAAAATTTGTAAAAAAAGTACTTAGTTCATGCTATGTTAATGTTTATTCCTTCCCTCTGTCTTCCTCCTAAAAAAAAGAAAAAAATGCTTGTTGCAAATATGCATTGTCAAGCAAAAATATTTCAACATTGGTCATGTCCCAAAAAAATACACTTCTCAATCTATTCCCTGAGTCCATCAACCTTTTTGGAAAAAGTTGGATAATGATATGTATCATCATAAGCCCCCTGGAATTGTGGTCGTATAATTTATTGGGTGAGTTGACTAGGATATTTTTGTATCTCTTATGTAATATGTAATTTGTAGTCTGTACATTCAGGAAAAATGTAAAGCTTTTGATGTACAATTCTGTAGTTTGATGTATAATTCTATAATTGTCATGTCTTAGTATCTATTCAGTAGGTGTTAAATTTTTACACCTGCTACATGGGGCTGCAGTACTCGTACTTTCCTTACATAGTTTATATTAATCACTAAGTCCAGACTCCTGACGGATGAACCTTCTCTCATTTCTGTGGCAAAGTTTTGGTCCTGAATTGCCATCATAAAACCTATGCATTTCCACAAACAAATCTTCCGATTTGCTATTTGTTTGCTGTTTATGCTTCTGGATCTTAGCCATTTTATAGGTTCTGTCTGGAGTTAAACCACTTTTGATTACATGCAACAATTCCAATGATATAAGTCTGTTATCTAATGATATTGCTTGGTAATATCTAATTGACTATTGCTTGGTAAATCAATCAGTTAACAAGTGTTTTTTTTAAGTGCTTACTATATGTTAGGGGATGCAAAACACTGGGAATGTCAAAACAAAAGTGACACAGTCTGCATCTTCAAGGGGATTACATTCTAATGAGGGAGAGGAACACAACCGATATACATGCATGCACGCACACACACACACACACACACACATTATATACCGACCTCCCAGAGTCATCATGAGATCAAATGAAACCGTAATTGTAAAGTGATTTGAATAGTGCCTAGCATATAGTAATAACTATATAAATGTTAGCTGTTATTATCATGTGATTAAATATATAAATTAATAGACTGTATTTTGGAAAAGTAGCGCATACCATAACAGCCTTAGTTAGCATTCATATAATGCTTTAACATTTGCAAAATGTTATTTTACTCTATTTTCACAACAGCTCTGGGAGGTAGGGGCTAGTATTCTTCTTCTTCATATTTTACAGTAACAGACAGGGATAAAGTGACTTTTCCAGGAGCATACACAGCTAATATCTGTGGGAGGATTTGAATTCAGGCCTTCCTGACTCCAGTCCCAGCCTTGCTGTCCACTGTACCACTTGGCTTAATGTAGAAGGTAGTGCTTAAACAAGATCTTAAAGGGGTGTATAAAAAAGTTCTGGGGAGACTAGCACCTGTAGCATGAAGTCTCGCTGAGCGCTTTTCAGGGCTGCTTATCCAACCTTTGGTGTCCACCTGATTCACCCAGCCCTCACCTGTGGCTCCAAGAGATTGTGGCATGCACAGTGACTACCCCTTGATAAATGATTTCAGCAGATGGGCTAATCCAGGTTAAACACAACCAAGGGATCAGTGAGTTAGAGGGGTGTCTAGTAAAAGAAACTGAAGACTTCCCCTGACAGAATTTTTTACAATGGCCATGAAGATGGTGGAAGTAGAACTGTCTAAAGAAGTGATACAAGGACAATCTCAAGGTGTCTCTGAGGAACTTAGGTGTCAATTGTGAGACATGGAAGACACTGCCACACGGTTACCCAGAATGGTGTGCATACATCAAAGAAGGTGCTGTGGTCTATAAGCAAACCAGAATTGCAGTAGCACAAAAAAAATGTGAGATGAGCAAATTTTCAGCCTGCTCCACCCCATAGCCTTGTGAGCTCATATTGGTACAATTTGACAGTCAGACACACTATAACTTGATCTTGACATAGAAATTTCATTTTGGTGCTCTTTGAATAACAAGAAATGGAGGTGAAGAGGAAATATGTTCCAGGCATGAGGGAAGGTCATCTCCCATCTCCATAGCTTTGCTGCTTTCCCATATGCCTGGAATGTACTGCTATTGTTTTCTTCTATGATGACCGAGCCTTAGCTCGGTGTTACAATTAGCTACCTGCATTGTAGCTGCTGGTTTTGTGAAGAAAGGTCCAGAGGTGACTTTAGAAGTATTTCATTATATTTCAATCATTTATTAATCCATTTTTGTGCTTCCCAGAAAACTTAATGTAACTTGATATCACCCTGATTATTAAAACATTATCTTATTTATAGTGACACAGAACTGAGAAATAGGTAATAGCTGATTTTGTGTATTTACAGAATCTCAAGAGTTAGAAGGAGCTTTAGAGACTAGCTAGTCTAACCCATCATCCCATCATTGAGCAAAAATCCCCTCTAAATCATCCTTGGCAAGTGGTTATCCAGTTTTCCCTTGAGTACTTCCAATAATGGTAGCTATTGACTTTTACAGGCAGCCCATAACACTTTTGAACAGTTTTAATAGTTAATAATTTTTTTTCTTTTAGAGAGGCAACACTGGCCTATCTATAATTGTCACCATTGCTTCTCTTTCTGATTTCAGGAACTGGGGAAAACAAATCTAATCCTTACGGCGTACGATAGTACTTCTAATACTTGAACATAGCTGTCATGTCCCATTAGCCTTCTCTTTTCCAAACTCAACATCCCCAGTCCCTTCAAACAATCATTCCACAAGATCGTTCCAGTCCTTTCGCTATCCTGATCATTCTCTTTTGTATATATTTTAATTCATATCCTTTCTTAAATTTTATATCTTGACCTAATTGAATAAACTAAAGCATTTTTGAATTTATATAGATCACATTCCAGGCATTCCAGGTAGCTTTGTCATTCACCAAGTAATTCACACAGCATATCTTTTTCATTTTCTATAGGAAACTTTTGAGTTTTTGAAGTTTAGCAAATATTTATGAGTCAAGATCTATTCCTTTAATGGTATTTGTGCACACCTCAGGCATGTTCTTCTGGTCCAGTCATGGTTGCTGCCCCCAATATGGGAGGCTATTTTCTTCCCTACCAGCCCTAACTCCATTCTCGTGTAACAAGTTTCCTAACATTCCACTGAGGATTTTAGCTTTGAAACCCTTTCTTATTTTCCTTAGGGTCAGGTAGGTTGTTTTGAATAATTTTGAGCAAAATGTAGCCTGAAACAATATAACATTCTCAATTCATCAGGCTCTTGCAAAAGGACAGATCTAATAGTAAAATATTTCATTAAGACACAAAAAAATATAATGCATTGTCAGGCCTATCATTCACTTAGATTGTAGGTGGTCACTAGGGAGGATTGAGTATTCCTGTGGCCACATGTGTGGGCAGAATATACAGTATGCTGAATGCCCATCTTTAGAAAGAACTTATATCAAACACATAGCTTGTACTTTTTTTTAGTGTTTTAAAAAGAGTAAAAAAATAATCTCAACAAATGACTTTATAGACATTAACACAATTATCAGCATAACATTTTGAGTTGGATAGAAGGTAGTTTGATCCTGTCGTGCTCTTTTCACATCAAATATTTTTTCTTTAAGTGGAGAAACAAAAGGCAAATGAGGATAAATAATTCTCTCTTTCTCTCTCCCTGTTTCTGTCTTTGACTCTCTGTGTTTCTCTCATCTCTGTCTCTCTCTGTTTCTCTGTATCTCTCTCTCTCTCTTTTTCATCTTTGTCTCTGTCTGGTCTGTCTCTGTCTCCTAAATGGTTTTCGTGGCTTCGCAAAGAAGTGACTGAATTCCAGATCAGACTGACAGACACAATAGGATTGAAACTTGTCTGGTGGGCTGGGTAAGAGAGCAGTGCTTCCCAATTTCCCTTGGCTCTTTCCAGTATGATGTGAAAGGATTCCATGCCTGGTAATATTTTTTGTACTTGACTGCAGATTTTTCTAAAATGTTTTGACTAGAAAAGCGTCTAACTATACAGAGCAACTCTGAAATCTCTGAACCATGGCATGATTATTGGGATATGTAAAATCAGACATTGTGGCATTTTCTCCCCCTCCTTCCTCCAACATTTTGATCTGGACATATAGCATCCAGATTGACAGGAGATAGCTAGTCTACCAGAAGGATGAAGTTTTTTGAGGTCTGATAAATCTGTTCATGGCTGTTCCCTCTCCTCTCCTTTTCTACAGAGACAAATGCCATGCCTGTGTGTCTGGATTATAGTAGATCCACAAAAATAAGCACTGTCATTCAGAGGGTTTGAGGAAAAATAGGCAATTGTCATATAAAATATGGGGAGTACAAATAAATGCCATATACTTTTCTTCTCCTTTGGCTTCATTTTATTGGACATGAGTATCCGTACAACTTTGTAGTATTTGATTTAACCCTCTACGTTCTCTTAGCTCAAGAGTATTGGGAAACAATGGAGATAGGAGTATGTTGAGGAATAGAAAGGACTTTGAGAAATATGGGCAGCATATCAAAATAATGTGGGCTATTATGAATTTTTTTTGAAAATCTAATGATTTTTAAAAAACAGTGATTGCAAGTCTATCCTAATGAAATCACAAGTCCCATTCCTAGGAAAAGTAATTGGCATTTATATTGCACTTTAAGATTTACAAGTATGCTATTACATACATTATTAATTTCATCTTCACAACAACCCCATGTAGTAGAAATAGGACAAGCATTGGTATTTCATAAACTAATAATATGTTGCTACCAAATATTTACATACAAGTATATGTGTATACATACATACATACATATATATATATATGTACGTATATGTATATTATGGGTTAATCAGAGAGATTCTGCCCTGATTGTAAGCGTTAGGTCCTCTAGCCTAAAGAATAGGGCAAGAGTAGGTATTTGAACCTGTTTTGTACAGCGTTAAGTGCTGATGTAGCCTGATCAGGCAAGCTCAACTCTTGTGGAAGTTGTAGTATGACACGAGGGGATATTGTATTGTGGCATATAGGGAAGGGAAGGTCTCGAGATATTTGCAGCATCTCATATGGTAAACTCAGAGCTTTTCACTCCTGGCTTCTTTGATTATTGTTGTGTGTGACTGTAGCTATTATATTTCTTTTTTTAAAAAAATTAATAAACTGTTTCAATTTATGAAATAAAACAATCATTTCCATAGCATAGTATAATAAAAAAGATTGCACAAAAAGCTGCAAATCTATTTTGTGCAACTTGCTATTTCTTTTAAATATATAATAAAGTTATCATCCAAATTTCCCTCACCCTTTTTTTCTTCCCTTTCTTTCTCCCTAGAGATGCTACCATCAGACACAAATTCTGTTTATCAGTTTTTTTTTCTCTTGGGATGCAGATAATGTCTTTCTTCATATGTCCTTTATAGTTAATTTGGGTATTTATACTTTTCTAAATGACTTATTCTCTCAAAATCATTCTTAAGATAATATAACTGACATTGTATACAATATTCTTTGGTTATATTTCTATGGAAGTCTCATGTCTCATTCCTGGAAAGTCTTGAACAATGTACATTTTCATGACAGAGTCAGAGAAGCTTCCGGTTCAGTTGTGGGACTTCTGAAACTTCTTTCTGTTTCCCTGTCATTGTGTGTGTATGAGAGAGATCTTTGCCCCCCAGATCCTCCCCTGTTTTGAACTTTCCTATTATTGTCAAGGGCATCACCAACTTTGTATTCATCCAGGCTCACAGTCTTTTGGTGTCATCCTTAATTCCTGACTCCCATTCACTCCATATTCATTCTACTGACAGACTTTATTTTTACCCTCACGACAACTTCTGTACGTCTCTTCTACTCACACAGCGAGCACTCTAGTACAGGTCCTCACACCTCGTATGTAGACAATTACAGTAGCTTTCTAATTGATCTTACTCTCAAGACTCTCCTCATTCCAGTTCATCTTCTATTATTGCTATTTAGTTGGCTTCAGTTATGTCCAGCTCTTTTGGGGGATTTTCTTCACACAGATAATGGAGTAGTTTGTCATTTCCTTCTCTAGCTCATTTTATAGGTGAGGAAATTGAGGCAAACAGGGTTAAGTAACTTTCCCAGGGTCACACAGCTAATAAGTGTCTGTATTTGGTAGCAACATATTATTAGTTATGAAATACCGATGCTTGTTCTATTTCTACTACATGGGGTTGTTGTGAAGATGAAATTAATAATGAACTTGGGTCTACCTGATTCTAGGCTCAGCAGTCTATCCACTATGGTGCCTAGCTGTCCTAATCCATCTTCTACTCAGTTACAAAAGTCATTTTCCCAAGGTGCAGGAGATGGCGCATGCATGCATGTATGTGTGCATGTGTGTTTGTGTGTGTGTGTCCCTGGCTACTAGGGAATTGCAATCAGGAGATCATGTAACATGTCTGTATCCTGTATTCCCCTGGTGTCTGCATGTGTTTCCGTGGTCAGATCTTGTGCATCAGGAGAACCAGAAAGTGCATCATGTCAAACTTGTATATGACACCCCCTTCCCTTCTACTCCATAAACTCCAGAACTACATCCCTGTTACTAACTCCTTATCACGCCAGAATCAAATATACAACCCTCGGTTCAAGCCCCTCACAATGCATTCCCTTCTTTCCTGCCCTGTCTTACACCTTATCCCTTTCATGTACTTTACAGTTCTGCTACCCTGGCTTATTTCTGTTCCTCACACAAAGACACTCCATCTCCTGACTCAGTGTTTTTTTTCTCTGGCTCTTCTAAATGCCTAGAATGTCCTTTCTCCTCATTTCCATCTCTTAGATTTCCTGGTTTCCTCAGCTCAAATATCAATTTCTATAGATAGGCTTTCCTGATCCCCACTTTGCCCCATTGCCTTGCCTCTGGGAGTTACCAGCCATTGACATTTTGTCCTGTGTAAACATAGTTATTTTTATTTGGTTCCTAACCTACCTGTATCCTTAGTGCTTATCATAGTACCTGGGATGTAGAAAATGCTTAGTAGATGCTTGTTGATAGATTCTGTGTATGTATGTGTGTATGTGTATATGTATGTATGTATGTGTGTGAGTGTGTGTGTGTGTGTGTAAGTGTGTCCCTGAAGGCTGAGGAAGGCAGTCAGGAGATCATGTGGCACATCTGTTTTCACCTTATTTCTGTGTATGTTTCTGTGGTCAGATCCTGTTTTATGAGAGTTTGTTTATAAAATACATTGAACAAGAGCTCTGACTGATGATGATGTGTCTTGCTGATTGGGCCCAAGAGTTTCCTATGTGTTTCTCTGTGAACAAACTTCATTCTCCATCTCCTACAAGTTGGCATCATGCATGACAGTTGCTCCTTGTTGTCCGTTGACTGTTTAATGGCAAACTGTCGCAATCTTCCTGTCCGTGTCCCATCCTCTAAGTTTGTTTTCAGATTATGTGCCGTTAAAAACTAATTTGATAAATTTATTTGTGTTTTAGTGATTATTAATAGTTCAATGTACTTGTTTTTAGAATGACAACAGCAGAAATTCTGAAGACTTAATGTCTTAGAACAAAGTAATAGGCCATTAATAGTGTCATTTCATAAAGTAGAGATAAATTTGAGACAAATGCCTGAGAGAGAGAGAGAGTCACTATTGGTGACAGCTAGATAGCACAGTGAACAGAGTACGAAGACCTGGAGTCGGGAAAACCTGGGTTCAAAACTAGCTTTGGATACTTACTAGTTGTGTTCGCCTTGAACTCTGTCTGCCTTAGTTCCCTCAACTGCAGTATAGGGTTGTTGCTCTGAGAATTTTCTTCCCTTTCCTGCCCTTCCTTTCCCTGAGGATATTTCTTTCACATGAGGTCACTTGTTCTGCTTAGCACAAGACCAGATCCCATTGAAATTTTCCTTTATTGAAGAATATATTGAAAGAATCAGTAAATGTGATATTTGAGCCACTGTGTTGAAAGATTGGTGAACCACAGAGGTGCTACAGGACTGGAGATGAGTAAATATTGTCCTGATTTTTCCAAAATGGTGAAAGCGTTGAATGGGTAAACTATAAACTAGAGAGCTTGTCTTTGTTTCCTGAAGAAATTCCAGATCATATAATTAAAGGGATGATTACTAACAGCTAGAAAATGGAGGCATGATCACAAAAAACTACTATGACTACAGGTTATATTGGACTAGGCTCCTTTTTTTTTTTTTTAAACAAGTCTATTCAACTAGTCAATCAGGGGAGTGGTAAAATATAGTTTGCTAGAGTACTTTCTAATGTCATCTTCAAAGACATCGCTAATGGAGTGTTCCAGAAAACTATCCTTAGTCCTATTGTTTGACACAGAATCATATATTAAAGATGAATGCCAAGACAAATTAATCCAATTACCTCATTGTACAGGTAAAGAAAATGAAGTTCAGAGAGATATGTGCAGTCACACACATAAGTGGCAGAATCAGTTTGAACTCAACTCCTTTGACTCCAAATCCTCATTAATCAATTGTTTAGGCAAAGACATAGAAAATATATTTGTCAAATTTGTCATTGGCACAATATTAGGACATGCAGCTAGCAATTTAATGACAAACTCGTTGGACTCTTAAAAGGCTAAGATGTCAGGTTGAATAAAAAAATGCTATTTCATAGGAAAAAGTGTAAAGTCACAGTTCGGTTAAAACATCAAAATTGCGAGTATAAGTTGGTGGAGAACAGGCAACAGTTCATCTGAAAAATCCTTGGTGTTTTGGTAGAGTGTTAGTTAAGTCACTGCAAAAATCTGGGTCAATTTTGTGATATGACAAACACAAAACATAATAGAATCTTGGAGTACAACAAGAGTTATTAGTTCTGGGCACCATTTTAAGATGAGTGTTAATGAACTAGAGTATTTCCAGAAGAGAGTGTCCAGGAAAATAAGAGGACTGGACATTAGGACATATGAGAATCAGCTGAAGGAACTAAGGTGGTGACTACTCTTATGGTGTGTGTATGTGTGTGTGTGTATGTGTGAGTGCATGCATGTGCATGTGTGTGATGATTATTTTCAAGTATTTGAAAGGTTTACATATAGAATAGGACATGACTTTATTTTATTTGGCCCTGAGGGTCAAAAATAGAAATAATGGGTGGAAATGTTGTAGAGTCTACTTTTGGCTCAATGTAAGCAAAAACTTGCTAACAGACCTCTGTATAAGTGGATTAGGGTGATATAGTTGTTTCTTCTTTATTTCAAGTGAAGGTTAAATGATTCCTTTGAATATATGCTGTAAAGGTGACTTACACTCACCTATGTATTAGAATAAATGGCCATCTGAGATCATGGAGAGTTTGTGATACTGCGATTTTTCTTTGAAATGTCCACTATCACTTTAGGGACTCTATGGTTTTGGAAAAACAATGTTTTCAATTTGTGTTCCCAGTATTTAGCATAGTCTGTTGCACATAGTAGTGCAGCATATATACTTTTTCATTTATTTTTTAATTCATAGTGGTGTTTGAAACTCTCTAATGAGGAAAGGCTCTTTCACCTGTTTTATCTCCTTCCGTTCATCCACATTAAGACATATGGAAGAACACTTCCTGTGCCCTTACTTTGGAGTTGTTCCCAGAGATCAGGATCAAGCTTGTGATGATAAGACAAGAGTAAATATTTTATGTTATATACAATCTCTCAGAACTACTAATTTACCTTACACTGTCTTTCAGGAGTGAAGACAAAAAACTTTACAGAAAGCTTTTACAATGGTTCAAAAAGTGTAATAACCTTAGGCAGTGGATTCTAAAGCTAAGAACAACATTTCTCCCCTCACTTTCGCCTGTTCTACTCTGACAATGGAAATATTCCCAACATGGAGGGCCATGCTCTTTGTCTTTTTAGTCTAGGTAAAATATTGTTACAGTGATTCATATACCCACATAAATATTATAGCAGATGAATTCATCTCTTCCTTCAAGTTCATCTGAAACAGTAAATGGAACCAAACAAAAGACATTGGCATGCTTTTACTTAAACATATTTGACATATTAAAATCATAAATCTGAAAAGAAGTCAACTTCATTCCAGTGAGGAAAAAGTGACCTTCCAGTCTGGAGTTAAATGATTGAAATCAGGCAAAAGAAATTACAAAACTCACATTATTGACCTTTTCTCAGTTGGCTGAGTTCTGTAATATAAATGGCAGACATATGAAGACTTTTCCCAACACATGACATTTTAGTCACCTGGAAAAAAATTACATGATGTGAAATTTTCCTCTGAAGTAAATTGATGATCACTCGACTGGATCTTCAGGAAACGGAAAAACTAGCATAGAAATAGGCATTAATGATAGTATTACCTCAAAATGATAGTAGTACTTCAAAAAGTGATAGTTATATGCCCAATCAGACAGCACTATACTTGTCACCATACAAAAGAAACTGGAAAGATCCAGTTTCTGTCCTTTCTTAGGCTTATAATTTAAGATCAAAGGCACTGATATGGACACACATTTGTAGGATAGCATATCTGTTTGGTTTTTGGTTTTTGTTTGTTTGTTTGTTTTGGTCTTAGTTCATTTTCATATCTTGGTTTCCTCATTACTTAAATAGAATAGGTGGTATTGACTGATAGTATTCTAGACTGAGAAAATTAACTAGTGAATGCTGAGAATTTGGAAAATTTGTCATGATTTACATTGTTTTACTGATAATATTATTGTGAACACTCATCATAAGAAAGTCAGTCACTGGGTAATATATTGTTTCAGCCACCATAGCTTATGGAATTATCTACTGAGGCATGAGAAGTTTGTGATCTTTACAAATGAAGTCACAATTATTGAAATGTTTAAGTAACATATACTCCAAATAGTATGGTCAGATCACATATCAATGGACAACCCGTGTGCTCCATTGGAATATTGTTTTAAAGAGAATAAAAGAATGATTCTAATATAGTGGGTGGACCCTATGTAGGCATGTGAGTCATGGATGATTGCACATGTTGGATAGTCATGGATGGACTTTAAAGAGAATATTTGCATTGGTAAAATAATTTAAGTATTGCTCACATTACTCCATTACTACACCACAAAACACTCCAGTGGAGTAGTACTTCAAGTATTTTAAAGTGTGGTTGAAATTATTCTATTTCCTTTTGCCATAATACAGGGTATCCCAAAAGTCTTAGTGTAGTTTTAGGCTGTTAAATTTAATTAGTTTTAAGCTTAATAGCATAAAATAGCACTAAAGCTTTCAGGACACCATATATATTAAATATTATATCTTATTAATAGCAGGTAATATTTTTTTCTTAATTTCAGTTAAATTCAATAACATTTAGTAAGCTAGGCACTTGGAATATAAGGATGAAGAATATGTGGTCTCTGTCCCCAAGGAGTTTACAATCTAAAAAAAAATATGTAATATATGTAATTGTAAAAAATGAGTCCAGGAGGTAGTCTTCTAATTTTTTTCCTCTGTAATACAGTGTTGCTATTTTGAGAAAATTAACTCTTTAATGAGATATAAATGTGCTTGGATGTGGGCATTCCCTTTGCCCCCTTAATATTACATTAAGAGTAATCAAATCTCACCTAATATGCATATCTGCATTTATCCAGTCCTATCAAACACACAGAGACTCAGACTAGGTTCTCCAGAAGAGAAGTCTGTGTTTCAGTGAGGCCCTTCCACCGAATTGTGTGTCCCCAGAGATGGAAGCAGATGGAGGTCATGGCAGTAGACCAACGGTTTCAGAGCTAGGTTGGGAGCTGTAGAAATTCTTGGAATTCCTAGGCAAACAGAAGAATTTCTGGTCTAAGCTTCTCTGACCCAAATCAAGAGTTTTGGGACAACACTACATTTTTGGACCAACTGGAAATCAGATCTTTGGAGCAGGAAGAAAAAGAACTATGATTAGGCAGAGCAAGTATGAAACTTATCCTCCACTGGTACTTTGAAGATTTGAATGAAAGGGCCCAACTCTCTGGCAACCCTCACTGCTTCTTCCATGTCTGGAGGACTGTATGATCTCTGAGAGAGGTAGACAGCTAGGTGGCATGATGGATAAAGAGTTGGACTTGGAGTCAGGAAGACTGGAATTCAATCCTGCCTCAGACACTGTTTGCCTCAGTTTCTTCATCTGTAAAATTGGAATAATAATAGCACTTACCTCCCAGGGTTGGTGAGGGGAATCAAATGGTCCTTAAAGGACAAAAAATCTTAACAGATGGAGATGAGGTAGGGGTACATTTCTAAAAACCTCACTCTGGAGGATAACATTGATTCCAACCTTTAATCACAGTGGGTACACATATGTACAAAAATATTTATAGCAGCTCTTTTTATGCAGCTTTTTTTATGGTGGTAAAGAACTGGAATCTAAAGGGAAGAGAGTCTTATCACTTGTTAAACAAATTATGGCATGCACATGTAATGGAATGCTATTAAACTATAAGAAATGATGAAGGGGATAGTTTCAGAAAAACCTGAGAAGGTTTGCATGAATCGATGCAGAATGAAGTGAATAGAAACAGAAAAATTTATTTAAGAACTTACATCGTGTAAAAACAAACAACTGAAAATTTTTGATAAATTCTGTTGTCATTTGGAACAAATTTGCTATCCTAGTCCTATGACGTCCAGGGCTATTGGGATAATTGTTTACATCCTGATGGATGGAATCCAGTCCCTCTCTGTGAATTCTCTTTAGCACTGTCTCTCATTTATCTTGTGATGCCTTGTTCAAAGGGACCTATGTATTCCTTTTTACCTATAAAGTGATCTGCCAGGTTTGTGTCCTTTGTAATCACTCAATAGGAGAGCCCTACTTGCCCAAGTCACTTGTTTTTTAATTCCTTAGTAGCCTTCGAGATGAAATTGTAGGAAGTTTCTTTAGTAAGAAATCATTTTGGAGGAGCATTAACTCAGTGAAAAATATATACATATTTTCTCTGTCAGATTTCTGTTATGTAACAATGGTTTCCTGTTGACACACTTTATAGATTGAACTCTGACTTAAATATTAATGCAATTTTCAATGAGATTGCATTTCTAAGGATTCCTTGAAGATGTAGAGCACAGTCTTATTTGGTTTAAGCTTTAGCTTTGATAAGGTCTTCATAGTTATAGATCATAAATGTAGAGTTGAAAGATATCTCAGAGATCATTTGGTCTAATGCCCTCATTTTTTTAAAAAAATATTCATTTTATTTATTTTTAATGTTCTATAATCACTATCATAAAACTTAGATTTTTTTCACCCTACCTACCCCCCACAACCCTGCTCCCTCCCCAAGATGACATACAATTCTATATAGGATCTACACATACATTCCTATTGAATACATTTTCACTATAGTCATGCTGTGTAGAAGAACTAAAATAAATGGGAGAAATTATCTAACAAACCAAAACATAATACACACACACAACACACACACATGCACGCACACAATGATCTGCTATATTCTGCGATTGAATTCCATAGTTCTTTCTCTGAATGTAGAAGGCATTTTGCTTTAGAAAACCATTGGGAATTTTTTTTTTATGTCCTTGCATTGCTTGAAAATCCAAGTATACCAGAAAAAACCCTCGCACACTGTGGTTGCTGCTGTGCATAAAGTTCTCCTGGTTCTGCTCCTTTTGCTCAGTATCAGATCATATAAATCCTTCCAGGTCTCTCTGAAGTTCTCCTGTTCGTCATTTCTTATGGCACTATAGTACTCCATTACATTCATATACCACAACTTGTTCAGCCATTCCCCAATTGATGGGCATCCCCTTGATTTCCAGTTTTTGGCAACTACAAAGCATGCTACTATCAATATTTTTGTACATGTGGGACTTTTTTCCATTTTTTATGATCTCTTTGGGATACAGTCCTAGAAGAGATATTGCTGGGTCAAAGGGTATGCACATTTTTGTAGCCTAATACCCTCATTTTCCATATTGGTTATGGAACCTAAACGAAGCTGACATGGTTTCTCCCATTGGCCTTGTGTAGTCTAATACTGAACAATTTGATCACTTTAGGATGAAACAGTAAACTGTGATGACTGACGTGGAGGGGCTCTATAAAATCTGTGTTAGAGATAATTGTCCTTTAAATGGGGTGGGGTTGCCTACTCAGTGGGTCTTAGTGGAAATGATCCCCCCTTCCCCTGCCCCTTTCTCTCCTTCTTCCCATTTGCCAACCGTATTGGACCCTTTCATTCTGTTCCTTGAGGGGTTAAAGGAATTGCTGCTGCCCTCCCTCATTCAGGCAAAATGACAGCTTTGAGCAAATGGTGGCCAAACTTGGGCCGGCCTAGAAACTGATCATCAAAGCCCTGGCCAACGTTTATGCCTCATACTTCTTGCCTGAGCATAAGTGATTAAGCCGCAACCCTGAAGGGAAAGGAGGGGAGGCAACCTTGTAAATCTGAGAGCTCCTTTGTCTTCCCCTTGGTATTGCTTATACTTCCAGAGATTTCTCGCCGTCTTCCCCCTCCCCATACCCAAATACCATGCGGTTCTTGGAGAAAATGACCCCAGACAGGAGGAGGAGGAGGAGGCCAGCTCTTGGCTTGGTTTGTCAGAAGACATGGACCTATAGGGAATTGTTTAGACAGTACTGAACTGTACAAAATCTTTCTTGATGTTTTAAATCTCAAAGAGACAAAAGAGTACTAGTAGTCACAAGTTATTTCTGTTCCTCATTTAAGTATTTGTTAATTCATTCTTGGGTTAAGCGCTTCCTAGATCTGATTAATATTTGTATTGTCTCTTTTTGGGGAGTCTGTGGACATGAGCTAAACCTAAATTTTAATTGATTTTTTTCTCAAGGTTCTAGAGTGGGAATGTTCAAGAAAAAGAGTTTGACCCCTTGCTGTAACGGACAAACTCCCCTAGAACTGACTGGTTCATATATTCGAGTCTAGAGATAAGATGGGTCCTTCAGTTTAAAAGGGGAGGCTGCGATTCCTGGCCTCAGCGGTGGAGGTTGTAATTGTTACATACGAATAAGAAAAAAACCTGAGCTTGAGAAGAAATAGCTAACACTTACCATGTGCCAAGTACTGTGCTAAGTACTTTACAAATAATATCTTATTGATATCCACAATAATTCTGGGAGGTAGATGCTATTATCATCTGCATTTCCTCAGTAAGAAAACTAAGTCAAACAGAGGTGGTGACTTGTTCAAGGTCTCACAGATAATAAGTGTCTGAATTCAGATTTGAACTCAGGTCTTCCTGGACTCGAGGTTCAGCTTTCTATCCACGGTGTCACCTATCTGCCTCTAACACCTTCATTTGCCTCGAACAAATGATTTGCCCAAAATCACACTCTAAGGCATGGAGGCATTATTTCACCTCAGATTCTTTTACTTCAGTATTCTTTCCACTGTGCCATGCTAATAAATTGTATAAGTCTGGAGGAGTAATCTGACCTCAGAGTATCTCAGTTTTCTGATTTTAAAGTGGAACAGCTAGACTACAAAATCTCTAAGGTCCTTTCCAGCTTTGACCTTCTGTAATTACTGCTCCAGAGCCTGAGAAGGTGGAGGTTTTCTTTTTTTTTTCTGAAAGAGCTGGAGAATTGTGGTACAGATCATGTGGGCGTCAAAAATCATATTTATCTTCACCATTCTTCCCGACTGGACAAACATTCCTGTCTTGGAAGTGAACAAGGTATATACAGCAGAGAGAACTCATTTAGGTGACAAAGACTGTTATGTACTTATCATGTATGGTATTAACATAGAGGAGGTATCTAGGTGACTCAGTGAACAGAGCATTGGGTCTGGAGTCAGGAAGACTCCAGATCCAATTTAAAAGGTATATGACCTTGGATAAGTCACTTAAGCTCTGCCTTAATCCACTGGAGAAGGAAATGGTAAACTACTCCAGTATCTTTGTCAAGAATATCTCATGAACAATATGATCCAAGAGATCACAAAAAGTTGGACATAACTGAACAACGATTGACATAGTGCTTTAAGGTTTCTAAAGTGATGTACATCTTATCTCATTTGATCATGGATTATTTTGTAGTCTAGTCATTTTTGCATATGTTATTTCCTAATGGAATAAATTTCATGAAGGCAGGGCCTTAATCTTCCCTTTCATCTCTCACAGCACATGGTAGGCACTCGGATATTTGTGGAATTTGATTGAATGTGTTGCTATACTCAAAACCTAACTGTATAATTAGATCTATGTGAGTGACCTAGAGTAAAGTAGGTGTCTGATAATTAGCTTGTAAATTTGACCAATAAAAGATAATGCAGGAAAGCATAACTATCTTTTGCTAAAATTAATTAAGCAAAACTCTTTGTTGTTGTTTGTCTTTCATTCTCAAAGAGGACTATGACATCAGAGAGGTGACGCCATGACATACAAGTGAATTGGATTTAAGTGAGTGAGGACTGTGAAAAGTCACTTTCTCTTTTGGAGCTATCTAAGTCCAGTGGCAAGATATAAATCAGGACAACTGGAGATGGCAAACCTCTTTACACTTTAAAGAAGGAGGAGGATTCTTTCATTTTCATTTTTCAGTCTAAGTTTTCCTATCTGGAGATTAGGCCAGCAGTGAAGCAGCCATTGTCAGACCTGATCCAACAACTTCTCAGCAATGGAGTTCTGATTTGCTTTGTTTCTGCCCTGGGCCAGTTTGTCCTTCTTAAGCAGCTTATTGAGTCCCCTGATTCCAGTGGCTCACCATATGGCATCAGACTTAGCCCACTGAGGGGCAGAATTATTGGGCTCAAAAGATCCATTAGTCTCAGCTTCTTTGATAACAAATTATAAGCATGTTCTTATCAGAATATTAGAATTTATTTATAAAATCTTAGTTTTTATTAAGATAGAGTTAAATCTTTTTCATTGTTAGTGGGATTACAAACCTACAGAATCTATAGGTATGAAAGATATGAAGAAATTTGACAAGACCTTTATGAAATAAGGTGAAATGAAAAAGATTTCAGTTGATTCAGTTGTTTTTCATTTGTATTCAACTCTTTGTGACCCTGTTTGGTGTTTTCTTGGCAAAGATACTGGAGTAGTTTTTCATTTCTTTCAACAGCTCAAAAGGGAAACTGAGGCAAACAGGGTTAAGTGACTTATCCAGGCTCACAAAGCTAGTAAATGTCTGCAGTCTGGTTTGAATTCATGAAAATGAGTCTTCCTGATTCCAAGCCCAGTGCTCTATCTACTGCACTGTCTAGCTACCCTTTTATGAAATAAGGTGAAATAAAAATAATAAGACCAGAAAAAAGTGTCAACTTGCCAATGAGAAGAAATGGTGCTATTGATTTCTCCATCACTGGATGGCTGGATGACTAATTACTGGGACTTTGTGATGCATACTCTCATCTAGTTATGGGTGGGACTGAATGCTCTCCCTATCTATGCCTAACATGGAGATTCTGTGCTTCTGTAATTCCAAAGATCAGCAGTAGCAGGAAGCATTGGTGTGCCTCCTTTGGAGCCAATGGATTTGGAGATACCTCAGTGTTTGCCCACAGTGGTTGTGGTGGCATGCCACAAAATAGCCTGTGTGCAATGAGTGAAAACAAATTTCAGTCATTCCTATATACCTAGATGGCAAAAATGTCAAGCAGGCTTTTCTTTTTAAACAATGTCTTTTTTAATACATCATTTGCATTTTTTCAGTATATCCATCCCTATACCAAAGACTAAAAAAAGAGATTTTGAAAAGCATTTAAGTAAAATAGTCAATGCAGAAATTAAGTCTATTTTGTGTTCCACTTCATAGTATTCCCCTTTTGAAAAGTCAGAAATGATTCCATTCTCTCACTTATTCTTTGGGGCCAGTGGTGATTGTTATAATTACACAGTGTTTAGTTTTAATTTTTGTTTTTCTTTCCATTAAAGATGTTTGTCTTTATATAGTTTGTTTCCTTGGTTCTGCTTTCTTCACTTTGCATCAGTTCTGTAATAAAATTCTTCTTACACTTGCAGTTGTTTCATGCAATCCCCTATTTTTGGGTCATCTGTAAGAACAAATTAATGTTTGTTCTTATAGTGACACAAGCAAAGTGATTCTTGGCAAGAACTTGGAACTCTGCTCTACCACTTGGCAGTAGAATCAGTTTACAACCTTAAACAAGCTGCTCCAATGACCCCTGCATCTTTTCTTCTCTTGTGAAATCCAGATGATAATATTGTTTAGCCCCAGTATGTTTTGTGACAAATTAGGCATTTAGAGCATCACAGATCCTTGTAAATACTGAAGTTAAAATTTGTCTTTTGTCAGAGTTGAAAATAGAAGACCTTATTTCTAAATGAGTCTCTGGCTTCTTCTCTTTCCAACACATTTATTATTTCAGGGCTACCCTCATGGTATATAGGACTGTGTTTTCATTAGTAAGGGCAAGTCCTGACCTTTCCTATATGGTTTGTATCCCAGAGCTGGGTAAAACTTTGCAGCTGGAGTGAGCTTGCAGAGGAAAGTCAGCATCAAAATGATCGTTCATTCATCCAAAAACAAGAGCTTCCAGCAGAAAGGGGTGGAAACAGCCAGGCTTATGAGTAGAAAGATGACTGCTGACATCTGATAAAAGACATTTGGGGGAGGGGAGGATTTTCTGCTGATATAAGTTTAAAAAATTAATACTTTTTGTTTTGTGCTTACTTTTCTTTTTATTAACAAAAGACCTCCTGTTTTCCTTGGGGGTAGGGGAAAGGATTTTTATTTCTTAAGAGCTAATCTCCTGCTGTTTGTTCCCTACCTGAAGTTATCATCTCTGATATCCCAGCAGGCTACTCTGGAAATGTTGTATGAAGTTTCTTAGTTTGAGATCAAAATTCTGTGTTTGAAAAGCAGGAAAGTAATTCTTAGGGATTAAATATCATGTTTTCAGGCAAATGTTCCCAGTTATTAAATAAAAAGGAGAGATAAACACAAGGAAGTATGTCAACGGATATATTTCTGCAATTAAATACTTTCCCAAGGTTAACTAAAACTTTTTCTATATATCCCAAACATAGAAGACAATTCAAATAATTCGTTCAATTATCAGATATTAATCAAATATTCAGATGGTTAGATGCAAGGTGTAAAAATGTCTACATAATTAAATGTTGGGTTTTTATCTATTGAGTTAGCATAATGGAGACATAGTCTGGATTTGATTTTCCTTACAAAGATATTACTAACTTTCACCATATTTTCTTGCATTGAGACATTTATGAGAGCTGAGAATTGCTAGAAGGAGAATGGAGGAGGGAGGAGATCACTGGATTTACAGACAGGAAGGTCTGAATTTGAATCATGCCTCAGATTCTTAGAAGCTCTGTGATTATTGATGGGGGTCACTTCACCTCCTTGAACTTTAGTGTCTTCATCTCTGAAATGGGCATATTAAAACTTGCAATCTCTACCTTACAGGGTAGTTGAGAGAATCACATAAGATAATGTCAGAAAAGTGCCTTGCAAACTTTTAAAAAGCAATATAAAAATGGCAACTATGATTATTATTTAGAGATCTATAAATTCCTGGCACCCTAGCTAATCATATTCCATGTACTTAAATTCTAAATATGTGAAAATGAAAGAACTTTTATCTTGGAGAATCTCCTTTCCTATCTTTCTTAGTCTTTGGAATAAAAATGACCTCAACAAAAAAGGAAAAGAAAGCAAGGAATGAAAAAAAACACAGAAGAGAATAGAAAGAAGTTTAGAAGGAGATACACGGAAAATCAGGGCAGTGTTGACTACTGTATTTAATTTATTGTCTTTTTAAAAAAGAAAAACTTCAGAATGAGATTCACTTAAAACGTAATTTTTTCCCTTTATTGAACATGCAAATGTTCATGTTTATTGACATTTGTCAAATTCATGATTTAAAGAAAATTTGGAGAAAAAACTCAAAATAAATCTCTTTTTAGAAAAAAAAAGCTGTATTTTTTTATTTGTATTTTCTTTACATCCTGTGGTTCTAAGCAAAGAGAAACTGAGAATAGAACTTTTACCTAATTGTTCTTAAAAGCAAAGGAGTAAAAAACAAGAATAAATCCAAACCCTCAGGATAAAAAAAGAGGATTTTTTTCCTAAATCCAGTAAATAGATACATTTGAGGTTATTAAGACACACATACCTAAAGGATCTGTGATTTCCTTGGCATAAAAATTCCCTCTACTTAGGCAGGTTGCAATCTAAGTTAGCAGGGAATTGCCTATGCCAGCAAGGGTGGGGGAAATTGCAGCCTTGAGGCCACACTGCAGGTTCCCCACCCGTGGAGGTTTAGAGAAGTGAAGTGACATAGCTAGCACAGTCAGAAGCCTAGGTCTTACTGATTCCAAGCCTGTAGGCTATCTATCCATGAAAAACAACCTTTCTCTATGTGAATATATTCTGACAAAATATTAGCATAGCAACAATTTGTTCTATGTAAGATCACAGAATTATTGCTAGAAAAGAATGTTAAGAACATTTTTTTGGTCTAACTGCCTCATTTTATAGATGTATGAAATGACTTATGGTAAGAGAGGTAGAATTTGAACCTTAGAGTAACCTCTAAATTTAACAATCTTTTGCACCATTTACCATAGAGCTTTGTAATTCATATCTTGCAAATATACATTATATTCTTCCCTAAAGAAAAGAAGCTTTCAGAATGGGAATTAGAAGGCTTCAGAAGCAGAAATACTTTGCATTGTTTGCATTTAAAAGGTCTGCATTTTCTGTCACCTCACTTAGCAAATCAGTTGGCAAATTTTGCCATGTCTTCCTTCACCTCTATTGCAGGGGGCCCTTTTTTTCATTCACACAGATACCACCTTCATTTGGGCCCTCATCACTTCTTGCCTGGATTATTGCAAGTCTCAAAATTGGTCTGCCTGCCTCAAATCTCACTTTACTCCAGTCTTTCCTACACGCAGTTACCAAAGTAATTTTCCTTTAGTGCAGATCTGACCACATAACCAACTCTAGAATGTCTCTAGAATAAAATTTAAACTCCACTCCTTTGGTTTTAAAGCCCTCCTCACCAGACCCTGATGCTTTCTAGCCCCATTGGACATCACTCACCATCATGCATTCTACAGTACAACCAAATGGGCCTTTTCACTTTTCCTCAGTCATGACACTGTGGCTAACCATGTTCCATATACTCAAATTACAAGTATGTAGAGTCTACCCTCTCCATTCTTTTGCATTGGCCACTCTCCATTCTTCCCAAATCACTTCTATTTCACAGAGTGCCTCTTTTCATTTAAGATTCTACTCAAGTACCATATTCCATTTAAATAGTTTCCTGATTCCTTCCATCCCTGTTAGTGACATTTACTTCTAAGCTATTTTGTAGTTAACTACTGTGTGTGGGTATGTGAGTGTGTATAATACACACATAGGTATTTGCTAATTTTGTATGTATGTTGCATATATTTTTATGTGTACTTATCTCCTCCATTAGAAGGTATGATCATTAAAAGTAGGGATTGTTTCATTTTCTACATTTGTATCCCTGGAGCAGCTAGAAGTCAGGAAAGGCTCATCTTCCTGAGTTCAAATCTGGCCTCAGATACTTCCTAGCTATGTGACCTTGGGCAAGTCACTTAATCCTGTCTCAGGATTGCCTCAGTTCCTCATCTGTAAAATAAGCAGGAGAAGGAAATGGCAAACCACTTCACAATTTTTGCCAGGTCAGACATGACTGAAATGATGGAACAACAAAAAATGTGTATTCCTAGTACTTAGCCCTGGGATACAATAGTAGGTCCTGAATAAAGTCCTTCAAGCAGTATGACCTGAAGCCTTTCACTCTATAAAGGCTACTTCTTTCGAAATAGTAAATTCATGTTAAAAAAGGAAGCTAATTAAAACATAAAATGATCAGATGAGCCTATATCATCAGGAGAAAAAAAAGACAAAATCCCAAGATGATTAAAGTTAAAACTCCTGTTGAGCTTCCATAAGTATTGATTTTGAAAGAAAGTGAGGCCTAGAGAAATGACTAATGGGTTGAAATTAACAGAGTAAGGAATCCTAGCCTTGGCTCCATTATTTGCTAGATTTTTCTATAACTTCCCTTTGCCCTGGTTCCCTTCGTCTGTCATATGGTATTAACAATATGGATTTCCCACCCATGCAGTGGTGATGACTAAAGTGAGACTTTCCCAAGTGTTCCTCACCTCTCTGTCATCTCCAGCTTTCACTAGCTGCCCTCAAATATGAAAATAAAGTAAGGCAACAATAAATTCAAGCCCTGTGCTGAGTCTTTGCTGCTGTCATTGTTGGCTCATTAAAGGGAAATAATTTTTATTTCAGTCATTGAATATTTATCCAAGAAACATTATTTTTCAAAATAATCACATTATATAAATGAAAGGATATGATATAAATGTAATTCAAGTAACATGAAAGCATTATGTGCATAGTAATTTGGCCACTGACAGTGCCATTCTGTCCTGTAGTGTGAACAAGTGCATTTGTGTTAGGCTAGGCATATGTCCTTGAGCCTATAACAGCATAGGGGCTTGGAGCTGGAAGGCACCTTAGGGGTCATTGAGTCTAATCGTTTTATATTCTACATGAGGAAACTGAAGACAGGAGAGGTTAATTGATTTGCTCATCATTGCACAAGCACAGGCACAAGGGAAGACCAGGATGTGAACCCAGGTCATCTAATTCCATATCCAGTACTATATCATGCTGCTTAGTGTCAACTATTAGTTGAGTGATATAGGATGCTAAGGTGTTCTAAATAGAAATCTATGGCTTCTACAGCAGCACACTGATAGAGTATTCTTTAAGTCTGATATTGGTTTCTTGCTTTGAGCCTTGGAGTACATGAGATTTCAGGGAGATAATACAATGCCTTTGTCCCTCTGCTGAGAGTGTTAGCGAAACTCTTTCAGCTGGTCCTTGTACTATTTTGATACAATGACATGATGAATGTGGACTTCTTGTCTACTGTGGTGAAGAGAGAGAGACAGAGAAACAGAGAGAGAGAGACAGAGAAACAGAGAGAGAGACAGAGACAGAGAGGGAGAGAGACAGACAGAGACAGAGACAGAGCACAATTGAGTGCAACTGCCTTTAAACTCAGTGTTCCATTTTGTCCTGCTCGGATTAGGTTTGCTGACTTTACATCTGGTGTAAAAAGTCACGACCAGATTAGGCTGGAATTTCTCAAGGATCTATCTTATTCTTCATGCTTCCTTGTGGCCCCTATGAGCTGCTCTTTTTCTCCTAATAGTTTACAAACGTCTAACCTCAGGAAAATTTTCTTTGAGAGCAGAGAGATATTCATGAGGCCAAATGAAACAAACAAAAATCTGAAAAGCAGCTCAGGTGTCACTGGGCACCACACACAGGGGTCTGAATGCTTTTATACATTGGTTTTCCTAATAGTGTTACCCTGTCCCGCCCCCCCCCCCCACCTCTAGAGAAAGACACACAATGAGAGAGACAGACAGAGACAGAGTCAGAGACAGAGACACAGAGAGAGACAGACAGAGAGACAGAGACAGAGTCAGAGACAGAGACAGAGACAAAGGGAGAATAAAAGGAACACAGCCAAAAAGACATGCAGAAACACACACATGGACAATAACGTAAACAAAGTAAGGATCCTTAAAGTGATGAGGATACAGAGAAAGTATGAGAATATGTACAAAGAGAATGAGAACAGAGATGGTGGGAGAGAATAAGAACACAGAAAGAACACATTAACAATGTGAAAATGTGAATAGGAACAGAGATCAGGACAGGCAAAAACAGATAGAGAGAGGAGAGACACCCAGAGGTAGAGACCAGCTGCTGCTGCTCCTCTGTCCACAGGAGCAGCACTTCTATTTACTTTGCCCATAGACAATGAGAAGCCTTGATTTTTTTTGCCACTCTAGCCTTTGAAAATGGAGTGCAGAATCGAGAAGCTCTGTACTACAAATACAGTGCTATATTTATTTTAAAGACAAAATCCTTAAAATTTCATTTGTAGCAACAGGAAAAAGAATCAAAATTGAATGGGCAAGTCAACAAGCACCTATTATTCCCTGTGTTTATTAAAATATTTATAGCAATATTTTTTTATGAGAGTAAAGAATTAGAAACAAAGTCGATGCCTATTGATTGTGTTTTGGCTAGACAAATTGTGGTACATATATTTAATGGAACATCACTCTGCTCTAAGAAATGAATATGATAAATAACGAGAAGTATGGAAAGATCTACATGAATTGATGTAGAGTGAAGTAAGCAGAGCCAAGAGAACAATATACCCAATGAGTCCAACAATGGAAATGGAAAGAAGTACAAAGCAATCAAAAGCAAATGTTGCATGATTACAGAGAACAAGTTACAAAGAAGAGATATGAGAAGACATCATGCAACACCCCTTTGCTGAGGTGGGAGGCTCACTAGTGTGGTATATATATATTGCATATAGTTTCAGTTTTTTTAATGTTGATCATTAGACAGTTTTCCTCCTCTTTTTTTGTCTTGAAAAATATTATTTGTTATATGAGATGTCTGTTTTAGAATTGAGGAGAGGGATACTGGGGGAAACTATAAACAGGTAGAAATAAAAGAAATGGCGTCAATAAAAACATTTTTAAAACAGCAACCACACCCCCTAAGAAGTATTAATGAAGCACTGTATGATGTGCCTGGCATTGTGCTAGATTCTGGGGATATGAGTACAAAGAATGAAACAATCCCTATTAACAATGTGCAGAAATTTCTATAGCACAAATCTATGAAAAGTGATGTGAACTACCAATATATTCCTTTTAAACTGCTTTAGGCGTACCCATTTTTTTTTGAGCTAGGCAATTGTTTGAATTTCTTTTTAAAGTTCTATACTAAGTGCCATTGCCACTGTTCGGGAATTTTCAATGTTAGTTCCTTCCCCAATATTATTCAACTAAAATACAGAAAATGTTCTCTCAGGGTTAAAATAGCAAACATTAATGGAAGCTCGTTGTAGCCCTCAGAGTTTATGATGTCAGGTGGGACTATAATTTGTAAATGCCTAATAAGAGAGATTTCAGTCTTCTCACTACTTAGTTGGTCCTTAAGGATTATTTTATTTTGTTATTGAAATAGAACCATATTCCTTGTTAAAGCTTGAATCGGTCAGCCATTAAAAGTTGTTTTGAGACTTAAAAATTTGCCTTATATGTGAGTGAAGTTTACTACAACCTAATTGCTAGTTATGATTTAATGATATATATTTTTCCCCTTGAAATAGAGATAACTGACCAAAAAACTGTTAGAAGTGTTTTATTTTGTTGTCATAATCTTAGAGTTTATATACAACACACATTTAAGATTTACATCCTGTGATGGCATACTTGACAACTCGAAATTTGATATTTTTCACAGAAAATGCTAAAGGGTAGCTCAGAATCTTTGGGAATGGCCTAGAATTTTTGTATTCCTAAACTCTCCCAGACTTGGAGATGGCTTCTACTTGTATATATCTTGAACTAATTTCTCCCCACCTTTCACCCTTAAGTCTGAACTTATACTCCCAGAACTTAACCACGGGCTGTTTGGAACTTTCCCATGAACCAGAATATTCACATTTAGCAGTGAGATTAGTAACTGCCAATGCCATGAGAAGCCCTACATTCTGGGGAAAAGAGATGATAACAGGGAGCTCCCTAGAAAACCTCCAACTACTAGTCTCTGACCAGGAGTTTTTATCCTTTTTTGTCTGCCACAGGCCTCATTGGCAGTATGATGAGACCTATGAGCCCTTTCTCAGAATAATGCTTTAAATGTATAAAATAAGACACAGAAGATTATAAAAGAAACCATCTATTGAAGTATAGTTATCAAAATATTAAAAAAAACTAGCTCACTATTGCAAGTTAAGAACCCTAATCTACAGGCTCCCATTCTTCTTAGAACTCTGGAGTAAGGCCAGGTACCAAACCCTTTATTCCAAGGCCCTCTACTATTCTGTGATGATACTCTTTAATCTGTATGCTCCATGAAATCAGCCTGTAGGCTGTGGAGGTCACCACATCTGCTTTCTGAAGTGAGAGCATTATCTTGCTCTACTTGAACTGCAATTTCTGCCTGTCTTTCTAACATCTTAAGATATTTAATAGTAGGACATAAAGTCCTTTATCTATGGGACTTTTAAATGCGTTAGTGAATTCTTTTGTTATTTGATTTCCAACATATTTCCTAGCAAGTAGATTCTCAGCTTTCCTCTTGAGAATTTTGATTTCACTTTAATTCTAGAAACATTTTATTAAACCCTTAGTGTAGACAAAGCATAGTGCTAGGCTGAAAGCAAGATAGGGTGGAACTCAAAGACAAGAAGGGTTGTTTCTGCCATCATGCTAACTTATAATTTATTAGAAGAACAGAACACATGCACAAAGGACAAAGGTGGGAACTGAACCTGTGATTTCAGTGATAACGAATCCCACCCATCCTACCAATGTAGGTTTTTTCCCATAACTCCTAGCTTTAGAGAGTTGACTAGAACACTGTCTGAGAGGTTAAATGTCTGACTCAGAGTCACATAAGCAGTATGTTTCATAGCAAGACTCGAACCCATATCTTCATAGCTTCAAGGTCAGATTTCTTTCCACCATGTCATGCTTCCTTTTAACACATATACAAGTAAATGTGACCAAATAAGTCATGATAAATACATAAGAGAAATGTGAACAAAGTATTAAATGTCATTCCAGAAGAAAAGTCTATTTGTGACCAGGGATATCCAGGGAGGCTTAATGGAAGAAGTAGCATTTGATTTGAATCCTAATAATAGATTAACTTTATATAGTGCTTTAAAGTTTACAAAGTGCTTTGCATGTATATTTGATCATTAAATAGCATTAGAATTAGGTTCTATTACTAGTCCCATTTTATAGAGAGAGAAACTGAGACTCAGATGATGCTTTAAGTGATGTTCAGAATTAAACAGCTGGTAAATGTCTGATAGGGAATTAGAACTACAGTCTTGACTCCAAGTTCAGCACTCCAGCCATGATCCCACACTGAAGCATGAATGGCATATCAACAGGTAGAGATGAGAGGGAGAGGATAATTCAGCCAGAGGAAACACCATAATCAAAGGCACAAAGACCAAAGATGATGACTCATGTACAGAAATTATTCAAGCATTTAGAAGCTTTATGCATAAAGTGCTTTATTTTCTACTATTAAAAGCCTTCAGGTCTTAGGATCTCTGACAGAAACTTGTACTTCAAGACTCTAAGTTAAAGACCAGATAAAGCTTTGGGCACAGTATGTAATCAAATTGGCATTACCATTGTTTCTGGAAAGGGTGTGCCAATGACTCGATGACTCCTCTCACTATTCTTGTGAATCTTCAGATTAAAACTCCTTTCCTGCTACTCTCCTACAGGTATAGTTTCCTCTTATTAAAATATCAGTCCTTGAGAGAAGAAACTGTCTCATTTTTGTATTTGTAATTTTTGTAGTAATCATGGTTCCTGACACACAGTAAATGCTTAATAATTTTTTTCTCATTCATTCAGTAGTCTGTTTTGCTTAGAGCATAAAGCATCTTCATGGAGAGGAGTATAAAATAAGCTTTGAAAGGTGGGCAGAGGCACGATGTCAGATCGGAATATGTTTGAATGGAGGCTTTCTGTAGAAAGGAAGCTAGAGAAATAACGATGGTCAGAACTATACAGCAGAAATAATAGTGGGGCAGCAACAAGTGTGGTTTGGAGTAGCCAAAAGGAGAGAGAGGAAGAGAAAGAGATTAACCGTGAAAAACACTTTCCCTCCAAAACTTTCTCCCCTGTCTTCTGATCTTAGGATGTTATGCCAAAGCATTTGGGATTTTATTCATTTTCTCATTTGTTTAACTTGACTGTTTATGATAAATGTTGTTTGAGAATAGTTTAGCCATCATGGCTATGGTTTCTTTGAGATGCCAAAGAAGGAAAAGATGAAAAGCAAAATAGAAGCAATTCTAATGTACATTTAATGCTCATCATCTGACAAAAGAAAATTGATATTTCATAAACATGAACAGAGCAGCAGGGCTATAATGTGTTGTTTATACAGAACCAATGTTTCAGCAAGAAATAGCATCTCGAGTTAATGATTGCAAAACTGAAAAAAAGTCTACTGAGAAAACTTGAGCTGAATGATATTGTACCCAACCCAGAGAATAACACAGTGGTACTTAAAATTCCCCAAAGTTGGATCAGTCGGCATAACAGTTGGTGAAATGACCAGAACTGAAGTGATTACACAGAATTGTGGGCAGACTGGAGAAATAAAATCAGAATGAAAGGACAATAAACAGTTGACTCTAAAGACTGTGGTTCCAAGCATAAACGGAAACAGTAATCGGAGACGGGGAGGAGGAAGGTTGTGGGAGCGATAAAGGAAGAAAATCATTTTACAAAAATGTGGGGTTTTTTTCTCAATATGCACCAATTCCATAGTGATAGATGATTTTATCATAACTGAAAGTGATCTGTCAATGGAGTGCTATTGACTAGGACAAAAATGATCTATTCTTTATGACACACGAATATTACAAATGCAGATTTCCATAATGGAGCTTACAGAGTCAGTATCAGACAGCCTTCAAACTCAGCCATTTTCAGCTAATGGGTTGTAGATGACTTTTTTCCCATCTGGACTTGTGATTTTAATCAGTTTAGGAAGTCCTTGGTGTGAAAATTAGCTTGAACGATATAGATCAGCAGTAGGCTTGTAACCTTTGATTTTAGAGTATTGCTAAAAGATAAGTGACTTGCCCAAGGTCACATAGCTTGGAAGTCTTAGAGACAGAATTTTAAGCTTTCATCTTCTGGGCTCTAAGACTGGTTCTGAATCCACTACATCAAGGTGCATCTTATGGATCACTTATAATCTGTAAATTAAATACAAGTGCAGAAAACAAGATGTTGGTATATTTCTGTTTATAACAATGGGATGGTCAAAGACCTAGAAATTTGGAGAGTACTAATTTCAGTTTAGTTCACCTCAAAAATTCCCTTTTAGACAAGGAGGAAGAGTAATATAGTGGAAAGTGCATTCATTACACTGGTACTCAGGAGACCTGGAATCCTCTCTTCCTAGTCTTGTCATTTCTTAGCTATGAGAACAGCTCTAGATCTTTAATTTCTTTTCTATTATTTAAGAAGGGACTGATAATAAATTCCTCTCTACCACCAACATTCTTTCACTCATAAGGTAATTATATAATTATTTATATATAATATCTACTTACAGAATAATCTATTATATAGAATAAATTATTAATATATCATATAATTATATAATTATGACTGCATAATATTATACAATAATATAATATGTATTTATATAACTTAATTAACTTGTGGTTAGAAATGAATTGTCCTTCTTTTGCCTTTTTTTGTCATTTCCATTTGAAGAATTTTTTTTTTTTGGTGCTAAAAACATTTAAAGTTATAGAAAATCTCCTTTGAAATTCCATGGACCAGACCTCATTATATTTCCCCCTTAAACCCATCCCTCTTCCAAACTTCCTTATTACCTTCCTTACAGTCCTCCACCCTCACAACCTAGGTGTCATTCTCAGCTTCACACACTCCTCTCATCGCCCATAGCCAGTCTGTTGCCAAGATCTGTCGATTTCACCTTTGCAACACCTCTCAAATATGCCCCTTTTTCTCCTCCAATACTGCTACCACCCTGGTGCAGACCTTAATCTTTTCACACTTGACTATTTCAATAGCTTGCTTGTTGGTCTGTCTACCACTGGTCTTTCCCCACCCCCGCCCCTGTATGTCCTCCATTTAGCTGCCAAGTGACTTTTTCCTAAAACACAGGCCAGACTATGATACCTTTCCTAACTTACTTAATAGACTCATGTGGTTCTCTAGCCTCTGCTTGGCATTTGAAGACCTTCACAATCTCTCTAGTCTTCTTGCACCTGCCTCCTTGTCCTCTTTCCCCCACCATGTACTCTTTGATTCAGGAATACCAGCCTTCTAGTTGTTATTTGAACAAAACACTTCATTTTTATCCTCTGGGCATTTTACTGGCTGTTTGTCATTCCTACAATGTTCTTCTTTTTCATCTCTATCTCCTAACTTCCTTCAGTTCTCAGCTAAAATCCCACCTTCTACAGGAAGAAACCCTTTCTAATCCCTCTTAATTCTAGTATCTTCCCTTTTATGATTATTTTCCATTTATCCTACATTCAGCTTGTTTGCCTGTTGTCTCTCCTATTAGACTGTGTGCTCCTCATGGTCAGGGAATCTCTTGCATTTCTTGGTGTCTCCACAGCTTCTCAGAGTGCCTTACACATAGTATGTATTTAATAAATGTGAATTGATTCCTGTATTTTAATTGGTTGAGGATACTCTTAATGTAGGACTTTCCTCTGTTAATGTAGTATAGCAAGTATTCTACTACTTATATAGCCTTAAGAGAATTCCCTGGGGATACTAAGAGCTTAGGTGACTTGCTCAGGGTTCCATAGGCAGAGGCATCTCTTAAACCTGGATCTTCCATTCTCTGAGCCCAGCTGTCTATTCACTAAGTCATGTTCCCTCTCAGACATACTGTGAGGCATTTATCAATTCTTTTTAGCAATTACTTATTATGACATTATTTATCATGTTATACCTTGTGATATAATTATTCATGTAAGTCACACCTCCCTTTTTAGATTGTAAACTGCTTGAGGGCAAGGTCTATGTCTTTATCTTTGTACTCTTCTAGCATCTAGTACAGGGCTCTTGCAAACAGTTATTGTTTAACCAATGTTGAATGAATAATGAAAATGAAGAAAAGAAATCTTTTAGGCTCAATAGGTCTTTTCTTTTCTTTGATTCATGGGCCATGATGTTAAACTACAACCCAAATAGTTGAGGATAGAGTCTGTATTAGCTGGGTGATCTGTGCTCATGAAGAGTAGGGCTGTTCTGCTTTGTGTCATTTCTAGCCTCCAAACAGTCTTGGTGGATAGGCATTTCACTAGCTAAGGCTAGATGTAGCAAGTTTATTCAGAAAGGTGCCATGGTCTAGATATCAAGACTAAATATAGTCCTGGGAATCAGGAGCTCTTACATTACATACCCATTTAGGCCTCTTATTTTCCATGCTGTCCGAAGAAAGGCATCTATCTGATTATTTTTGTTTGACATGGTGTTCCTCATAAATTAGAGTAAATGTCCTTTAATTTTCTCAAGATATTGAATATAACAACTATTTAGATGATAGAAAAAAGAAAGAAAGAAAGCACAACTGATTAGGAATAGAATTGTGACCAGATAAAGAGAAGAAAAGAAGACTAAAAACTATTTTGGATGTAGTTCCTTGTGTATTAAGGGTCTGCCTTTATTGTAGGATTCTGACTCCAGCGGGACACAGGCTGAGCTCTGTGGTCAAACTTGGACCTAGTAATGAAGATAAAAGCAGGCCTTGTGTCACTGATTTACTGGCTGTTGAAACTTAAAAGACTGGTCAGTTGCTAGAAAGGAAAGAATAAGCAAGAAAAACCCCAAATTTCACAAATGTTGAAGCTGATATCCCAATTGATCAACTGTGTAAGCACACAAAAGTAGCTATTTAGAAAGAATGTGAACCAAGTGGATCTTTACCCACAATGCCTTCGTTGTCAAGGTTAGCCAAGAATGTCAGGGCTATGGAAATGAACAACCAAGACAAAAGTCCATTAAAACATGTGGAGAAACCACAGATGCTTGCAAACCATAGAACAACAACAAGAAGAAACCTGCTTCCAAGCCACAAGTAAGACATGTAGGAGAGCAATGAATCACAAGATGCTCGGTAGATAGATCTACTCATTTTTGTACTTGGAACGATCATTCTGTCATTCAGTAAGTATTTATTAGGTGCCTCTTATATACTAAGAACTGTGCTAGGCACTGAAAATATAAATACAGTAAATAAAACAATTTATATTCTCAAGGAACTCATGTTAAAATGGGTCTAAAGACAATGAAATATGTAGTCAAAGGCATATGACACTTAGAAAATGCATGATCCACTTTTTTTTCCAGCATTGTAAAAAGCATCATCTTAAATCAATCACTGGGCTAACCCACATTAGACACCTACATAGTATAGCTCTATCTACTTTATGTGGCATGGTGGAAAGAACAATGGACTTGAGGTCCTGAAGGTATGGATTCAAATCCTGCCTTTGATCCCTAGTATCTGGGTGTGACCCTGGGCAAATAACCATTCTTCTGAGTTTCAGACAACTCTGTAAGATTCATCTGCTATGTTGTAGATAAGGCTTAATCTGTGTTGGTTGAAGAAATTCTCACACTCAAAGAAATTACAGATTTTTGACATAGTTTGGAGTAGAGGTGATTATGCTGGATACTTGGGAGAAAGAATGGTTTCTTCCATTATTGAATATATATTTAGGAAGAGTATTAGACATAAGCAATGGTAAATGTATTACATAGTGATATACAAGAAGTACTTTGTAGAAGGATTAACCAAAATGCTATTTATGATCCAAAAGAAAATGACCAAGGTAGAATATCATCAACTGAGACTTTCTGAGAAGGGTCTAGGGAGGCAATGGTTTTTGAATTGGGATTTAAAGGATGAGTAGTAATTCAATGAGCTAGCTCTGGCAATGCATGCATCAACCTCATTGTCAATGTGTACATCCATGGAAAGTATACTACCAAGGTAAGTGAACTTATCCACAGCATTCAAAACTTCTCCATTTGTTGTAATCGATGGTTTTATGTATGAACGGTGTGGTGGTGGTTGATGGAGTACATGTGTTTTTTTGGTGTTAATTATTAGACCAAAATTAGCACAGGCAGCAAGACTTGATCCATACTTCGTCGTGTCTCAGCTTCAGAGACTGCATTGAGTGCACAATCACCTGCAAACAGAAAATCATGCACAAATACTCCCTCCACTTTGATCTTGGCTTGTAACCTTTCCAAACTGAAGAACTTGCCATCAGTATGGTAGTTGATGCCATGTTCATCCTCATTGAAAGCATTTGTCAACATGGTTGAAAACATCATGCTAAAAAGCATGGGAGCAAGCACACAGCCCTGTTTCACTCCATTGGTGTCTGGTAAGGCATGAGAGCATAAAGTTTGGGAGACAAGAGGTATTAATCAGACTGATTACCAAATTGAAGGTCTACAGAGCCGTTGTGCTGACCTCATTGTTACATGCTTGTGAAACATGGAAAATCTACCAGTGCCATGCCAAGAAACTGAATCGCTTCCATTTGAACTGTCTTAGAAAGATTTTGAGGATCACCTGGCAGGATACGATACCAGACACTGAAGTCCTTGCTCAAACTGAACTGCCAGGTATTCAGACTGTGCTTCAGAGAGCGCAACTCCGATGGGTTGGCCACGTTGTTCGAATGCAAAATGTATGCTTGCCAAAAAGACTATTTTATGAAGAACTCACATGGGGGTGGTGATCACATGGTGGTCAGAAGAAATGATACAAGGACACCATCAAGGTCTCTCTCAAGAACTTTGAATTTGACTGTGCAACATGGGAGACACCACACAGGACCGCTCTGCATGGTGTGCCCACAAGAGAAAGGTTGCTATGCTCTATGAGCAAAGCAGAATTGAGATAGCACAAAGTAAATGCAGGATGCTCAAATTTGGGATATTCACCCCAAATATTCACATGGACTATCTGTTCCCAATCTGTGGTAGAGCATTCATGAGCTCATATTGGTCTGATCAGCCACAGTTGGACACACTGAAATTTCACTTTATCATGGTGATGTCATTTTGGTCCTCTTTGAGAACGAAAGACAACAACCAACCAATAATTCAATGGGTAGTTAGGTGGTGCAGTAATAGAGTGCTGGGTCTGAATTCAAGAAGATTCATCTTCCTGAGTTTAAATCAGGTCTCAGATATTTACTAGCTGTGTGACCCTGGGCAAGTCCCTTAACCTTGTTTGCCTCAGTTTCTTCATATGTAAAAGGAGCTGGAGAGGAAATCTTTCTGGTATCTTTGCCAAGAAAATCCCAAATGGGGTCATGAAGAATCAGACTGATTGAACAAAAACAATTTGTAATTAAACAATTGAAGAGGAGGAGAGAAGGAATTCTGGCTATTAAGAACAGTATGCAAAAAAGGACTGAGAAGCAGGAAAATGCAGTGTCTACCTAGAGATCAGAGGAGTCATATTTGACTAGAGCACAAAATGGGAAGCGAATTCTATAAATAAAGGATGGCACCATATTGCAGAAGGACTTGAGATTCCAGGTGAAGAGTTTGAATTTTGAAATAGGGAGTCTTTGAATATTTTAAACAGTTGTCAAGAAAGACAATTCTGGAAGCAGTATGAGGAACTGATAGAGGGGACAGAGAGTCAAAGTGGAAAGAACTGTTAGAAAATTATTGAAATAGTGCAAATAGTAATGAAGACCTGCACTAATGTGGTGTTAGTGAGAATGGAGAGGATAGGGATGGGTTTGGAAAATAGAGATTTAATAAGACTTGGTAATCAATTCGATATAAAAGGTAAGGGAGACGGGAGAGTCAGAGACAATGAAATGGTTGTACTAGAGATAGAAATGAGGATGTAGTTGTTGAGCTTAAAAGAGAGAACATTATTGTAGTTAGAATTGGAGTCATTTGCAAAGAGTTTAAAGTCTTGAGCTTGTCATGGTGGTAAGTCTAGAAAAGGGGGCAAAGCACAGACCCTTGAGGAGCATTCATATTAAGGACCCCAGAGAAGAACAAAGGGAAGTAATATTCTTTGAAGCCCAGGGAAGAGACAATACAGTCAGAGTGTCTAACACTGTCAAAAGATTTAGAGAGGTCAAGGAAGGCTGAAAAAAAGCCCTTTGAATTTGGAAATTAGGTTGTTGGTGACTTTGAGGGGTTATTTTCTTTTTCTTTTTTTTTTTTAAATAAATTTATTTAACTTTTTACATTCATTTTCACAAGATTTTGGGTTCCAAAATTTTCTCCCCATTTGTG
>CM053770.1:400568244-400589254 GCA_028658325.1 Potorous gilbertii | reverse complement strand
GAGCTCATCCAACCATTCTGGAGAACGGTTTGGAACTATGCCCAAAGGGCTACAAAAATGTGCATACCCTTTGACCCGGCAATATTGCTACTAGGACTGTATCCCCAAGAGATTATAAAAATGGGAAAGGGACCCACATGTACAAAAATATTTATAGCAGCACTCTTTGTGGTAGCCAAGAACTGGAAATCAAGGAGATGCCCATCAATTCAGGAATGGCTTAATAAATTATGGTATATGAATGTAATGGAGTACTATTGCACCATAAGAAATGATGAAGAAGAAGACTTCAGGGAGGTCTGGAAGGACTTATATGATCTGATACTGAGTGAAAGGAGGAGAAGTAGGAGAGCTTTGTGCACAGCAATGACCACAGTATGCGAGAGTTTTTTCTGGTAGACTTGGAACTTTGTAATAACACAAGAACTTACTGAAAAAAAAAATCCCAATGACGATTTTCTAAGACAAAATGCCTCCCACACTCAGAGAAAGAAATATGGAAGTCATTTGCAGAATGTAGCAGATATGTTTGTGTGTGTGTAGGTTTTAGTGTATTATGTTTTGATTTGTTATATGATTTCTTCCATTTATTGTAGTGCGACTACATAGCATGACTATAGTGAAAATGTGCTCAATAGGAAAGTATATGTAGAACCTATACAGAATTGTATGTTGTCATGGGGAGGGGAGGGGGTTAATGGGGGGAAGGTGTGGGGGGGATAAAATCTTAATTTTACGGAAGTGATTGTGGAACATTTAAAAATAAATAAATTAATTAATAAATTAAAAAAAAAATGAAATTATTTCCCAGCAAGTACTCTTCTAGTAACAAGAACAAAAAGCTAATCCTGTTCTCATTATTTCATTCCCTAAATAATATTCTTTGGTTATTTATTAAATGTTCTCTGGATTTTACCTGTAAAATAGGAGTAATAATCTCTGCAGTGCCTACTTCAGAGGGTTGTCATGGGAATTATATGACTTAATATATTAAAGAGTTTTGAAAAACTTAAAATACTTGACAAGCGCTAGTTGCTATTACATCTCTAAAATCCATGCTTTTTCTATTTCTACTATTACCATCTCAATGCAAGCACTGACATCACCCATATTGTTCCAATAGTCTCTTAACTTGTCTTCCAGGCTTTCTCCTCTCTAATTCTTTCTTCATGTCAATGATAAACAATACTTCTTAGTCACACATTGAATTATATCACTTCTTTAAAAATGTAGAATCTTTCTATTGTCTGCACTGAAATAAAAATCCATAACTGCCATCACCTCTCTTTACCGGCCTGTTTGATATTACTGTCCATCGCATACTCTGTTTTGCAGCCCAAGTGAATTATTCTTTGCCCCCAGAAACGTATTCTGTTCTTTCCTATTTCCATGCTGTTGCTCATACTGTTCTCTGTGTCTATAATATCCTCCCTTTTCCTCATTGCCTGTTGAATTTCTATCCATTCTTTAAAACTTAATACCTTCTTCCCCAGAAAGTGTTCCCTGATATTAAATCTAATGGGAAAAGCGTAAAGGCCTTCATTTGAGTTAAAAATAAAAACAAAAACAAAACTACTTAAGTCTAGGATTGGGGTGATGTGATTTATCCACATTTCATTTGAAAAAGAATCAAGGGATGCAATCTTATTATATGAGTGTAAAGTGATAACCTAAAAATTCCTGGTCTGGCATAAAGTGAGAAAGTAGAACGGTGGTTTGAGTGTTGGACTTGGACTAAGGAAGGCCTGAGTTCAAATCCTGCCTCAGATGCTTAGCTGTGGGACCCTTGGAGAGCTAATTAAAGTCTCTCAGCCACAGTTTCCTCATATGTAAAATGGGGATAGCAATAGCACCTACCTCACAGGGTTGTTGTGAGGACAAAAATGAAATAATATATGGAAATCATTTCATAATTCTTAAAGTAAAATGTGAATATATAGAATGTAAAAGCTAGCTATTATTAGCTATAATGACTGTATTCCCATAAATTTATGCCAACCTAAAGATAGGTTGCACTCTTGGTGTAGTTATCTTTGAAGGGGAGATATTACACATGCATAGTATATATGCAGATATATATATATATATATCTGTATATAGATATGTCTATATGTGTTTATATGTCTGTGGGAGTGTAGGGTCCATTCAGGGAAGACTAATACTTCTGGTGTGAAGGTTGCTGAGCCCTTTTCAGGGCTTTTTTCACTGTTGGTGTCCACCTGATCCACCTAACTCTTACCTGTGGCTCAAAGAAGCTATAACATATACAGTGGTCACACCCAAGTAAACCAATTCAGCAGATGGGCTAAACCAGGTTGAGGGTAATTGAAGAGTCTCAAACCCATTGGGGAGTTAGGGGGGTACCTACCCCAAGCATGTGAAAACTTCCCCTGGTGGAGTGGATGGATGAGAAAAATTTGTTCCAATGGCCATGAAGGGAGCTGAAGCAGGTGCTGTGAAGCACTTAGAGCTTGGTCAGACATCCAAGACACTGAGGTCATCCACTGCATCTTAAGCCATTACAAGTCATCTTGACTTTGTCCTGCCACTAGACTATGATGACTGTGGAGAAGAGTGAGGCTGAAGACTTCATACAACTCTGTCTCACTTCAGTCCAAGTTATACATGAATCAAAAGACATTACACATACCATTTTATCATTTTTATCTGCATCAAAATCCTGTGGTGACATGCAAGTGATGAAGCAGCAGGTGCAGATACACTGGGAGCTGTTGTAACATAGGCAGCCCAGGCCACAAGGTCTTCTCACTACAAGCAGTAGTGGGATTCGGCAGCCCATTGGGTTTCTGAGTAGCCTTTTAAGGATCCCACTTCTCACCTCCTTGTGCGAGGAAGGGATGTGAAAATGTGCCCTAAAAATTGTCTGCTTATATAACCCTGGCCTGATTACTGTAGCAGTTGGGCATCCCACCCTGTGGTTCAAAACACAAAAAATTGTACAAAAACTTCTGCAAAGATAATTCCATTCACCATTGGTAAATGTAATGTGTTCATACTTCTAGACAACACAAAATTCAGGAGACCTGAAAGATGAACATCTCTTGTTGACAGAAAACTTAGCTGCCCTCACATCCACACAGTAGCCCTGAGTGAAATAAGGCTGGCAAATGAAGGCTATTACAGTCAGAGTTGGATACACATTTTTCTGGAGTGGCCACAGTGAAGTGGAGCATCATGAAGGTAGTGTAAGTTTTACAATCAAAACTAATCTAGTCCACAAAGCTTGTGTGCCCACAAAAACGAGTGAACAACCAGCTCATGACAATGTGATTGCTACTTGCAGGAAAATGCCACACCACCATCTATCTACTATCCACCACACTACTATCATTAGTGTGTATGATCCCACCATGACAAACTCTTATGAAGACCTGGAAACCCTTATCATCAATGTGCCAAAAGAGAACAAGCTTATAATTTTGGAAGACTTTAATGCCAGAGTAGGCTCAGACTACCAAACTTGGGAAGAATAGAGTTGGAAACAGCAACAGCAATGATCACTTACTACTGAAGACTTGTCCATAGCATGACCAGATTCTCATCAACAACACTGTTTTCCATTTACCTAAACAAAAAAACTCTCAGCAAACATTGGCATTTAATAGACTATGTGATTGTAAAGAGACAAGAAAGACAAGATGCGAAAGTGACAAAGAATCAATGCATGGTTCAGAGTGCTGGACTGATCATGGACTTGTCCTCTCCAAGTTAAATATTCACATTCAACAAAAACAGTGGTGCCAAGGCAAAATGACTATCGCTAGAATTAACATCAACAGGTTAGAGCGCTTCTCTGAGCAGAAACAGTTTGGAGAGAAAGTTGAGCCAGTGGAGTGAAAAAGGAGTGGGTAGCTCTCAGAGATCTGATGTGCAGTACTGCATTTGCTTATCTGGGTCAGAACACTCGAAAACATCAAGACTGGTTTGATGAAAATGGTGGGGAAATTCAGAAGCTGCTAAATGAAAAATGAGAACACCACAGGATTTGCCAGCAGGATAGTTCATCCATTTCTAAGAAGGCAGTATTTAATTGAATGAAAAGTAAAGTGTAAGCAAAACTTAGAGAGATGCAGGATTCTTGATTCAGTAAGAATGCAGATGCAATTCAGTTTTATGCTGATAGAAACAATCCAAAGTAATTTCATGATTCCTTGATGCCTATTTACGAGTCAAAGACCTATGGTGTATCTCAACTACTCGATGCTGATGGAGCTACATTATTTAGTGATAAGGACGTGATCCTTGAGAGATGGGTTGAACACTTCCATAGTGCTCTCAATAAACCATCATCAATCAATGCTAAAGCCATTGACACTTTACCTCATGTTGAAGCCAATCCCTCCCTTGCTGAAGTTCCATCTGAGGAAGAGGTTTTGAATGCCATTGGCTCCTTTTGTGTGGCAAAGCCCCTAGTGCTGATTCTATTCCACCTGAGATTTACAAGGTAGGAGGTCCATTGCTTATACAAAAGCTGACTGAAATTTTCCGAGTTATATGGCAAGAGAAGGTTATTCCCCAAGAGTTCAAGGATGCTTCCCTCATCCTCCTCTATAAAGGTAAAGGAAATAGATTGTCCTGTGACAATCACAGGGGGTTGTCTCCCTTAATTATTGCTAGCGGGATTCTTGCTAACTGATCTTTCACCTGGAAGATGAGTCAGTGTAGCTTCAGAAAGGGCTAAGGAATGATTGATAAGATGTTTGCTGCCCAACAACTCCAGGAGAAATGCCAGGAGCAGAAAAGAGATCTGTACACAACATTTGTAGATCTGACCAACACCTTTGATACTGTCAGTTGAGACAGCTTATGGGAAATTATGTCAAAATTTTGTTGCATAGAGAAGTTCCACGGTATCATATGTCAATTTCAGGACAGCATGTGTGCCCTGGATGTGTATAATACACCATGCTCTCATGCTTTCACATTCACCAATGGAGTGAAACAAAGTTATGTGCTTGCTTCCATGCTTTTTAGCATGGTGTTTTCAGTCATGTTGTCAAACTCCTTCAGTGAGTGTGAATATGGCATCGAGGTCAGCTACTCTCACTGCTCATAAATTCTTCAACTTAAAAAGGATATAAGCCAAAACTAAAGCGGAGGGAGTGTTGGTGCATGATTTTTTGTTTGCAGATGATCATGCACGCAGTGTAGCCTCTGAAGCTGAGATGCAACAAAGTACGGATCTATTATCTGCTGCTTGTTCTAATTTTGGCCTAACAGTTAACACCAAGAAAGCAGAGGTGCTGCATCTGCCAGCACCACACCGTCAATTTGTGAAAGCATCAGTTACAGTAAATGGAGAAGTTGTGAATATTGTGGATATATTCGTTTACCTTGGCAATGTGCTTTCTAGGGACATACACATCGATAATGAGGTTGACACATACATTGCCAGAGCTACCTCAGTGTTTGGGGGCTCTGAAGGAAAGTGTGGGAGAGAAGAGGGGTTAGACTGACTATGAAACTGAAGGTATACAGAGCTGTTGTGTTGACCTCATTGTTGCATGCCTGTGAAACCCGGACAGTGTACCAACACCATGAAAGGAAACTGAATGACTTCTATTTGAATTGTCTGAAAATCATTCTGAAGATCACCTGGCAGGATAAGACATCAGATACTGAGGTTCTTTCTCAAATTAAACTGCCAAGCATTCATACTCTGCTACAGAGAGCACAACTCTGGCTGGCCATGTTGTTTGAATGACAAATGTATCTTGCCAAAAAGATTATTTTATGGAAAACTCACACAGGGCAAGAGCTCATATGGTGGTAAAAAAAATACAAGGACACTCTCAAAGTCTCTCTTAAGAACTTTGGAATTGATTGTGTGACATGGGAGACACTGGCACAGGACCACACAGCATGGCATGCCCACATCAGAGAAGGCGCTGTGGTCTATGAGCAAAGAAGAACTGAAGTAGCTCAAAAGAAAGGGAAAGGTAAGCAAATTTAGAGAATCCACCCCAAATGTTCACATGGACCTATTGTGCCAGACCTATAGTAGAGCATTCTGAGCTTTTGTTGGTCTGATCAGTCAATCTGACACACTGTAACTTGACTCTATCATCATGCTGTCATTTTGGTCCTCTTCAAGAATGAAGGACAATAACCATGTATATGTGACTGTTAAATATGCAAAGTACATATAAAATGTAGATTTTTGAAATTTTTTCAATTAAATCAAAGATATTTCATTCACTTTTATATTTTTGATCTCAATCATTGCTTTCATTATTTTCTTCTCACTTTTTGTATCTATCACTTTCCTAAATTATGCCCCCTTTACTACCCAACAATTCACTGAAAAAGCAGACATTATTTCCCTGTTAGTTAAAATCCAGTAAAGCGTTTCTTTTTTTATCTGTTTTGGGGACTTTTCCTCCTGAGAAATACTCCAAACAAAGGTCTGCTTCCAAAAGCTGTCTTTGAAGGGCTTATTGACAATCATGCCATGAACTATGAAATCATTCTACCAAGAATCGCTACTAGATCTTATTTTGATGACCTGTTCCTAATTCATGGTGTAAGATACCCTGTGTCTAATATTTGACATGAATATTGTCTTCTTTTGAGTCCTAGATCTTCATCCCTGAAGCTCCCCCCAGACCTGGAACTCCTACGTTGGAAGCCCTCTCTCCCTCTCTGGCTTTTCCCTCTGATTACATGGCTCCTTCCAGAACCCCCATTTAAGAAGGATGCCTTGGCTAGCCATGTATTATTCATTTCCAGTTCTCTTACTCTGAACTTCCCTAGCATTTCCTGGCTTGTCTCTTCCCTATTCCTTGTTGTTGTTCAATGATTTCAGTTTTGTCTCATGATCTTTACAGATTCCTTTAAATGTTGTCCTCTTCTATTAGAATGTAAACTCCTTGAAGATTGTCTTTCTTTTTGCTTGTATTTGTATTGCTAATGTAACATATTGATGTTGTACCTTATTCCCTGTTACTTGTCCATTGCTATGCCAGAATATAAATAAAATTTCATTTTAATGAAGAAGGTACAACACCTCCCCATCAACAATATATTAAATTATATTTTGGCTCAAAACTCGACCCTCAGCAATAGACTCTTTCTCTTTGTCTCTTCCTCATGCTGTTCCCCCAGATAAATGAAAGCCATTTTAAGGATTGGGAGGATCATAGGATAGAATCCTAGAAATTAGAGATAGAAGGGACTTTGGAAATTATTTAGAGCAATCACTTCATTTTATATGTGTGGATAAAGAGCTTTCAAAGTTAGAGCTTCAACTTTGTTTTATGTCTTCAACATTGCATCCAACAATTATATGTAAAGCCTTCACTAAGTCATTCTTTGTGCAGATCCTATCAGCTTTTGGACCATGTAGAACTGACCCAATATATCTGAAAACCTAATGACACAAATGTAATTAAACATGCCTTCACTCTTAAATTGGCCATAAGTATCTCAAACACCCATTTTGTTTGCTTTTATAGCTCTGTGACAAAATCCAGACATCTATTTACTCATTACATTACTTGATAGGCCATCTGATAGTGATTTAAAAGGTCTGAGATACTAAGTGCTTAAGTGGGGTTTTAATTAGTAACTGGAAAACTTCAAAAAGCTTCCATGTTTGGTTTGGATAAACCCTGATTAGCTTGAAGACTTGGCTAGTATTTCACCATTTCCCTACTCAGCATCACATTCTCATTAATCCACCAATCTCTCCAGAGAGTGAAAGTTGTATTGTTAATATACCCACCAGGTAACCATTTTGGAAGCATGTCTCTGCAAAATCAGATGCACTATGTGACTTTCCAGTTATTTTTCCAGTCCTTTGCATCTAAGCTTCTTGTTCATTCATATGCATCTCTTCGGCTTTTAGCACAGAAATTGAAATGGAACTTGGAAATCACATAGTTCAGCACTTTCATTTCACAAACGAGGAAACTGAGGTCCCAAGAAATGAAGTGATTTGCTTAAGGTTACATAACCAGGAAGTTGGCAGTCAGTCAATAAACATTTATTAAATGCCTACTACCTGCCAAGCACTGTGGTAAGTACAGATGATACAAATAAAGACAAAAGACAGTCTCTTTTCTCAACAATCTCATAGTCTAATGGGAGAGCAAACATGGAAACAACTATGCATGAACAAACAATATACAGAATAAATTGGAAATAATCAATGCACTAAAATTAAGGGAGATCAGGAAAAGCTTATTGTGGAAGGTGGAAGGTGATATTTTGGCTGGGACTTGAAGGAAGTCAGTGAAGCTAAGAGGCAAAAGGGAGGAAGGAGAACATCCAGCTTCAGCCCTTTCTGCTCATACCAATAGAAAGGAAATTAAAGCTCTTATGACACTTCTTTGTTCGCTTAACCTTGCCTCCTCCCTGCCTCTCTCCTTTTGTCTACCTATCTCAGTTGGTCTTCCTCTGTCCTTCTCCCTGTCTCTGTCCCTCTCTCTGTCTCTGTCTCACCTTGCCTCTCTCTGTTTCATTGTGTCTGTCCACTCTGTTTCTGCCTGTCTCTGTGTCTGTCTGTCTCTCTTCCCTCTGTCCATTTTTCTTTTTCTGTCTTGTTACAGGGGATTTTTTTTTCTTCCTTTTCCACAAACTTCACTTTTCTGGGGTTTCTTATTAGAATTCCAATAGTTCTACTTTTATAACATTTCAGAAAGATGCTTATAACAACTGCATACATAGGTTGTATATCTCACAGAATCATAGGATCTCATTTGCAAGGGAAACTAGTATCGTCTAATCCAACTCATACAGAATCTCCTCTTTTTCAGTTGTTCAAAGATCTTGCTCTAATGGAGATTCTGTTCAGGTGTTTCAATGATTGGATATGAGACCAGCAATTCTTTTAGTATTATATCTTAAGAAATAAGCATTTATTAAACATGTATGTTCCTGGAACTCCTAACCACAGGAGATAAACATGTGCACATTTATAAAAGTAAATAAAAAGTATATTACAAAGTTATTATATTTATAGTGTATACAAGACAGTTTTAGGGGTTGTGGGTGGAGACACTAGCAGCTGGGGAAGGAATCAGAAAAGGTCTCATGTGATTATGATTGTCTGGTTTATGTCTGCAGCTGCTGCTATGTATCCACCATTGCCTCTTTGCTTGGGTTTTTCGTCAAAAAGAGTAACACCCTCACTCTGGCTCTGCTCATTAAGACATTGACTCAAATATTGTAGGCAAACACTTATGTTTGGTGCCTATTGCCAAAGCAGCAACTCAAACATCCACTATTTTAAGATACTAGGAAAAAAAACTTTCAAGAAACTTAATATGAAATAAATGATAAATGGAATAATAAATTATGAAGCCTCACTATCTTTTCCAGTAGATTGTAAGATCTTTGAGGGCAGGATTTTCTTTTTGTTTTTATAGTCCCCAAACCCAGCACAGTCCCTGATACTTAATGGTAGGTATTTAACAAATGCTTATTAATTGATTGATTTATGTGGGGCTTTAAAAGCATTTTTCTCAGAGGAAATTCCTGAGCTGGAAACCCTATCTACAGCTGAGGAAAATTAGGTTTACAAAAATTATGTGACTTGCCTAGGATCACAGAGTTAGTAAGCGCTTGAGTGAGAATGCAAAGCAAGGGCTCCTGACTCTAAAACCAGTGAGTATAAGAACTTGGAGCTGAAATACTCCTCAGATGCTTCAGCATGCTGTGGTGGTGCCTTAGGGTTCTTGAAGGCAATACTGACTGAATGAAAACCATTAAATATCCTACCAAGTTAGAAAGGTGTTCAAGTATGGATCTGACAGTGGATCGCTCTCTGGAAGGTCACTTGTTATCCGATTTGCATGGTAATGGCAGGGGAGATGGCATGTCACTTAATTCTGAAGTAGTTTATTATGATAAAGTTGATGACCAGGTGATGAATTTTGGGATTTTAGCAACATATATGAATGAAACTCTTATACAAAAGTTGAGTGTTTTAATCACCTTCAGCAGAAATCTACATTGATGAATTCATGTATCTTTAAAAGTCCTGAGACATGTCTGTAACAGATTTCTTTCCTTACTAAATAGGTAACTGGAAAGCTTTCTTTTTTTCTCTCTCTTGTTCATTCTGTGGTACATTAGTCTGGCCAGATTTTGGACCCCTGTGGTTCCCATCTGTACATTTAGTACTGTGAGTTACAAAAGCTCTCATTGTTTCAGTGCCAATATAGTCAAGGACTTTTATACTTATATATGGGTCACAACATAAATTAAAATCCCTTTAATGTTCAAATAAATATAAAGTTTATGCATATTGGGTATGTGTAAAAGAATTCCTGGGGTTTTTTTTGACATTAGAAAATATATTTTCCATGCTATTGGTTTGACCATTCCAACGTTATGAATTCAACTTTCTCTGGCTGTCAATATTTAGAATAATATTTGTGACCCAAGTCCAACTAAAATTCCACCTTCTATGGAAAGCTATTTCTGCTCCCTCTTAGTTACTTTCCTCTGCTGATTATTTTCAATTTATCCTGTATGTTGTATATAGTCCCTTGCATGCTCTCCCCTCCATTTAATTGTGAGTTTCTTTAGAATAGGAATTTTTATTTTTGACCTTATTTTGTATTCCCAGTACTTAGCACAGTTCCTGGCACATAGGAAGCACTTAATAATGTTTATTCACCATCTGGAATGCAGTCATACATATATAGGAGGGAACAGGATATAAAAAGATTCTCTAATTTTACTATGAAATAAAAAACAGAAAAAACTTATACTTGTCTTCTAAAATAATTTTAAACTAAATATTCTTTGATCATTTTGCCTAATCTTTTTTGTTAAGCAAAAATCATTTCCAAGAGTCAATTAATTCCCAAGAGTGTGTACCATGTGATATAAGAGAGATGATATATAAGGACTTACTTGGCAAGGAAGAATATATAAAAATTACTTATAGATAGTGTAGTTCTTGGGAGCATGCTCCCTCCTCCAACTACAGCTCATATGGCAGGCTCTCTAGAGAAGACTATTCCAGTTTCAAAGTGGTCTATGGGTCCACATCCACAAAAACTATAGCTCATGAGCCTCTACTTGAGTGTTTACCTTTAATAGTCATTCAGTGGACCCAACTATTTCAAAAGCAAAGGTATTTAATGAAATTGCATAGCAACAAAAATAGTTTAAGGGTAGCCCCAGAGGGGGTAAGACAGTAGCAATAAAACATTTTCTCCACAAACTTGGGGCATGCTTCTACAAAATACAAATAAAAATAACAGCTAATATTAATAAGTGCTTACTCTGCGCCAGGCACTAAGTGCTAAGTGCTTTACAATTTTTATGTTATATGATCTTCACAACAACCTTGAGAGGAAGGTGCTATTAATAGCATCATTTTACAATTGAAGAAACTGAGACAAGTAGAGGTTATGTGACTTGCCCAGGGTCACATGACCAGTTGATGTCTGAGGTTGGATCTGTATTCAGGTCTTCTGGACTCCTAACTCAATGCTCTATCCACTGTTCCATCTAGCTGCCCTCTGTACCATGGGGCTGGAGGGATAAAAGTGGACAGACACATGTAGTAAGCACAATAGAGAAACAACAAAAAGGAAGGTGAGTGGCCAAGTTGCACAGATGGAGGAAGTAATTCATTTCTCTGCTGCAATAGATCTGCTGATGTTTTCTTGTGATTTTCTCCATCTTGATCTTCTCTCTGCTGGTTTCTACTATACTGAGAGTATACTATACTGATAGCCTCTGCTTGACGTTATTTTTCTGGACCTTCTTTTTGCTTCCAGCTTCTAGCATAAGCTGAGGTCCTTGGTTAGTTCCTCCTTAAGAGAGGAGAGGGCTTTGCAATACTCTTTAAAAAGAACCACAGACTTTTTCAGAAGCTCTTTTAAGAAAACAAGATGCCATCAACCCCAGGACTTGTAACAATCTTAGAGGGAAGAAATAGCACAACCTTCTCAATCTTCTTTTTCCTGCCTTGTTCCTTTCAGAAACTTGGTTATTGAGTCACTGATTTCCAGTAGGAGAGTCTCAGTCAGATGTGCCAAGCTCTTTAAAAGAAAGAACAAAAATATCCTCTAGTTAGTGCTAATATGCTCAGGTTCAAGTCTATCTTTTCTTTGGAGTAAACTTCTTGGTTGCCAGATTCAGAATAGCTCTGGTCTACTCATTCTAGCACATGATGAGCATTCTAATTTCAATCTTTTTGTCCATTAACTAATAAACACTTCTGGGTTTGGGGTTTTCCTTTGTCTTTTGTATTTTTTTCTCATATCCAAACTCTTTCCTATCTTCAATGTAGGAGAAAGATACAGACAAAGCTAAACCCAGGAGGTGAGGTCTATTCTTTCAATTCACATTCCTAGTCTAATTTAATGACAAATGAAGCCTGAAAAGAATTTGAACTCTGCTTTACATTCCTCCCAAAGTTGAACCATTTGCATTGAGGATCTGAGTTTAACTCCAGTCTTCACCAGCTATTTATTGTCTCTGTGACCCTGGCAAGTCAGGGAACCTCTGTGTCCCAAATGACTTTCTAATTCTCTAAGTTGCAAAGAAATTGCTGATCAGTTTAGTAGAGGGATTTTCCTCACCAAGGAGTCCCCTACTCCAATAAAATCATAGAATGGGACATTCCCCATCCCAAAGTACCTGACTTTGTATAGTGTCTTAAGATTTCCAAGGCACTTTACAAGCAAAGTGATGGCTTTAATCAACCTTATTCACATTATGTAGGTTAAAAAATAAGTTCTCTGTTCTCCAGGGATTGGGGAGGGTGATGAGCTTCAAATAGAAACTGACAAAAATTATTTTAAATATCAAATTTTAAAATAGTCAAGGAAAAGGTTAAATCTTGTTACAAATAAAACTTGGAAAGTTTTTTAACAAGGAAGAAAATGACTGTAATGGAATTAAATTCACCTTCTTCCCCTTTCCTTCTCTAATGTCTCTTGAAAGATGGCTCTGGGTCTGGAGAAAGTTAGACAAGAAAAACATTTTAGTATGTAGTATTAGGTTCCCCTCCTTGCACAATCTGCAGTCACTGATAAGTAAACTTTGGAGAGGATGGAAAGCTGAGATGATGCAGTTGACCTAGGTTAACAATCACATAAATAACAAATGAAGGCTACTTTAGGGTAGAGGAACAGTCATAGGAAATTAAAGGGCAGAAGGTTGGAAAGAGGTTCTACTGTAATGACCAAGATGCTCCAAGCCCAGGAAATTTGGTGAATTTTGATCATTAAAAAGGTTATGTGAAACTCTAATGGGAGCACATTTATGTCCCAGCTTGATGATTAAAGTGTTCTGAAACTTTTTTGCAAAAGCTTAATGATATATTATTTCCAATTTTTTAGAAAAGAATTCAAGTGGAATTCGTGGGATGTGGAAAGAAAAATTATAGAAACTTGGAGTCAGAAAGGAATTCTGAGGTCCTTTAGTCTAATTTGCACCTAAATCATTAATCCCTTCGACAGCATTACCAATCACAAATGAGTAATTCAGTACCTCTTAAGGCAACACATCTGTGTTTGAATGGTTTTGATTGCTGGAAAGTGTTTTTCTCCCTCATATTCAGTCAACATTTCTTTGTAGTCTCCACCTAACATGTCAGATCTTTAAATTTTTAGGATGGTAGGATCTGGAGGTGGAGGGAACTTCATAGTTGCTTATTTTACGGAGGGAGAAACTCTAACTGAAACGGGTTAGATGATATTCTCAAGGTCACTTAGATAACGACGGCAGAGGTAGGATTTGAATCATGTCATCCAATCCAACTATTGAATTCTTCCTGTATCTTCTAGACTCTAAGTTCCTTCAGTTCTTCCACACAATTTCTCATTCTCTTACCATCCTGATTACCTTTGTGCTTATGTATGTTGGTTTGTCAATATCTTCCTGAAATGTATTGTTCAGAACTGAACAGAATATTGCAGATGTAGTTAAACCTGAGCAGAGTATGAGAAAACTATTACCTCTTGCTAAATAGTTTATTTCTATCAATTCTGCTATTTAGTTGCCTCATTACATTATTGACTTATATTGAGCTTGTGGCCCACTGAGGTCCACTCATAGGACAAGCAAACTAGACAAGCTAAAATAACAAGATGGCCTGAGGGAGAGAGAGGCTATATGTACAAGAGAAGACAGACCACCACCATTGCTATGACTACTACTGTTTCTCGGATCCTGATGGAGACAGCCTAGCACCCTGAACACAAGAGCATTGGGAAAAGCACTGCTTTCTCCTGCCTCTGACTTCTGGTTCTGCTTTCTGCCCAGTCCTCACAGCCATCTTCCTGAAAGCAACCTACATAATGATAAGGCCTGTCAACCCCTTCTGTAGGTTCTATAGCCACAGTGATTATAGGGCCAGAAAAGGAAATTTTTATCTCCAAAATCTTTGAAGCTGTCAACTGGTTCAATATCAGAAGCTAACATTAAAGATAATACGTTACTGTTTATTTTGATTTGTACCCTAAGGACTATGGGACCTTTTCATCTAACTTTGAGCTGAAACCTTCTATGACACGCATTGTCCCTCTTATGAGAATGTGAGTTTCTTGAGAATTGAGACTGTCTTTTCCTATTTCCATCCCTAGAACTTAGTATAAGACTTTGCACATAGGAAACGCTTAATAAATTTTCATTCATTCATTTGACCTGGTGACCCTTTTTCACAAATTTTTATGAAGCCATGCCTCCCTCATTTTATACTTGTACACATGAGTTTTTGAAACCATGTATGATTTTACATTTGTCCCTATTCTATTTCTTCTTATTAGATTTTTCTGACTTTTACCATTTTCAATTTAACAACACTTGGCTTCAAACATTTATTAAGCACCTTCTCTAGGTTTTCTAGCTATTTAGATATTTTTGGATTCTGACTCTATCATCCAACTTGTTAATTATTTCTTTGAGTTTTGTGTCATCCATAGATATGATGAACATGCTGTTAGTGTACTAGAATAAACTACTGGCCAAGATGTGGAACAGAGCAGGGCCAAGGACACTTGGGACACTTCATTAGATACCTCCCTCTAGTTTGACTTAGATATATGAATCAGACTATTTAGGGCTCTAATCATTCAACCAATTGTCAATCTATTTAAATGTATTGTCACCAAGTCCATTTTCTCCCATCTTGTTCACAAGGATATTATAAGAGATTTTGTCAAATACTGTGATGAGCTTCCAGGTCTATGGCAGTCCCAGGATCTGCTAGTATTGTAACCCCAGCAGAGGAGAAAATGAAATTAGTCAGATATCACTTGTTCTTGAACTCATACTGGTTTAATCTTCATGTTTTTGTTTATGGGATTAATTACATTAATTTAAACTTTGTTATGGGTCTTCTTCTCTGAGCTAACAACATTGGCATTTCCAAAAATAATGCTAAGGAAAATTTAATTATTTCAATTTTATAAAAAATTTCAAAATAGTGATATTTATGTATCTGTGCAGTCAGTGGTAATATTTATGGTTAATCTCCATAATCAATGTTGATCTCCTACAGTGCTGTTTTACTGTAAATGAGTGGTTTTGATTTGTCTAAGTGGAACAAAGTCCTTGGTTCCAGTACTTAAATGATAATAAATAGACTAGCAGTCATTTTAATAGCAATGTGCTTATGGAAGTTGCCTGTTAGGTGTTTGGAGAAAATAGCAGCAATGCCAGTAAAAGAAATCTTTTCCATTTGTCTCTTAATGCATGCATAGTTGAATGGTCGCCAAGTCCACTTTGTTTACAGGAGTTTTAAAACAGCTTCTGTCGCTTACATGGAATTGATGATTTGAAAGAACATTAATAATGTGGCAGAAGGAATTTCCAGGTTATCTAGGGGATGCATTTGTTAAAGCTGTAGTTAAGACAAAGAGAAATTACTTAACCTTCTAAAGTATTTGGCTGAGTCATTCTGGAAAGTTCTATTTCAGAAATAGACCTTAATATATAGAAATACAGACTTTCCTTAAAAAACATAATATTTGCATTTGTATCTAAATCCCCTCTAAGGACAGCAAATATACATTGAACCAGAACATCCTAGTGTAAGAATCACTCCTTGATCAGCAGGAAGTTATCTTTGGAAATTCACAAGTCGGATGCTATAATATGGTAAGGTGAAAGAGTTAATGGAGCTACCAGGGGAGCTGAAGCATAGAAAAAAAGTCTGGCTTAGTACGTTAACCCTCTTTTCCTTTAGTCTCAGAGGATGCATTGGATGTTTTCCTTTCCAAAGCTAACTTCTCCATGTGTGATTCTTTTTCTCCTGAAAGCCAGCAACTGGGCTTAACTTTCACAGTTTCTTAATCTCTTTTAATAACAATTCCTTTTCTTTTATAGGAAAAAACCCCAATACATTCAGATCTTATGCATGAGCAAAGAAACAACAAAACAAACAAATAAATTTTCTCTTAACCTCAACATTCCTTTAGGCTATATTCATCCTGTATTCCTCTTCTCTCCATCCATGCTGAAACCCTGGAAAGAAAAGTTTACACTTGCTCCTTCTACTTCCTTACGGTGTACTGATATACTCCTCAACCCCTTGCAATCTGGTCTTACTGAAACTGCCCTTTTATAGGTCCAGTGACATCCTAATTGGCAAAGTCAGTGATCTTGTCTTAATTCTTATTCTCTTTGAATTTTTTTTGGAGGGGCAATATTTGGCGCTTCTGATCCTCCATCTTCTTGAATATTTCCTCTCAGCTTCTCTGATACTATTCTTCTCTTTTTCTCCTCCTACCTTTATCCCCCTATCCACCGTATAAGTATCTCTCTAGTATTTGTTTTCATTCTTCTTTTCTCTCTGTACTCTGTATTGGTAATCTAATCTAATTCTATAAATTCAAATATTACCCTTATGCAAATATTACTCCTTTCAATATATGAATATTGTTTTTATTTGTAAAAAATAAAAATGTCTCTAGAAAATGTGAAGACCTTTAATGAAATACTAATGAGTGAATTTTTATTTTAACCCTAACAGTCCAAGAATCCTAGGACTGTTTCTGAGGATAAATGACTGTTTTTCCATTTCCATTAGGCATAACCAAATAACTAAAGTTGGTTTCTCCGATAGATTAAGTAAAATTTGGCCATGATACAGAAGGGAATGTCAAGAGATGCAACTTTTCATATTGTTTGAATGAAAGTCAGGGGAAATGTCTGAACTAGTTAGTGCCATCATTCTTCCTGCTCAAGTAAATTTTCTTTACCTTTTTCCATTTTCTCTAATACTTGGTCCAAGTGATTTCCCTTTGGCCCAAGATTTGCCCCAACTGATTTTCTCCAGCCCCTTACCTTCCTCTACCTCCAGACAATTCTATATCTACTATTTCTTCCTTTCCTTTCCTTTCCTTTCCTTTTTCCTTCCTTCCCCTTCCTCTCCTCCCTTTCCATCTTTCTTTCTCCATTCCCTTCTTCCCTCCCCTCCTTTTTTCTTACTTCCCCTTCCTTCCTCCTTCCTTCTTTTTCCCTTCCTTCTTTCCTTCCTTCCTTCCCTTTCTTCTCTCTTCCTTTACCCTTTTTCCCTCCCTCCTTCTTTTTCTTTCTTCCCTCCATATTTCCCTTTCCCACTTCCCTCCTCCTTCTTTCCTCTTTCCCTTCCTCCCTCCATCCTTCCTTCTTCCCTTCCTTCCTTCTTTCCTTCTCCCTTCTCTATTCTGATCTTACAAAACCCCAAATCAAATAATATTTCCATATATGTTATAGAATAGAAGGAGGGAATTATATACAAAACTGTAATTTTAGATTATGTAAATCTTGTTTTCTTTTTTTACATAATAAATTCAAAATGTAATTAAAAAAACAAATCATATGTGATTGAGGATGAATTGGATAAATAGAAGGTGGATCAGGAGAGATCAGTACCCTGAAAATGCATTGCCCCCCCCTAAATATCTAGGAAGTGATCAAATGCTGCAGAAAGATAAAGAAGAATGAGAATTGAGAAAAAATAATTAGACTGGCCCATTAATAGATCAATCTCAAATAGATTTGAGAATGCTGTTTCAATTGAGTGGTAAGGTAAGAAACTAAGAAAAGTGGCAGACCCAGGTTAACATTTTCAAAGAGTTTCACTGGGTAGAGAAAGCAAGATTATAGCTGGCCAAGATGGTAAGATCAAGTGTAGCCTTTTTGAGCATGGAGATATAGCACCAATGCGATACCCCCAGCAGCCACTATGGATATGAATGCATATTTCCAGGGTAAATTCACAAAATATAAACTCTCTTCCTCAAAGACAAAATCAAGGTATTTATTCAAACACTGGAAAGCCAAATTCATATAGTAACAAAGAAATTTATAAACATTATTGGTGCAAGGAGCAAGGCCATCCCCAAACCTTCTCTCCATCAGATCTCTGCAGAAAACAAGCTCCCTTAGACAAAATCACTCCCTCTGTCACTCACTCTAGCTGCTCTGCTCTACCTGCTCTCTCTCAGCACTATTTCACTCTCTCCTCCTGCTCCTACCCTCAGCTCCATGTAACTTAAACTGCAGGCTGCGCCAAAGCTTAGAGCAGGTCCCATGGGTCTATTAAGAAGCAGGGAAGATCTTCAAATTCCCTTAAGATTACAGGAGGAGATTTTGCATACTTGTAGGCAACAAGAAAGGAGCTAGTAGATGGATTGAAGAGTAGAAAGGGGAGATTAAATTATCAAAGTCGTAATCAGTGATGTATGTAGAGGGCTTGGTTTAGCAAGGAGAAGGATCACCTTTGCATCATGGACTGGAGTGAAGGAAGAGATAGCAAAGAATATGTCTGAGGGATATGAGATGAGAAGGAAAAAAGAGAGAGTTCTCAGAATGACATTTAAAAAAAAGTATGAGGTAAAGGTATGAGAGACTGAGAACTGACAGGATAGGGAAGGGTACCATGTGAGAGGCTTAAAGAGATAAGCAGGTTTGGAATAGCCTCTGAGGTTAGGGGATAGAGATTATGGAGGCTTAAGAGGATTTCCCTGCTTCATAGAGGGTCCATTTGAGATTAAATCACATATGTTTATAGCAGACCCAATAAGCATGATTTTTAAAATTTCTTTTAGCTCTGCTTAGCTGCACATAATGGTGCCAAAGGCAGGTGGTAGAAATAATCCAGGGTTGGAGTTTAACATGGTGTGAATGACAATAGGAAACGAAAGAGGTTTGAGAGTATCATGTTAAGTTGAACTGATCCAACAGAAGGTAGATACCTATTGGGAAAAGAGTTTTGCCAGTGCAGGGATGATAACCTGGGAAAGTTTTGAGAGATGGTGGCATTTGAGACAGGGTCAGGTTTCACAAGACATAGAGAAACATGGAATAATAAAATATTATCAGATAAAAGAATATCAGGCTTTGTAAACATGGAAGTGGATTATTTGCATGTTGCCAAGTGATGTTAAGAACAAAACTCTAACCATCTGTATGACTGATGTGATGAAGGAATAGGTCATAGAAATTGAGTAGCCTGAAGAATTGGAAAGTTAGGGTTTTGAGGGAATACACACACACACACATTATCTCCCCTAATAGGAGATAGGAGTTGAGGTAGAGAGAAAGACAATGAATGAGGAATTGAGCTTATTGAGGAATAAATGACAATGAGCTAGGACCTGGGGGATAACAGCTAAAATTCTAGATTGGGTGATAAATTTGGTTATCCTGAACCTCAAAGGAAGAGAGGTTGCTGAGTATTGGTGGTAGACTGGGAATTTGGTGGTGTCAACAATAGCAAAGAATATTCTGAATATAAAGGAATTTGGGCATAAGGTAGAGTGAGAGACATGTCAGAGGACAAACAGGTACAAGAGTCTAAGCTAGGATACAAGTCCAGGTAATCTTACCCCAAATCCAGAATTAGTTCTACTACGCCAAACTACTTCCTTAAAAGAATTTTGAGTTATATTATAAACCTACACCCTAATTTTTTTTTTTGGCTTTTCTCTTCCTTTTGTTCTTTCCTTAGTTTAAGCTCATTGCTTTTCCCCTCCTTTCTTCTTGCAGATGACTTTTATGAACGGCCTAATTCTGATGTTCAGTTCACACTGTGCTCTTTAGAAAGGTTAGATTAATGGGTGGCTCATACCCCTACTTGTTCCCCACCCCTTTTCCTGGTGAAAGTAGATACTTCAAAAGCTTTGGCCGCTTGAATCTTCAGATGAATCACCTTGTTTATAAGAAGAATTTTAGCAGTAGCTGACTGCTAATAATAACCCTTTGCTTTATTAGCAAGGGAGGCATGCAGCATATACTTAAGCTGCTTGAAGATGATGCTGAGATGGCAAGTATTTTTAAGATGATGCCAAGGAATGAGGAGTGTAGGATAGACAGTAATACCATAAGAGGAGATGCTTTGAAAGCAACTGAGTTTCTGAGGTAGGCTTGCCATTTTTAATTACTAACCACTTGAATTGCATCTGCTAGCATAACAGAGCTGCCAAAAATTACTAAAAACTCAATGAAATCAGGATTTACATTGCCAGAAGAATTCTCTTAACCACTGCCTATTGCAAATCCTTCATTTTAAATGTCAAAATATTTGAACAGAGCAAGTGTAAAATCACAGATGAAAGATTTTTACCGAAAAAAGAAAAGTCAAAATCACAATTTATGGCTATCCTAAGCACTAATGTAGTAAAAACAAAACAAAACAAAACAAAACCCAAACATAGAACAAAGACAATACAGACATGGTCTCTCTTAACAGCATTAAGATTGTCATTTTTTTATAGGGTAGGCAAGGAAATTCTGTTGGAAACTGACTCAAAAGCAGCAAAATTGGCCCATTTTTTTATAGCTTTTAGAAATCACATAGTCTTGCAATAAAATAAAACAAAGTGGTTCTTCCCTTCATTTAAACCCTTGAAACTCAAAGGTATGAGATGGAATGAAACTTATTACAATCTAATGAGGATTTTATGAAGGTTATTATTCAAGTTTTATATTTTTTTGGAACAGGTAAGCAAAGCTTGAAAGTGTTTTGACAAATCAGGCAATGTTTATAGGAAATATTTTTCAGTTAAGGTCAGAGAATGTTATATACATACAT
>CM053770.1:400502289-400560657 GCA_028658325.1 Potorous gilbertii | reverse complement strand
CATCTCTCTCATTTCTCTTCCCAGTTTTTCTCCACCTGCCTAACTTGATTTTCAAAATCCTTTTTGAGATCTTCCATGGCCTGAGCCCATTGGATATCTATTTCAGATGTTTGGGATACAGAGGCCTTGACTCCTATGTCTTTACCTGATGGTAAGCATTGTTCTTCCTCATCAGAAAGGAAGGGTGGAAACATCTGTTCACCAAGAAAATAACCTTCTATGGTCTTATTTTTTTTCCCCTTTTCTGGGCATTTTCCCAGCCAGTTACTTGACTGCTGAGATTCCTCTCCACCCCCACCTCATCTCTAGATCTGCCCAGCTAGTGCTTGAGGTCTGAGATTCAAATGCTGCTTCCCAGCCTCAGGGCTTTCAATGGCAGGACTGGCTGCTATTCAGTGGGAGCTTAAGTTCTGGTGCTCAGGTAGAGGCAGGGCTGCCTCCCAGGCTCAGTTCCCTCAGGGGGTTTATGTGGAGACATTCCGTAATGGACCCAAGGTCCTGCTGAGCTCCTGCCTGATCTGGGAGCCTCTGGCTGCCCGCTGCCTCTGCCGCTGCCTCCCGAGGGGGCCTGAGTTGTGGAGACACCCTGCTCCCCTCTCAGCTCGTCCAGACATCTCTCTCACTGACCTGTGCGTCTGTGGGTGGAGGGACCTTCACAGCCACTGGAGATTCCGTCCCTGAAGCCTGCTTGGATCTGTTCCTTTCAGTGCCGCATGGCCAGGGCAGGGCTGGGCTCCACTCCCGTTGGGTGCGTGATGGACCTTTGGGATAGGTTTTTCAGGGCTCTCTGGAACGGAAATCTCCTTCACTGTGTTGCTGCGCAGCTTCCACTGTTCCAGAATTTGTTGGGAGTTCTTTTTACAGGTAATTATGGACTGTGGGTTTGGAACTAGCATAAGTGAGTCTTTCTACTCCGCCATCTACTCTACATATTTTAAGTTATTCAATCCAAAATATAACCCTGGGAGATACTTGCAATTATCCCCACTTTGCAGATGAAGAAATTGAAAGTGAGAGAGGTTAAGTGACTTGTCCTGGATCATACAGCTAAGTAAGAATCTGAGGCAGGATTTGAACTCAGATCTTCTGGTTTGAGGTCTAATGCTCTAGGCACTGCTCCATCTAGCTGCCTCCTAATGAGAAAGGTTTGCATCATACTTAAATATTTACAAAAATCCTTTTTTTTTTAAAAAAAAATGAGCCAGGTAATATCAGTAGTATTGTTGTCATTTTACAAATAAGTAAATGGAGGGCAAGGGACTTGTTCTGGGTTACACAAGTAAGAATTTGAAGCAGGATTTGAACACATCTTCCTAATTCCAAAGCTAACTCTCTATCCATGGTTCCATCTAGCTGCCTGTCAATGATAAAGGCAACATTCACATAGTACTTCAATGTTCAAAAAATGCTTTTTATTTGTAACCACAATAGTTTCATGAGCCAGGTAATATAAGTTGTTGTTTAGTCACTACAATTGTGTCCAACTCCTCATGATTCCATTTTGGGACTTTCTTGGCAATAATACTGGAATGCTTTGCCATTTCCTTCACCAGCTTTTTCTACAGATGAGGAAATTGAGGCAAACAAGGTTAAGTGACTTGCCCAGGGTCACACAGCTAGTAAATGTCTGAGGCTGGATTTGAACTCAGGAAAATGAGTCTTCCTGACGCCAGACCTGCTGCTCTATCTACTTACTGCTCTACTTAGCTGTTCCATAAATAGCATTTTACAAGTAAGTAAAGTTCCCAGTAAAAAATTCAGTATATGTACAAGTCAGGATTAGGATTCAGGCCTCCTGACCCCAGATCCAGCACTCTTTCTCCTGTATCACACTACTTCTTTCACTGGTGAAATGTCAGAAGGATTAGTATTTGATCTATGTCCTGTGTTTAGACTTTGCCACTTACATTCTTGGATCTGTTCCACAGAGATAATTTAGCCAGGGAGAGTACCTGTTTGGTCGTTCAGGCCTCATAGTACTTGGCATTGAAGAAAAGGATCAGAATGCCAGAAGCTTTTCTTTCTGGTATATGTTAATATCATTTAACAGATGTCAAAAAGCAACAGGTGCAATACCTGCTCTGTGTTTCAGACATTTGGAAAGTAACTATAAATCTCTGGAAAGTCAGATCACCTGATGGAAAGACCTAGCCTTTAAGCCAGAAAGGAAATATAAAAGTTAAAATAGGACCAAGACTGCAGAAAGGAGAAGTATTGCATATTTTTGTAAGTAAATTAGGCAATCATGATTTTTTTTAGTTCATTATTTACTACACTCTCCACTTTGACAATCCCTGGCATATCTCTAAATCCCAGTGGGCTTCACGGTGTGGGGAAACTGAGTCCTACTGTTAAAGAGTAAAAATGGAATATAAACTCACCAAAGTATTTTAGTATGGCATAGAAATTCATGGTCTGGATGAATAATATGTTTTTACTTATACATGAAGAAAATAAAATGTAGACTTTGGCACTTAATTAATAGCTTTAAATGAAAGAGTTCATATTGATACCAGTTCATAAATTGCCTATTATTACTACTACCTATGTGACCCTGGGCATGTCACATCCTCTGTGGACCTCAGTTTCTTTATCTGCAAAATAAGGAGATTGGTCCAGATGATCCCTAAGGTTACTTCCAGTTCTAAATCCTATGAACCTATGTCTCAAAATGCCTTTTTTTAGGTTCACTAACATTTAACTTTGGGGTTCATAGCATGATGGCAAACTCCCAATCTTCATCTTTCCTGATGAAGAGACTGAGTTGTTTTCTTGGACCTTGCTTAGGAGGATCTTGAGAAGAAAACAGCTTTTGTTATCCTGGTGGTATTTTTTTGGAAAGAGATATAATTAGCTGATTAATTTCCATTATGCCTTATCAGTGCTGTGCAGAATACACTAGAGTCAGTACATTCCTGACATCCTTTAAAGGTTTGTCTCTCAAAGGAAAAACAAAATAAGTATCTATGTGAACAACCAAATAACACCCTGAAGATATGACCATTTTATATTACATTCAATTTACCTTTTAAGTCATTTTTTTATAAGAAACATTAGGAAATTAGACACTGCGGTGGGTGCATAGCTGTTCCGCCCCGCCCCCCAACATCAGTACGTCTTTGTAATTTTATTCCATTGCTTGAGGCTGAAGCAGCAAGAACATGCTGCAGGAGAGACAAGAGGTTAAATGTGCTGAGCAAATCAAACAATCACCCTCTCCCCTTACACTTCATGCAAAGGACCCAAGACCTTGAGCCCAAGAGCCCTAGGAAATGAAGTTCCTCTATCTCCACTGAACTTAGTTTGAACCCAGTCCCTGTAGTCATCATCCAGGATAACAATGCCTTTGAAGAAGAGGAGCTATCAGCCCTATCAACTGCTGATCACCTACTACCAACGGGATAGGCAAGTCAGCCTAGAGGTAGTGGAAGCAAAGAAGTTTTTTGAGGCAGAGATAGGAGGCAGGATACATCAGACCAATCAATGCCCACCACCATTTTGACCATTATTTCCCCTTAGATATCAAGGAATACAGCCCCTGAACCAAAGAGCCCTCAGAATAGCAGCGTCTCTCAGACCAATGGTCTTGTTTCACATCCAGGATCCAAATCACCTGCTTCTGCTGCTGCTGCAGCTACTGAAGACCCAGGAAAAAAAAAAGTTCCCATAACCAAAGTCCTTGGTGCTGTCAAATGGTTTAGCTGAAATGGATGTGACTCTATTGGTAGAAATAACGCCAAAGAATATAGTCCTCTGCTATTCTTCCATAAAAGCTATAACATCTTTCCAGTTTATTTGAAACTAAAACCTCTTAAATTTGTTTTTTACCCTTATAAGATTATGTTACTTGAGAGCAGGAACAGTTTTGCTTTTCCCCTTTTCCTTATTCTATTTCTATTTTTCTAATATTTTCTATTTTTTCTAATTTTGATTTCATTATAAAAATTATCTCCAGCTCTTAGGATAGTGTTTTACTCATAATTCATTTAGATAAATGCTTTTTCATTTATTTATTCTTTTTTTTTTTACCTTACGGAAAATTTTCTTAAAACCATTCTAATATCAACACAATCAATTCTCACTGGTTAATGACTGAAAATGGTAAGCATTATCACTTCTCAAGGTAATCAATCAGCTAATCTTTACCTATTTTTTTTACTTTTTAAATGACATCATTTGCATGAATGCAGACCCCAACTCCTACTTCCTTTTCCCTCTCTTCATGCCAGTGCAGTGATGTTATTTGCCCCAGGGATTTTTAGTGAATTCACTGAGGGGAAATAATTCAGTTCAATTTAAAAGATATGTGTCATATTTGCTTATCAAACTCTATTTTACACTCAGGAAAATAGAGGAGAAGGGGATAAGGGGCGGGGAATAATAGAAGAGAGGGCAAATGGGAGGGGGGCGTAATTAGAAGTAAATACTTTTGAGGAAGATTAGGGTCAAAACAGAGAATAGAATAAATGGGGGCAGGATAGGATGGAAGGAAATAGTCTTCCACAACATGACTTTTATGGAAGTCTTTTACATAACTATACATATATAACCTATGTCAAATTGCTTGCCTTCTCAGTGGGGATGGGTGGGGAGGGAGGAAGGGGGAGAAGTTGGAACTCAAAGTTTTAAAAACCAATGTTAAAAATTGTTTTTATGTGCAATTGGGAAGTAAGATATACAGGCAATAGAGTATAGAAATCTATCTTGTTCTCAAAGAAAGTAGAGGGGATGGGGATAAGAGAAGGGAGGGGTGTGATAGAAGGGAGGGCAGATTGGGGGAAGAGGTAATCAGAATGCCTGGTGTTTTGGGGTGACAGGAAGGGAGAGATGGGGAGAAAACTTGGAACTCAAAACCTTATGGAAATGAATATTGAAAACTAAAAATAAATAAATAAATTAGAATTTTAAAAAAAAAAATGTGTCAGGTTACACTGTACCAGGCACTATGGATACAAAGTCAAGAATGAAAATGGGTGAGGTTGCTTACAGAAAGCTTATATGACAATTAAAAAAAACAAAAAACTTTGACCAGTCTGCCAAATCTTGTCATTTCTATATTCATAGTATTTCTCCTATGTTTCCCTTTCTCTCCCCCCATACAACCATCAATTTAGTTGTATAGGCCCTCATTGATTAATGTGCAAATTTAGAGACATCTCCACTTCAAATATTCTTGTGGTGTATTTGTGCCCGCTTGGTGATAGTTTTCCGAGCTTGTGTTGGTCTGATTCATTCATTTGTTCTTAAAGGCTAGTGGCCTGTTTTAGAATCACAATATTTTAGAATTCTAGTTTTGGAAGGAATCTCAGAGGTCATCTAGAACAATCTATACTTCAAGAAATATCTATATCTTCTCCAGCAAGTGGTGATCTAGTCTCTGCTTGAAGACCTACAGAGATGGGGAGCTCATATTTTAATGAGTCAGCCCTCTCCATTTTTGAATTGTCCTAATGGTTGGGAAACTCTTCCTTCTATTAAGTGGAAATCTGCTTCCTGTACCAACAGTAGGTGTATTTTATTAGCCCATGTCTGCACAGAGACAGCCAGAAGTCTGTAGGCACTAGTGAAGGGGATGAGATAGCAAAGTTTGGCCAAGGCTGGAAGTTCAGCCTAGGGGTGAGCCAGGAAAGTCTAGAGCCTAAAGCTATGTAATGGAGTTTTGTACCCTGTTGTCCTAGTTCTACTTTATGGCAGAATAAATTTAATCTCCTTTCCACAACTCTCCAAATATTTGAAGGAAATGGCTAAAATTATGTATGGCAAAGCTTTCATTAATAATTGTGCATATATAGAAAATGAATGATAAAGCTAGGATGTAAATCCCATAACAATTTAAATATCTCTTCTGTCTCACCTTTTTTTACTCATACATTGAACTTCTAAAATAGTTTTCCAGTATTTTATCCTGTATCCATTGCTATCGGTCTTTCTTTATTGTTAGGTTATTTTTCGGTTCTGTCTCACTCTTCATGACCAACCTCATTTGAGGTTTCTTAGCAAAGATACTGGAGTTGTTTGACATTTCCTTCTCCAGTTCATTTTACATATGAGAAAACAGAGGTAAGCAGGGTTAAGTGACTTGCCCAGGGTCACACAACTAATAAGTGTCTGAGTCTGGATCAGAACTCAGGAAGATGAGTCTTTCTGATTCCAGGTCTTACACTCTGTCTGCTGGGCAACCTAGCTGCCCATTTGTTTCATTAGATATCATGTGAGAAGTTAAGCTTTCCTTCTCATTACTTTCATCTTCTTTTTTGACTTTGGAATACTCATGTGTTGATATTTTGATTTTTTTTTTACCCATGAAATGATAGGTGTGGGTTGGATAGGATGCTATCTGCTTATGAAGAAGCAAAAGTGATTAGAAGAGAAAGAGCCTGGGAAAATGAAGGCAAAACAATGTGCTGACTAAAGCATTTTTATGCCTGATCCTGGTTTTCAGGATTTACCATTATTTAGGTGCCAGGCTCAACCCAGGTATTGAAGAATGTCTGGAACCTGGGTCATAATTAACTTTTACCTTCTCATGACAACTTTATTTGATAGTGAAGATAGGGAATATTTCAGTTTTAAGATGTGCCCCAGAAAATGCCAAATAATTGATTAATTTACAATTTGTTTTTATTAGGAGACACATGGGAAGCTTCAGGGAGTACCTTTCAGCAGAAAGGAGTGAACTTGAGGGCAAAGGTATTCATTTTGTATCATTTTATCACTGTAGTTTGGAAGGTGAAAAATAACCTTTCTCTGCTCCAGACCTGTTTCTTCAGTGTTGCTCAGTCACTTTTTATCAAATTTTAGATGAATTTATATGTGTGTGTTATTAAAAGGAGCCATGTATCTGAACAAAGCAAAATCCTTCTCATTTGTTTCCAAATACTAGCAAAGTTGGGGGGAGAAGGAGCAGAATGATATTTTTTGAGTTGTCCTCTCAAGATGGTGGAAGAAAATGGAAGATGCGTCCCCTTCTTCCTCTGAAAAAGGTCACCATTTTGCAGTGACGTAAGTGCTGTTTCTGTTCAATTAGATGAGACAAGTAGCGGGATAAATCTCTAGATCGTCAGGGAAAAAACTGTTAGGAACCTAACTGATTTCTATGTCCTCTAGCTGCTTTAGGAAGGAATTACATCAGAATCCTTGTCTTGCTGGGAGAGCTAATAGAGTGCATATATGAATTTCACCTTTAAGTGTGATATAAATACCTTTTTCTCATTCATTTTTCTTATCTGTTACATATTCATGATAACAGATTCAAAACAGATTATATAACAGCTAAATAATGGGTTCATAATAGAACCATTTCTGTGACTCCAATTAGCATATTTTTCATTTTGATAATGTTTTAACATTTTATATTATTTTATTTTAATTTTTGTTGTGTTGTAAGTAATGCTGTTATAACTATAACTGCTTTCTAATTATCTTTCCCCACAACATTCTCTCTTCTAAAAAAATGTTAGGCAAAACATTTTGATACACTGTCTCTTCACTCAGGGAAGGGAATAATGTTCCAAGATCACTCATCTGTAATCAGTATTGACCTTTGCATTTGATCTGATCTCTGTTGTCCTCTATCATTACGTCCATATACATTATTGCAGTCATAGTATATTGTTTCTTGGTTTTGTTTTCCTAGCTATGCATTCCATATTTTTCTCAGTTCCTTGCAGTCATCATTCCTCATGACACAGTATAATCCAGTATAACACAGTAATAATCCATTGTATACATGTATATATTTTTATACACATACACACACATACACATATATATAATTTGTTCATTCATTTCCCATTTGATGTATACTCAACTTTATTCCCCAGTTTTTGTTACTATGAAAAGTAATAACACTTTGGTAAGAGTTTCTTTTTCTCCTCTCCAATCACCATCAGAGATACTGAACTGGTATCAAACAATTCATCCAGCTGGAATGAGAAAGATTGGATTGGTAGGAGATAATACATCTCACTAGAAGCAGAGTGACCCAGTAAGGACAAACATGGAAAGATATTCCCCTGAGGAAGTACGCAGCTTCTAGCAGCATCACTCTTTATATCAAAGAAGAATGCCAGATACATGTTCTTGAAAGGTCTTATAGGACATAAAGTGTCAGGAGTTGTAAGTTATGTCTTCACCACACACATATCCAATACCTATAATTCTTTTTTTATTGGGAAATTTTCTGCATTTTAAATTTACAGCAGAAAGGATATAAAGATTTCATAAAACATTTTCCATATTTTAAGAGCAATTCAAAACATTTTGCAGGGTACAAGCACATGGTTCCGGCATCTGAGTTCTGCAACAGATCCATTGATTCAGTGAGGCTTTACATACACAGTTACAAAAATAAAACTTACAAAAAGGAGACATCTAGACTAGTTTTACATGCAAGTCTTGGGAACCCCCCTTTGGGTGCCAGTACTATGTGGAACTGTCATAAGCGACCATGCAACCATTGAGGAGGTTCGTGTTATAGCCCTTACTTCATTCACACTGTGCAGCTGATTTCAAATGTGCAATAGCAATCAAATTTTCAGGAGACCAAATAATAGCTATTAATTTTTAGAATGAAATTCCACTTCTAGCACTTGGGAATTTAGATTATCCAAGAAAATTGCACTTACCTATCATCTTATGCTCAAAGCCATGATCCACAGACAAGAAAAGGGCAGTCAGAAATGCATTATTTCCATGGAAGTGCATTTCTAACTAACTGAGTTGTCAATCTACACCTATGATTCTTGTGTTCCAAGTTTGAGCCCACTCTTCCCATAGACTTGTGTGTATGTTTGGGAAAGGGTTTCCCAGAGTTCGGGGAAAATGTTTTATACCAATGATTCCCATACCATCTTAGTAAATACTACTGCTTAAAGTTACTGGCTCAACAAATGCTATTGTTGAATACTAACAACTAGTGGAAGCAAACTCGTGGCTGTTTTTGATGGATAATTCTAGAAATTTAAGCCTTAAGGATTATTGCTAGAATCCTGAGAGTAGTAGCTTCTCTCTGGAGACACCAACCCATGAATACGTATAAATTGGGAGAAAGTAGCTCTTCAAAGGTTTGCTCCATTTACAAGATGATTCTCTTTCTTCTTTTGAAAACTTCCTGTCTTTTAATCTGTTGGAGAATGGTATATAAAAGCATTGGGTTTTTAGAAAGTTGTCCCCTCCAGAGACTCAAAACAGTATTATTTCAGAAGATCCAGTTAGCTCTGCCAGCTGTAACTTGAGTCAATGACTTAACTGATTTGGGAATCTCTATTGTCACCTGTAAAGAGGAAGGATTGAACTTTGTGGCCTTGAAAATCCCTTTTAGCTTAAAAAAACATAGAGCTTCAGGAACCAAATACCTTTCTTACAAATATTTAGGGGAAAACTCATAAACCAGATGGTTTGTGTATGAACACTAAAACTGGTCAAAATAATTTTTGATAAATTCGGTATCCGAGCAATGCTAAGAAATTATCTGTAAGGTAACTTTTAAAATTGTACTATGACTATCTCTCTTCTTTCTACCACTACATTCAACTAAATGCAAGTTTATTCAGTTTTAAATCCTTTTATAATTTTATTGATATGTACCTAATGATTCAACAAATAATTACATAACTTATCCTTTTTGGTCATTGTCCAAGTCTGGATCTTCCTATATTTTCCAGGCTGTTTGTTGGCTTGATCCCCCTATTAACTGGCACATAAGATTTGACTTGCTCTGTTTCTGACCTAAACAGTGGTTCTCTATTCCAAGGGGGCTTATCATATTGGAGCTGGACTTTGTGCGGATACTCATATGGCTTTGTCCCTACTGCAGCTCTGAATTCTCAAACTCAAGTGATCCATTAGTCTCAGCCTCCTCAGTAGCAAGAACTAGAGGTGTATGCTACCATGCTAGGCTTGGTCATACTTTTGAAGATTCATAGCATATAGAGAGAGTTAGAAGATTAAATGTCTTCTGATATTTTCCTATTTAAAAAAAAGTGCATCATTTTCTACAACATGGCATAGTGGAGAGAAGGCCAGTTTTGGAGGAAGGAAAGTTCAAGTTTGGGTCCTTCCACTGACGCTAGCTATGTTGCTATGGGCAAGTCAGATAATTTATCATACCCCAGAAAAAATCTAAGACAATAAATTATAGAAGACACTTATCTGCATAGAGGAGAAGTTTTCACATCACACAAATATATTCACAGATCCACATGGTGCCCATCCCTTAAATCCCCACCCTTCCCTTCCTTCTGCCTTCTATTTTGTAATAAAATGATTTAAATCATGAAAAAATATTTCTATTCTAATAAATATAGTTCAAAATGAAATAACATTTTTTTTTAAAAAAAATTATCTGGTGATGCTTGAGAGCCAAGTTGGAAATGAAAAAACCATTTTTCTCTAAAGCTTAATTCATCACAAATCCTTTAAGCTGTTGACAGTATTATTAGCTGATATGACATGGGTATTTTTGTTTCATCCAAAGTTGCTTGAAAAAATTTATGATAATGTCTAGTCTACACCAGATCTCTAACTTCCTCTCTTGGAGGTTTAGGGTAGGGTGAGAAAACAACATAGCATCCCTATACCTGCCATCTTAATTGATTGGGTTGAAATGTTTGCCCTATGCTTTTATGATGTGTTGTTATAGTTGTTGTTCAATTGTATCTGACTCTTAATGACTGACCTCATTTGGGGTTTTCTTGGCAAATATATTGGAGTGGTTTGCCATTTCCTTCTGCAACTTATTTTAAAGATGAGGAAACTGAGGTAAATAGAGGTAAATAATTTGCCCAAAGTCACACGATTAGTAAGTGTCTGAGGCTGGATTTGAACTCAGGGCTTCCTGACTCTTGACATGGGGCTCTATCTAGTGTGCCACCTGGCTGCCCTATTGTTAGTATCACCAGTGTTTTAAAATGTGTCTAAAATCAGAAATGATCCCCTTGAATACTGATAATGCAATAATGGGAATTATTTTCAAAACTTTTTTCAGTGATATTTTCAGATTGAGTTTTCCAAGTTTTATTACCCAGGAAGTAGGTTGTTCTTTTTCTTGCTTACAGTGCATTTTAAAAGATGATTGCAGATGTCTTTTCAGTGGGTTTCGGTTTGGCCTGCTGATTGATCCCTTTCTGCTCTATTTCCATTTAATGCTCAAAGAAATTCTTATCCAATAGCTTATGTAACCAATTGGTTATAAAACTCATCAGGTTTGATTCTTCTCTCTTCCTATTATTCCTAAAACATTAGGAATCTCATTCTTTTCTTACACTATTTCTGGACAAAATTATTTTTGGGCAAATTAAAATGTTTGGAATGACAACAGTGTTTCTTGAAGATTGACCTTTAAAAAACTTAATTTCTGTTACCTTGTAATAAATATTTCAAGATTTACATGGTAAATATAATTGACTGTTCTAAATTTTCCTCTTCTTTGTGTTCCATTTTCTGACCTGATTTCTGGGAGCTGTGGCTAGGGATGGTTCAATCATGTGGCCTGTTTTGAGGCTTTATTTGACTGCCTCAGTTTCTAGTTTGGCTGAGTTGGGCTTTGTTTTGGAGTGCTTCGAAGTAACTTTAAAACATTTGGGGTTCACTTAAGCCCCAAACATGTTTAGTCAAGCATAATTTTCCCCTTTATTTTTTAAAGGCATATGTAATTTGAGGAAAATGTATTCCATGTGTTTTGAACTCGTTTGTCTTCAAGAAAAGATTAATAGGAAAATATCTTCTTTAAATTATGATCTACATTAAAAAACATCTTTACTGTGCATTATCTTGTTAACCCCAGTTGTATGTCAGTTTGTCAAAACGTGGTATTCAAAAAAGAACTCAAAAAAACAATGCCTTTTGAAGGTGGGACTTTGTAGTGGAGAGGGTCCAGAGTATTTAGAGTTAGAGGAACTGCATTAAAAAATGACTTAGTTGCTTACTACCTCTGTATACCCCCTTAACTTTGGTCAACTTCACTTTCCCCATTTACAAAATAAGGGAACGGGACTGGTTATCCTTAGAAGTCCATAGTTTAGCTCCAAATCTATAACTCCCTTCATTGTTCAGTGACTAGGTGTCCTGGTCACGTTTTATAGAATCTATGAACAGTTTTTTTAAAAAAATGAAGTAGCTGGAAGCATGTGTGAGATTTTATTTACACACACTCACACAAGTGTATACACAGTCTATCTAATGCATACACACATGTACATTCACATAAATGTATCCACATGTATATATACATATATGTATATATGTACTTTAAAATTTATTTATGAAGCCACATTTTTAGTATGGTCAGTCAAAAAACAATTTGGATAATTGCATCAATACCATCCAGTTCTTTAGTTATATACACACAAGTTAAAAGTGATTCAAAGTTCATAGTCATTTAGGATCTATATTCTACTGTTCAGTGAAGGTGCATTAATTTAAGAAGATATAAAAGCTTTAAATACCAGTAATGCTTTATCTATACAGGTAAAGTCAAATAAAGAAATGACTGCTCATTCAAAGAATTTGGGTTCTAAACTCTGCCATTTAAAGGGGAATTTTAACATACATACATATACACATACATATACACAAAGAATATTTTCACTGGCTACCACATTTATTCACTCTTTTATTTAATTCAATAAATATTTATTGAATTTTTATCCTTCCTGCTATGGCAGTACTGAATAATAGTCACTTATGGTCTCTGAGTCTTAGTTGCTTTGCTTGTAAAGTGGAAATACCAGTGGCACTGTGGTGTAATAGATGCAGAGCCCATTTTGGAGTTAGGAATATTCAGTTCAAGCTCTATCTCTAACATGTGAAGGCAGGGCAAAAAGGGAGGGATTGGGAGTCAAAGAACTTGGATTCAAATCCTGGTTCTTTCACTTCTTACTTGTGTGACCTTGGGTAAGTCACTTAACCTATGTGGCCTTGGTTTAGTAATTTTGAAAATGAGGGCATTGGACTCGATGACTTCTAAGGTTCCTTCCAGATCTAAATCTATAAACTTCTTATCCTAGTGGCTATGGGTATATTTTAAAAATATATTGCAAAAGGAAAAAGAAAAAAGTTGATCTTACTTTTCTGAGGGAATTCCTTACTGGATGCATCTGACTGATGAAATCTCAGGTCTAAAATATATATATATGTAATATGTATATACACACATGTGTATACATGTACATATATATGTTTATATACATGTACATACATGTGTATATGTGTGTCTATATATGTGTATGTGTGTGTGTATGTATGTATATATCTATATCTATATCTATATCTATATCTATCTATATATATATATATATATATGTATCCCCTAGCTCTCAAAGGTTGTTGTGAGGCTGAGATCAGATAATTCACATAAAGTACTTTATAAACCTTAATCAACTACATATAAAAGTAAGATAGTATTAGTATTATCTTTTACATTTTTATAGCATTCTTGTTTACAAAGTGCTGTCTCACACTCCCTCTACTTGTTTCATGTGTGTTCATGTCTTCCTCTAATCACATAGCATGCTCTTTAAAGAAACAATTGTGTCTCAAACTGAGACAACAAGGTGGGGAAGTGAATAGGGTGCTGGACTTGAACTCAGGAAGACTTTGAGTTCAAATCCTACTTAAGAAGTTTACTAGCTTGGTGTCCTTGGACAAGTCACTTAATTTGTATGTACCCCAGTTTCTTTCTTTGTAATCTAAGTACAATAAATTGTGACAATCAAATGAAATATATGTAAAATGTTTTAGAAACCTTGAAGTACTATATAAATGCTAGCTATTATATTTTTAATCATTGTATTCCCCATAAAGAATCTAGCAAAGTACTAGGTAAAAGGTAAAGTGCTCAGTAAATATTTGTGGAGAAATTGAGTGAAACTAGTCAAATAAACTTAGGCATTGTAATGCCTGCTACTCCAGAATGTGACTTTTTTTCTTCCTGTCTGACGGCCAAGGGTTGCCATTTAGTTCTGAATGTGAGCTGCGTGACTTAATTCAAAGCTGTGTGTTGTGAGCTGGCTAAAGCATTCTTAAAGAGAATTTCAGCCTGTCAGGCAGTTTAACAAAAAATGCACATTACTGCCATGGACAGCCTCAGGGAGGAGCAGTCAGTCTCAATTAGCATGAAGAGAGCCTAACCTTTCCAGGCTAAAGAACTGGAAAGGACATTTGCTTGCTTTCAAGCCTCAGGTAGACTCAGTAAATGAAGGCATATTTTCCCTTATCATCGTTGGCTATTATCCTTTGAGCCACACCTACTCGTAGCAGGTAGATTGACAAGACAGAAAGAAGAAAGATGTTAAGTTCCCATCCTCCAGTGCTGCAAGTTATTGAATCAAACATGTTAATAATGACTTTCTTTTTTGCCAACATTGTAGCATTATGGACCCACTCAACTTCAACCTTACACTGTCCAAACCCTGACCTCTGTCTCACATGAGTAATATATCAGAACTATGTCATTCAGATAAGCAACATTGAGACTTCCATCACTGCTTCCCAGATACTGTGACATTGGCCTCCTTGCTATCCAACAATCAAGACATTTAAGTCATTTTTTGGTTTCAGACTCCATGCCTGGAATACTTTCCCCTTTCACTTTGCCTGCTGACTTCCTTTGTGTCCTTTAAGTCCAAACCTGAATCTCATCTTTTACTGGAAGTGTTTCTCAACCCCTCTTAATTCTGGTGTTTTCCCTCTGTTAATTATTTCCTATTGATTCTGAAAATAGCTTGTTTCATATATATTTCTTCATGACATCTACCCCATCAGATGTGAGCTCTTTCAGGATGGACACTGTCTTTTGTCTCCTTTTGTATCCTAGCTCTTACCATGGTGCTTGGCATTTAATAGGTGCTTAATAAATATTTATTGATTGATTGCTCTCAGTATATGTGTATGAAGGCAGTATTTTTACAGGTGGGAGATTACGACTCAGAGTTTTATATAATAATAGGGCTAAAGCATGGTCAGCATGTGCCCAACATCTCTCTACTCTTCCAGCCCTCCAACAACTCCTGTCTCAAGTCCCTCAAGTTGCTCAAGTCACAAGGATTCCCACACCCAGATAACAAGAGTTTCAAATCCAAATGCACTCTCACATTCAGGCTAGTTTATGATGAATACTTTTTTCTTGGCCCGTGTCACAGATACATAAAGTACAGATTATCTACCATCATGTATTCTATTATCAGCATTAGGAGAATACCTTTGTACTCTTTTATAACTCAGCGATAACAATTACAGGTAACTGTAAGCCTTTCTTGTCTTCCATACTGGCTGTCACCATAGTCCAACATGTAGCAGAAGAGGTTCAAGTCTAAAATCCAGTACTTTGCTACTTAACCCAAAGATCTTTAATGCTTAAAACAAACAAACGAAACCAAGAACCAGGTACCATGTAGTACAAGGTTGTAAATACCAGCAAGTTGATATTAATGTTTTAGATTAAATTTCACTATGAATTTTGAGTTTTATTACTTAAGAACTTTATTTTTGTTGAAAGAACTGCATTTGCTAGAAACATAAGTCAATAGTTTAATAGATCTGGGGTATAATTGACAGGGGCATATCTTCCAATGACACATATTGGAAATCACCCACATAATTCTCCTCCATGTTCTCCATATATCTCCCAAAGAGGATCTGTCCAGTATCCTGGACCTTTCTTTTTGTTTGTTAGATGACAGGTGTCAGTGAAGTCCTTGGATTAGCTAGCTGTTTGACTATGGCAAACCATACTTTAGAGACATTTCAGGAACCTCAGTGGAAATCCACTTTCCTCACCAAAAAAGAAAACAAAGCAAAGTCTACAATGTGTCTCATCTTTGTGTTACAACTTGTTGTCTGTTTTATCTTGTAAATAGCATATTTGTAAGTATGTCAGATCTGTTTGTGTCCTTTAATTGTATGTAATAAAACTTAACCCTGGGAAGGAACAGCTTAGGTCATTGGAAATAATATTGGTCTTTTTTTGAACTTTCAATTTCACTAGCTGTCCTGTTTATACAAACAAGTTGACATGTTTAGAAAAGAAGCTACATTTATCTTCGCATGCAGTACAAAGTAGCTGCCAGTACTCTGCAACATAGTAAAACTTTGAGGTGCTTCATGAGTGTTCCCATGCTAATTTGACATGCTCATTCCTGCCCAGCCCCTGATATTCTTACAAGAATTCAGAGGAAAGATTGAGCTTTAACTTGATTGGTGACCTTAATTTTAAAGCTCAGATCTTAGAAACATTTGCGACTCATGGTTCACCACCTCCCAGTTCTGCCCCCATGCTTCCTTTTGCCATTTTTCTGAATATGCCACAATGTTATCTTGTATAGCAGTTTGCATCCCATAGGTAGACTTGTCTTGATAATACTTCATGGCAGAGTAAAAATTTTGTTCTGCTCAATTAGAACTCTGATTTGAAATCAACACTTTATGATATTCATATTTTCACTCTAATGATTTTACCTCTGTGTCTAAGACTTGTAAACATCGCAATGGAAATATTCCCAACTTTACATTTCAACAGTAAAGGAGCAAAGGCAAATCTGACAGGTAATTATTTGTAAGCTTAAGAAAAAAGGCATGTTCCCGTCCTACCCTTGGCATGTTCACATCAGACAGTATTTGTTTTATTTCATTCACTTCTTTAAACTACGGCTGAATAGATGAATGAAACTGTCTTCTCTATTTTAAGGACTTTTCAAGTGTTTTTCAAGTGTTACTGTGAAAACATTTAGACGGTTGTCCCTTTAACTTTGCTTGCTTGAGGATTTTGCTAAGAGTCAGCATGTAAGTTGTGCTCAGAGTTGGGAGGCAAGGTTTTTCTGCCACTTAAGTGGTATGATTTTATTTCCTACTTATTAAAATAGAATTGGTGATAAGTCGTTTGACCCATTTTCCTGCTGCTTCAAATTGACTTTTGAATCATATATTTTGCTGTAATCAGAAATACAAGGCAATTGATCTGTGGGAGAAAAGAGAGAAGCAGATGATACCAAAAGAACCCACTTTCCTCCCTTAATTTGAGGTTGCCTGCGGAGTAAAATCAGGGAGAGTCAAAACCTCTGGATTGGTGTTTTGGTACAGGTTGGCCCATTATACTATACTGTTAGACTGAATTGACCTGAAAGGTAGGAGAGAAAGAGAACCAAATGATTTCATTTGATGGCAGAGCTGTATGGCTTTGTGGGTCTGGCATTTGTGGTGTCTTCCCCTATATGTCTGCAATTTTGATTTCCAACATGGCATGTGCTCTGGAAAACTCTTGTATTCTAAGCAATTCATATCCTATTTCTTTTATATAATAGAGGACCTTAGAATTGGAAATAATCTTAATGGTTGTTTAGCACAACCCCTTCATTTTATAAATAAGGAAATAGGTACAGATTGGGGAAGTGATTTATCCAAGGTTCATAGAATTAGTAAAGGGCAAAAGTGGATTTGACTCTGGGGCCAAGGTTCTTTCTCTACATCATCTGTCTGAAAGTCTTGAAGACAAAGATAACACTGAAAGGGTAGGTCAGAATTGTTTTATATTAAAAGCTATGTCCTTGAAACAAACCTTGTCTCTTTAACTATCTTTTAAGCAATTCCTGAGTCTGAAATTATAGGAATATGTTAAACAGAGATTGAATGACCTTGTTATTGTAGACTAGTAATCAAGAAATGAGTTTCATTCATAGTTCTATGGGTAATTCATTTGTTTTCCATACCTCCTTTAATCATATGGAATAGTGAGTTGTTTAATCTGTTACTATCTTATTTACCATTTTCATGAAATGAGATATCACCTACTGTTGGTTTTTATGGTTTTGACTTGTTTGTGTACCTATGTGTGTGTATACATATATATATATCTATGTGTGTGTGTGTGTGTGTGTGTACCATGTTCTGCCTATGTAAATGTATATATACACATATACAGAAAAAATACAAAATATATTTTAATGTAGCCAAAATGTACTTCTAATATATACTGAGGAAATTTAATTTATCTTATTCTGATCATCTTTATTCTATTGTTAGCAAAATAAAGGTGCATCTGAAATTTATTACTGAATTTTTGAGTTTTTACAGATAATTATAGAAGTTAAAGGCTTTTGAGTTATGTATGAATAATAAGGAAGAAATAATCCATTTTTGGCCCAAAACTGGCTGTTTTTGATATCATAGCAATATCAATTTATCATAGGACTTCTATTACCCTGTCTTAAATTGTCTCATTTTGATACTATGATCAATGTCTCCATAAAGAATTGACCAAGAAATTATCTTTGTTCTTTGCAAGCAGAGAAGGACCATGCTTGTTTTCTACTCTTTCCTCACTACCTGATTCAGAATCTGTCATATTCTCAGAAGGAATACATGTTCAATTTGTGCTATTTCCATAGTGGAGACTATTTCTCATTCATATGTATGCCTTTATAAGATTGAATAATACCTGCACAGCATTATATATTCTTGATTTGCATTTTTACAATACACAACAATGATTCAATTGTCCATTTATTCATTCAACCAATATTTCTTAAAAAACCTGAATGAAAAAAATGAATGACCCTTCAATCTTCACTTTTGTGAAGTTGGATAACAGCTTGATGAAGTTATTTTTATGTATAGGGAATTCTTATTCAGTTGTAGCTTGATTAAGTGAACTCTGGGGTCCCTTCTGTTTCTGAAATTTTGTGCTAGGTTGCATTAGTGAAAGACAGCATAATCCATGATTCAGATTTTTGGTTAAACTGTTACATAAAACACTTTACTAATAAAATGTTATTTAATTAGAATTATACACTGTGAATTAAAATGGTTAAAATTATCTTTAATGTTACAAACCTAGGAATAACAAGTTGAACAAACAATAATCTATTCACTTTTGAGGTGCTTTATTTTCTTAAATCCATCAGTCAATTCACAAACATTCAACAAATGTCTACTGTGTACCAGGCATTATACTGTCAGAAAAATACAAAATAATTCCTGTCCTTAGGAAAACCTCCTGGTGTCCCTCCAAAACCAACGTTAAATTTTCTCTAAGGTTTCCCTTAATAATTTTAATTTATAGGATTGGCTATTGCTTTCAGTTCCTTCCAAAGTTGCTTTCTATTCTAACTGTACTAAGGCTACTCATTGTGGTGCTAGGGTGGAACACTACTAATTGACCAAATTTTTTACTCATTCTCATCCTCTTAGATGATCAGGAAATCAGGATAATTGATCTATCGGAGAAACAAAGAAACAAATGTTACGAAGAGTATTCACTTTCTTTTTTTGTACTCTGAGGTCACCTGCCAAACATTTTGTTAGAGGTTGCTTCATGGCTCATTATACTGTATTGTTAGACTGAAGTTCTTAAAGTAGGAGAAATCATTTTTCCCACAGGTGTTGTTAGTACAGAATTTCTATGTGTCTGTTCTCATTCGTTCAGTTACAAAGTTAAATAAATCCAAATAATGATAGCTAGGATTTACATAAGATAGTACTTTAAGATTGGCAAAGCACTTTAAAAGTTTTCTCATTTGCTCCTCAGAATTTGGTGTTATGATTTGCTCTTGTTTTTGTATGTGTTGAAATTGCATCTTGTTTTGGTGTCCCCCCCCCGCCCCAGCTCACCAGTTACTATAATAAGTAGGCATATATGTAGCCGGCGTAAGGTAACAATAAATAATAAATAAGGACTGAGTCTAAAGGGGAACATAGAAGCTACTTCCCCAAACTGCCTCCTAAATTAAATTAAGGCCCCATCCAGAAACAATGTGCTAAATTAGAGAAAGCCAGTTAGGCCCCAGTAAATGGCACTTAGCTAAGCTCCAGGCATGTGTAGTAAAACCAGAAAAATAGTATACTAATAAGGGATCCCCAAGGTGCCTTATTAAAGTGTGGTTGATACATTGTTCCCTGTTTCCTGCCTGTGTGATTTTTCCCACAGAATATACAAAGAACTGGGCTTGTTCTCCCTGATCCAACCAGGGACCCTTTCGTGGTCTTTTTCCTTAAGGCATAAATCAGGGACACGGGTTGGAACTTAATTTGCTCCACAGGTATACCTCCCAGTAGGTATGCATGGCTCTGTGAATTCAAGGGCATACAAAGAAAACTCAGGAGTCCCTCTGCCCTTCTGAGGTGGAGATCTCCCCTCATGGTTGGGCTTAATAGAACAAGTAAGCTTGTAGTATTTATACTTCTAAAGTTATTAAAACTTAAAATACGCTAACTCTGTATACATCTCATTTAGTATCTTGAGGCCTTGGCCTCTCTGTCAGGAGGTGGGGAGCAGGGTTTAGCATTGGTCCTCTGGAATTGTAGCTCGTCTTTTCATTGATCAAAATTCTTAAATTCAAAATTGTTTGTCTTTATAATGTTATTATTGTACAAATTATTCTCCTGGTTCTGATCCCTTCACTCTGGGTCAGTTCATATAAGTCTTCCCAGTTTTTCATCCATTTTATCACTTCTTATGGAATTCAATTCAACTAAACATAAATATATTAAGACCCTACTGTGTGTCACACATTTTACTAGTCTCTGGTGATACTAAGAAAAAAAATGAAACAGTTTATATCTTCGATAGGCTTATAGTCTTATAACATTAATTGTATTTATTTCATCAAACTCAAGAAAAATGTAGGTTCCTAAGTGAGATAATCCATCAGTGAACAAAATTTGGCTTAATTGTCCACAAGAGAAAAATCAAGTACATAAAGATTACTTATTGTCCAGGATATGATATTCAAGATCAAATATTCAGCTTATAGAGCTGGCCCATCCTGGATAGATTTTGTGAATTGACAATGAGCTGACCCCAGGATTAAATAGGTGGAGGATTCCAAGTCAGTTATATTTGAGAACCTGAATAATGCTTTTAATGACCCTCAATTTTTTCCCCAAAACAAAGGTCTATCTTTTTTCATATCAGTATTCTTCTGGAGATATATAGATCTAGACTATGGACTATCATAGTCTCTAAGGAATTGGTGTTGTGGGTCATATGAAAGGTGGTTGAGAATCACAGTTGGGGATGAGTAGTAGGCAGCATGTTACTAATGAAGAATTATAAAGCATAGCAAAAAAAAAAGTAATGACTGGAAAATAAGTTGGGCTATTCATATAACCAGAGTGAGCGATAACTAATGAATAGCATGAATGCTCCATTGCTATCCATGCAATGGCAAGATAGGTAAAGGAAGGTTGCACTGTGTTGGGTTGACTCCCTTAACAGGAATTATAAATGAAGCTGACTGTGACCTTCCCATGTTCAAAAAGGATGAGATGAAGTGGATATAGGAATATGCTGCTAAACTCTGAATAAACAAAAATGTACTCAGGACATACTTTTCAGTTTAATCTGAGCCATCAACATTTTAACATTTTTAAAGTCTATACAATGAATGAAGCAATAAATCAAGCTCTAAATATTTTCTGATTTCCAAGGTATAAGTGCTCACACTGAAAATTTAACAATGACTTCTTGGGAGTCAATTCTAACTGACTTCCACACAAACAAACCCTTGGATGGATGGATTCTGACTTGGGCTCTTGCAGGGTATACTCATAGAACCAAATGAAATATCAAGATACAAGACATGTTTACCACATCCTATTTTCTTTTGAAGGTATATGGCAACTTTGAGGACAGAACAATCTATTTTCTGCTAACAGAGACAATGTCTCTAGTATAATGTCTGGAAGCTTGTATTTTTCCATCCTCATTTCAGCAAAAGGAAATTTACTAAAGTGTTTTTCTTACGAAAAACCAACATTCGAGTTTCCAGGGGTAGCTCAGAAACTTGCCATTGGTGTTCAGTCATTTTTCAGTCACTCATTTGGTGTTTTCTTGGGAAATATGGCGGAGCAGTTTGCCATTTCCTTCTCTAGTTCATTTTACAGATGAGGAGACTGAAAAAAAGGTTAAGTGGCTTATCCAGGGGCACACAGCTAGTAAGTGTCAGAGGCCAGATTTGAACTCAGGAAGATGAGTTTTCCTGACTCCAGGGCCAGCACTCTATCCACTGCAGTACCACCTAGCTGCTCAACCTGCCCTTAGTGTTCTGCATAATAAGACAATTAAACACATAAGAGGCACTGTTGTAATTTTTTTGCCTTTTGATGAAGCTGTCAGGCTAGTTTTCTTCGAGCCAAACTGGTGCTTTGGTGATGGGAGCTGCTGTCTAAAGGGGCCAGATCTTTAAGATCAATGTTAAGCCTACTCTCAGCATGACCTAATATGCTAAACATTTTTTTTTTGCATTACCATTCTATTTTTCCACATTGTACCATTTGTTGATAGGTTTCATTACTCAGCCCTGACTAAATAGTGGAGAAATATTTAAGACCATTCCAAATAATTAGAATTGTTAGCTCTAACATCAGAGAAACAGGATTAAACGAACAAACAAACCTGGAAGAGTGGGTTTATTACTTCTTTTATTTTCCTTTGCCTTACAATTTTCAAGCTAAATTCTCAGAAGCTCACGTTAACATCACTATAGGATTAAAAGAATCATAACAACTGTAGCAAGAGTAGTCCTAATAATTTACATAGCAATTTCAAATTTTACAAAGTACTTCCAACACAATGTATTTGTGATGCTATACATTATTAGCTCTGTTTTACAGGTAACAATAGCTAGTATTTATGTGGTACTTCAAGGTTTTCTTGAATCCCATTTTGCAAAGAAGGAAGCTGACACAGACAGAAATCAAGAATCTTGCCTAGGTCCCATAGCTAATAGGTTATTTGAAGCCACATTTGTCAGGACTTTCTTGCATCAGGTTTAGCCCTCTATCTACTGATCACCTAGTTGTCTCATAGAACAAACCGAGACTTGTAAAGGTTAAGTAGTATGTTAAGCCTATAGTCTGTCATTTTGTAAAGTTCCATAACGTAGTTGCAAGCACACTGACACATCCAGGATGACCTGCTAGCACAAGTTCTTAGATCTGCTTTTCTAAAAGGAAAGCAACTTTGGAAGGGTCAACAATCTTCTTTAATCATATATACCAACAGAGACAATGCAAGCAGAGGAATAAAGGTCAAGAGGCAGGGTTTCTAACTGTCTGACCATAAGCAATACACAAATCAGAGATCAATAGACAGATTCAACTGTCTGACCATTACATAATACATAGTTACCAGAGAGAGAAGCACCAATATCTGGGTTTTCAAACTAGGGGTGGGAGGTGGGGGTGTGGGAGTTCCTTAATGGCCACCCAGAGTCTCATCTGGTCATGTCACACAAACATTCATTCAAAGAATTAGCCCCCAAAGCAAAACTTCACCTCAGAGTACATATACACTTTTCAGAGTTGGAGGACACGACCTTGGTAAGCCAGTGCCTCCTTAATTAACAAAAGGTGTGGGTCTTCCTACTAACCCTCTCCTAATCAACCTCCCCTTAATGAACTTCAGGTGAGGTCTATTAATGGGTGGAGAAAATCTTTAACTCTAATTAACATTACAGTCAAGGCTGCCCATCCATCTCATGGATCACTAGCAGCCCTGCTTGTCCTAGAGCAGAGCTTCTTAACCTATGGTTAAGTATATGGTCCATGGTTAAGTATATGGACAGATTTGAAAGGATCTGTGAATTTGGCTGAGAAAAAGTACATCTTCATTTTCCCTAACTTCTAACCAAAATTTAGTATCTTCTTCAATTATTTTCAAACAGTATTCTGAGGAATCCGTTAAGTTTCACCAGTTAGCCAAAGGGATCCATGATATAAGGTTAAGAATTATGTTTTCCACATGTGTTGTAATATAGCTGCTTGTCCCAGAATGGCCCATGTTTGTTGATGCATTCCAAAGCCATTGTTTAATAGGAACCCTAGGCTCTGTCTGTCTGGAGGTTATTTTCACTAGGAATGTGGATGGGAGAAAATATTTTGGCTAGACCATACTTTCCAGTAAGTATTCTGTTCCACCTGTGTTGTGGTTGGCCTGTATACCCCCAGAGCAAGAGTGGAGCCTGGAAAGACTGTGCCCAAGAAGGCCATAACCCACTTTCCAGGATCCCTGGGATTAGCATATATTTCTTTCTCATGACTGCCCGCTACTGAATCTGTTAAATATAGTATATATGGGTTTGTACACTGTCTATCTAGTATACTGTCAGAATTTCCTTTGTTAGAGAGGAAGGAGTGTGATAGAGCAGAAAGAGTACTGATCCTAAAGTCAGGGGCTCTGGACTATCTGCCACCACTGATGATACTCTCTGTGTTACCCTATGTAAGTCATTTACCTCCCAGGTATTTGTTTTTTTTAATCTGTAAAATGAGGCAGATGGACGAGGCAGCCTCTATGATCCCCTTCCAGCTTGGAATCTATGATCCCATGAACCTATAATCTTAAATTCCTGTCGTGTTATCCCAATTAAAAATTTAGGAAGAGATAATGGAGAGAAAAGAAAGACTTTCCTCCTATTTATAAGCCAGAACAGGGGTTGTTTCAATACTGCAAACAGAAGCCCAGATACATAAAGTAGTTGTGTGTAAATTTCAGGATATTTGAATCATAGCTGACAACTCCAGATGCTATACAATGGTAGTACACATATAAATCATAATGAAGAGTTCTACAAAAATAGTTAATGACAAACTGGCAATCATTTCAGAGATAGCTACATTTTATGATGGATCTATTAAAATTGCTAGGCAGACATTAATTTGAGTTCCAGACGTTCACTTCAGTTCACATGGGTACATAACTACTTACAGCACTGCAATTTTTCATAATGCTTGTGTATTTTACATGATATCAAAAGAATGGATTTTTATATAAACCAATGTGGCTATATTTCAGCCAGCACACATAACATAATTCAAACTGGCTTCTCATGAAACTATTCATTCAGGGAACAAGTAATGAGAATATTTGAAAACATTGGATATATTGTTTGGCAAGGCAAGATAAGGGATAAATCTCTTAACACACCTTGAGATTTCAAGCATTTCTCCCTCAGTATTCAGTTTTCAACTGGGCTTGGTTTTCCTTGCCAGTTGCAATCAATGTTAATTGAATAAATGATCTCAGAATCACAGAATTTTAGGGCTGGAATAGACATTAAAGAGTTTCAGATTCAGGGGTACTTAATCTGAAATTCATAGATTTTTTTTGGGGGAATCTGTGAACTTGAATGGGAAAAGCTACATCTTTATTTCAATATAATTAGTTTCCTTTGTAACCCTATGTATTTTATTTTATGCATTTAAAAACATTGCAAGGGGTCTGAGCAGGGATCCATAGACTTTACTGAAATGACAAAAGGTTCTATCACATAAAAAACCATTCAGAGCCCTTGTCCTAATTCACCTGAATTAAAAGAGGATGATACAGATTTTGAGTTGGAAGGGACTGCTTAAGTCATTTAATCCAAATTCTATCTACCAGTATTTTATTGTTAATGGATTTTATCAATGCTTTCTATATTTAAATCATACTCATTTCTGTTCCATCCCTTCCATCCCATTGAAAAAGAAAAATAATTAAATAAAATATCTAATGACATGACTGTCCCAACCAATGTATTTGACTTTTTTCCCTTTGCAGTCACTCTCCTCTCTGCTGAGAGAGAAGTATACTTCGTAATCTGCTCTCTGGGACCTTCATTGGTTTTTCTGTGACTCAGGGTTGGACTTTCTTTGAGTGATGTTTTCATTTGTATTATATTAGTTTAGTCATTCTGTATGAGTGCATACAAATCTTCCTGTTTTTCTCTCGATTCTTTACATTCCTCATTTCTTACTATCTAATAACATCCTGTTACTTTCATATATCATAGCTGTGCCTGAACAAATGGACACCCACTTTGTTTCTAGCAGTCTGCTCCTACAGGGCTGCTATGACTATTTCAGTATATATTGAACCTTTGATCAAAAATTTCAGAGTTGTTTACGTTTCTGTTATTATTAGTGATCTGGAGCACGTTTTCTGTATTTGTAGTCTGTTTTATTTGTAGTCTGCAATTCTTCTTTAGGAAGCTTTTTGTTTAACATCCTTTGAACACTTACCTATTATCTGACTCCATCTTCCAGATGAAGAGTCTTGGGCCCAAAGAGCATAAATGATTTAGTCAGGTTCACACAGGTAATGTGACAGACCCTGGATTGGAAGCCAAATCTGATTCCAAATCTAGCATTCACAGTATGATGATAATGAAATTGAGGCCCCCTTCCCCAAAGTTCTGACTTTCCTAAGTTTCTCATTCTTTCTTGATAGCCAATACAAGCACCTAAATCACCTAATTCCCAGTTTTCATAAAATCATGTTGCCACTATGAAGCAGATGAGTTTGAAAACATAAATTTAGATAGTGTAAAAAAAATAGAACCAAATGGACCAGCATGGAGGCGCTGAGTTGAGACATAAATGAACCACGAAGTATTCCAGATCTTCAGTCCTGCCAGGCAGAACTGATATAAACCAGTGATTAGGGGTCATTAACAGAGTCTGAGGGCAAGAAAGCTTCTGGGGAAAACAGCATGGTCAAATTTGTGATCTAGGACAGTAAATAGAATAACTTGCTGGGTCAACAAGTTTCAATGGATGAACAAATATGAAGGTTAGGCAGGGGTCCAGTTCTACTATGGAGCTTGTCTTGGTGTTAGAGCAACTCTAGATTTTCTCCTCTTTCCATTCCCCACTGCATAGGTACCTATCTTCTTTTTCATAAGTTTAAATATTGGGGTAAGTCTTCCATCCCTTTTCCAATGCCCTCTCCCTTCAGCAGGGTGCCAGGACTTTGGGACCTAAGGTAACCTGAGGAAAGAGGATATGCTTGTCTTTGACTTCCTCATACCCTGTTAGAAGAATAGGGGTAGAGGAACCATATTTGATGGAAGAGTTTGGACTATTGATAGTCTTAGTGGAATCAGAGTACATTAGACCGAATCTTGGCCCTGCCACTTAGGCAGCTAGGGGATGCAATAAGGGCCAACTCATACATAAAAGTAATCCTTTCTAAAACATAACAAGTGGCCATCTAGTCTTTGCTTGAAGTCTTCCAATCAAAGTAAGACTGCTGCCCACCATGGTTCTGTTATCGTTCAATCATTTTCAGGTATGTCCAACTCTTAGTGAGCCCATTTGGGATTTTCTTGGTAAAGATACTGAAGTGGTTTGCCATTTTTATCTCTAAGTCATTTTCCAATGAAGAAATTGATGCAAATAGGGTTAAGTGACTTGCCTAGAGTCATACAGCTAGAAAGTGTGTGAGGTATGATTTGAACTCAGGAATAGGAGTCATCCTTACTCCAGCTCAGCATTCTAACCATAATATTACCTTACCTCCCAATATACCCCATTTTGTTTCTGGATAGTTTTAAATGTTAACAATTTACCCTTATTTGCCAGCCAAAATTTGTCTCTTTGCCACATATACTTAATTCTCCTAGGTCTGCCCTTTGTACACAAGTAGAAAAGTTGGACACATAATAACCCTTTCAACTCCTTCAAGATGTCTATGATAGTCCTACCAAGTCATCTCTCATACAGACAAAAATGCCCAATTCATGCCTCCTCACTTGAGAAGATGATTTTTTTGAACCCAAGTATAAGATTTATATTTACTTTAATTTTTTACATTTTTTCCTTTAAATTTTAACTTATTAATTTAACTTACTAATGTTCTAGTCTATGATGATCTTTTAAAATTCTGCATTGTCATTTAGTGTGTTAACATCTTTGTCAACTTTGTGGTATCTGCAAATTTCATAAGCTTGCCATTTTTACCTTGATTCAAGACATTAATAAAAATGTGAAAGAGCATAGTACTTGAGGCACTTTACTAGAGCTAATTCCAGGTTGATTTCAAAACTTCAAAGGATCTGTGATTTTCTGGATGTGAGTATTTTCTCTAATAATACATATCACAACCTTTCCAGTCCTGTCCATCCTATTTTTGTCATACTTTTCTTAATTTATGGGTTCCCATTTTGTTTTTAGTTCTTTGCTACCACAATGTAGTGTCATTCTTACAAGGGTAAGGTAGACTTAGGTGAATAATGTGACCTTGATCCTTTTCTCCCATTAATTTGTCATAGAGCATCCATTCAGAATACTGGGGAATCTTCCTCTGAATTTTCTAGGATCTTCTCTCATAATTTAAGGTGCATATCACATTATCCTATATTTCTTCTCCTCTATCTCAAAATTACAAAATAGACTGATCACTTCTTGGGATATAGTTCAAGTCCCTCACCATCTTGCTGATCCTCTTCCAGAGATGGTAAAATTGATCAAATGTTCCTCTTCCTAAAATGTAGTACCCAGACCTAAAAACAAAATCACAAAATATTATTATTGTCAAGACTTCAATGCTTATCTAATTCCAACCCGTATCTGAATAACAATCCCGTTTACAAAATCTCTCTCAAGTCGTTAGTCAACCTCTACTAGAAGACTTCATGTAGTCTACCCTCTTAGGCAGCCCATTCCATTTCTGTACTATGTTTATTTTACTGCTCTACAATGTCCACCAACTATTTCCAGATTTGCCCTCTGGAAGTAAACAAAACAATCTAATCATTTTTTCTCATATTTTCTTGTTGTCTATCTAAATTTCTTGTGATTAGAAATTGTTTTATTTATTCTATTTGTAACTCTATAGAGTTCCTGGTATATAATAGCTACTTGATAAATACTTGTCACTCCAACTTAACTCTTCACATACTTGAAGACAATGATTTATGCCTACTAAGATTTTTCTTCTCCAGGCTAGATGTTCCTAATTCTTTTACTAAACCATCATCACAATACAACCTCTAGTTCTCTCATCATTGTGCTTAACTTCCTTTGGATATGTTTTAGTTTACCTTTACCCTTCCTGGAAGGTAGTACCCAGAACAGAACACATTACTTCATATTTCCAGGCCTAAGTAGAATGCAGCCATGATGTATCTAAGCAGTATGTATACCACAGGAGCCCTTATTTTATACTGACATGAAGAGGTTTTCTGGAATAGCTTCTAGGGTTTTGCTTGATTTTTTTTTTTTTTTGTTTCATTGTATTTTATTGTTGTCTGCTAAGTGTGCAATCCTTTTAAATTTATTCAGTTTCCTATCTACATAAACAATATTTGCAAATGGTACATACATAAACATTTAAAACAAATGTGCATGTTACCACATATCTCCCTGAGACATGAGAATTCCTATTTATTCAATCAACTTGTCTGATTTGTCATATATTTTTTGTTTGAGTAATCATGTGTTTTAAAAAGTGGTGACATTTCATATTATTAAGTAATAAAGAAATGCCCTGATACAAACTGTGATTTATACTCATATTTTTATCTTTGTAGCTTACTTAGTTATTTGAGGTATAAAACCTTAACATTGTTAAGATTTTTGTACCTTACTGCTCCTTTTACCGTAACCTAATATTATTATCTTTCTTAATGTTTCCATTTTGGATTTATTTGCTGTAGTCATTGATACTCCCCCTTTTCTTGAAATGGACACTTCATGATAAATTTCAATCAAGTTTATAGTCTTGATCTTCTTATATTTTTGTTTTATATGTGTTTCTTATAGGCAACTAGCCAATGAATCTATTATATTTATTGTTCAGTTTCTTTGATTTGGCTTACTTCTATTTCTCCTTCCATCCTAACTTACCTTCAATTTCAGTATCAAGACAAGGGTATCATTTGAGGAACTCCTTTCCTTCCTTACCCTCTCTTTAAAAACTGTTTGGATACTTTTTGTTCTTACATCAGAGATATTACCAAATATATATTCTCCCCTCCCCCATCTATTTACCTCATTTCAAATCTTTTACCATTTTTCTTATTTTCAGAATTATTGACATATTTTTTCTTACCAGATTGTAATAGAAACCTTATGTGATCTAGTACACAGTTTTATGTACGCGGTATTAATTAATTATTGAACTGAATTGACTTCAATACAACACTTAAATTTCTCTTTTAGAGCTTTGTAAATGTTAGTTTATAATCACAACTATAGTTCTGAATATGTTCTAAGAACCCTTTGTTCTACTTATCCATCTAAAGGAAATATTGCTGCACCTCTCTGACCTTAGTTCTTTTTCAATTGCAGTCTTTTGTCCTGGAATTCCTTGAGAGTTGTAAGTTTTCAGGTATTATTCTTATGCCTTGAAAACGAGAGCTAAAGCTTTCTGGATAGCTGATTCTAGGAATCATTCTAGGAATCATTTAACTTCTCAATCAACTATCCTGTTCTTCCATCATTTTAACTATATGGCCTAATGAAATACTGCTTCTTTCTTTCTGATATATGTTTATTTTTGTGGTTTAGGTGAATTTTTCTTAATCTCTGTAGTTTTGGAGTTTAATGCACCTTAGAGATTTGAATTTTACGTTTCTTGTTAGAATTCTGAATTTTTCTTATTGCAACATGTTATTTATTCTTGGAAATTTTCTTGATTATTTGTCCAGGTCCCTTTCCTTGTCATTGCCTGCTGGAGAATTAATTATTATGAAGTTTGGTCTTTTGGATCCATCTTCAGGGTTGGTCGCTTTTTCCTGCAATGCTATCAGTTGGCTTTCTGGATCTATATTATATTTTGGTTTTGCTTTTCCATTTAGTTTTTTCCTTTTTTGGTCATATTACATCCTGTCTTGTTTTTGCTGTTTCCATTATCATTTTATGTATATGATATTCATTCCTATATAATTTCCCTTATTTCATATTAGTTCTTTTACTGAAATTTTTTTAGTTTCTTTAGACTATCTACTATCCAAAACAGTTGATCCCTTAGCATTTTATTTTTTTCTGATTCCTCTCTTTTACTCTTTGTGAGGAATTTTTTTTTCTTAATTACATGTAAATGAAAGTTTTTAATGTTCAAATTCTCTTCCTCCTTTTTTCTCCTCCCCTTCTTGAGAAGGCAAGCAATTTGATATTAGCCATATTACAAAAGAAAACACAGACCAAAACAAAAAACAAAAAAAATAACTTTTAATAAAGGCTTCATTCCTTCATTCTGGATTCAGACTCCATCAGTTCTTTCCCTGGAGGTGGATAGCATTTTTCATGTAACTCTTAGAATTGTCTTGGATCATTGTATTGCTGAGAATAGCTAAGTCCCTCACAGTTGATCATCATACAATGTTGCCGTATAATGTTCTCCTGGTTCTGCTCACTTCTCTTTGCATCAGTTTATGTAAGTCTTCCTGGGTTCTTCTGAAAACATCATTCTCAACACAATAATATTCCATCATAATCAAACTACAACTTGTTTAGTCATTTCCTGACTGATGGGCATCTCCTTAATTTGCAATTCTTTGCCACCACAAAGACAGCTGCTATAGATATTTTTGTATATATAAGTCCTTTTACTTTTCTTTGCTCTTTTTAGGATACATACCTAGTAGTGGTTAAAGAATATGCACAATTTTATAGCCCTTTGGGCATAGTTCCAAATTGCTCTCCAAAATGATTAGATCAGTTCACAACTCCCTTTACATTTCTTGAGTTGCTATTGATGATGCTTTGGTAGGAGTAAGACACATCTTGGACAGATGTTGGAATCCAAATTAAAGTCAGTCATAAACATTATTTAAGATGCTTTCTATTTCCTTGTGGTAGTATTTTCACTCTAACCACTTCTGTTATATCCTCCTCCTTCTCTTTGCAGTTTGGGCTTGCTAGGAATGCTACTGGGGCTTGAGAAAAATTGTAGGATCCCTTCACAGCTGATGGGGCACAAGCCTCAAGCTCAAGTTGCTCCCAGGCTACATATGCCACAATAAATTGCTAAAAGTTCTGAACTAGTGGCTCAAATGGCTGAAAATGTGCATCAAGCTTTATGTCCTAAGTCACTTTGCACATATGTGAATAGAATACCTCTGGATTCTGTGGGCCCTTCAGTCTGGTGTTCATGTCCAAGTCTAAGTATAGGAATAACTATAATAACTCATAAATATTGAATGATAATCCCCATGTGGTTGAAATTATAATTTCTTTACCAACTTTGCTTAATACTCTTTGACTTGTAGGTTAAATAAACTACTTTAATGAAAATGAAATTAATAATTTGGATTTTAGAATTTTTTGAGTGCCAGGCAACCCACTGTTCATAGTGAAGTCTGAAAGCTCAATTCTTGTACCCATCTCTTCTACTTAGAATTTCCACAGGCACATCCATTGTATAGCATCACCCCTCAAATATTTTTATCTCATGGTTAAAGGATATGATACAGTCTTTGTCTTGACTCATTATGCTCACTTGTTGTCTTTGGGTATCTTCTGGTATACCAAAGGGGAGGACTGCCTAATTGAATCAAAATATAAAGGTTAAATAAAGGCTTTTTCATTTATTCATTCAGACTGCTTTCTTTCTCTTATTCAATCCTGGATCCAACTCACTAATCATTTTTCATCTGTAGGGCCTGTTCTAAGTGTATGTGTGGATAGAATATCTAGTAGATAGCCATCCAGCTGCAGGTCATAAGCTGGATAACATATTATTTGTCCACTAAGGTTTTTCTATATAGATTAATTGACCAATTTCTTTTAAATTGCCCATAGATCTTACAAGAATAAGCTAGTGTTAGATCCCAGAGGGGATGGATTGAGTAATTCTGGTTCTAAGCAATAAAAAATGAATAAAAATCAAGAAGAAATAAACAATAAAAATACACAGAATTAGGAAATAGAGTAACTCATGAAGTTTCCTGAATTGTACGTTCTTGAGGATATGCTGTTTGATGCTTCAAAGTGGGTCAAGTGTTTTTCCACATCACACAATGTAAAAAAAAAATCATCATTGTTATCTTGATTTCATTTCAAAATATAATTTGCTTTAGTGTTTCCATCTTTGAAAGAAGCAATGATTTGCACCGGGCATGATAAAGAATTATTCCACTTTGGATAACTAAAGTAATCTTATTATTCACAGATGTAAAATACTAACAGGTTGGACAGTTTCACTTTTTGTGAAAGGTATATATTTTTATTAGAATCATATAAAATTCCACATACGGCAGCAGAAAAAGTTTAACAAGTACAACTTTTAGAGCGAGGAAGGATTTTACATGGATGGAAATTAGATTGGTTTGACCATTTAAGATTGGAGAAGAGTTAATCTTCCAAAGAGAGTGGTGGAAATATCATTCTTTGAATTATTGAAAACTAGACAGGATAGAACATTACAAATTTAATGGGAGAAAATAATCTTTGATAACCAAGGTTCTGGAACAGGGAACCCAAGAAACCTATTTCAGCCTTCACAGAAATTTATAGCCTATTATGCTTACAGGGAAGAAGATAAGGAGATACTGCATCTCTTGAAAAAAAAAAACAACAAAACTTACTATTCATGTCTGTCTCTTATTGCAGATCTTTATGATTTAGAATGGTAGGGAAAGTTATCCAGTGACCCTAATGATGTCATATACTAATATAGCATTTTGTCATCATTATTCATCATACATTGGAAGGGATACCGAATCCAGCTTCATCTGTGGTTCATCTTTTTAAATGTTAGTCTTGATTGAGCCCAGCTTTCAAGGATTAGTCATGTTTGGACTTACAATAAATGGTTATGTCTCAATGCAGAGGTCTATATGGCCAAAGGAAAGCAGAGAGAACCCTAACTCATAAAGCCCTTGGTGCTTTAGGAAGTAGAAGCAGCCAAAAGGAGCACTTTTAGTTGAATGACTGGTCAGTTATCTTGGCATTGGTAATCAATTAGAACAAGCCCTCAACTTAATTTCCATTTGTGATCTACTGAAGAAGTAATTAGAAAAGTCATTCTCAACAGTATCATAAGATTGGGGGCAAACATCTCAGAATGGAGGGTGGAAAAAACGTCCTCCATTGTAAGATGATTTGGAGCCTCCTATAAACTCTATCTTGTGAAAATAATGGATTTGTCATACATCAAAGAGGCAAGAATCAAAGAGATGTTATTAGAAGAACCTCTTGCTCTGATTCTGCAATGATGATGCAGTGAGGGAGTTTTCTTCATTTAGGACTTAGTAACCATTGCAGAGATTTAAAAAGCTGGCAATAATTATACTTTACTCCCCTCTCAGTTCTGTACTGTCCAATGACACTGGCATCCTAGCTATTCATCAAACAAGACTGTCCATCTCCCATCTCTATGCATTTTATCTATTTCCCACGCCTGGAATTCTGTGCTCCCTTATTTCTACCTCCTTCATGAATGTTAGTAATATCTTCACTCTGAGATGACTCCTAATTTATCTCATATATCATTTGTATTTTATTTTTTGCATGTTATTTCCTTCATTAGTGAACTCTTAAGGGCAGAGTCTTTTTTTTATAGAAAGCTATAATAAATATTTATTGATTGATGGAAACTCTAAAAATAATCCATAGTACTGGGAAAGAGTTGGGAAACTATGTTTAATTCAATCCAAAAAAATCCCAAAAACCCAAAAAGTATAAAAAGATAAAAAAGAGACCTTTTATAATTGGAAACAGCCACACACTTGTATTGTTGAGGGAATGAGTAGCTCTCCAAATTATCTTTTATGGAACTTTTGTAGCCTTTAACAAAATTAGCTGAAAATCAATAAGCGAACTGCATGCTGCCCCTAACAAAGTGTCAAGGTGTGAAAACAGGTAAGCAGCTCAAAAGGAAATGCAAAATAAAAAAATCCATTTAAGGCTGTGATGAGCTTTGGTCCCTGGTTTCTTTTTGCAGTGGAATAACAAAGAATTCTAATTTTCTTGAATAGTCTGTTTTTCTCACTACTCTGAAAATAGGGGAATAATTTTATTTTTGTAAACACACCTGTTTTTTCCCCAATTTGTGTTCTCTGAACAATTTTAAATAAACCTGAACAAAAAGAGGGAGAGAAAAAGGAGAGAAGAGGGAATATTTATATTTTCTTTCAGGCTTGTGAAACACTGATGTTAATGTTATTTTCATCCTCTCTCACTGAACTACCCACATTATCACCCTCACTCCTCCCCAACACCAGGGAAGTAAAACTTATATCATAAATTTTATTTACAATTTAAGAGATAAGCAAATCTGTAATCTTAGCCACAAAGTTTAATGAACATGCTGATTTCTCAAAGAAGTTCTGGGCAGCATAGGTTAGTTTCAAAGTTTACTTTATTGTCCAGTTGTCATTGACTCCATGATTGAAATGGATGAAAATTAAATCCTTTCTTCCCCAATTGATAAATGGTCAAAGGATATAAACAGGCAGTTTTCAGAGGAAGAAATTAAAGTTATCTATAGTCATACGAAAAAATGTTCTAAATCACTATTGATTAGAAAGATGCAAATCAAAACAACTCTGAGGTACCACGTCACACCTATCAGATGGGTTAACATAACAAAACAGGAAGATGATAAATGTTGGAAAAGATGTGGGAAAATTGGAACACTAATTCATTGTTGATGGAGCTGTGAGCTGATCCAACCATTCTGGAGAGCAATTTGGAACTATGCCCAAAGGGCATACCCTTTGACCCAGTAATATCGCTTCTAGGACTGTATCCTAAAGAGATTATAAAAATGGGAAAGGGTCCCACATGTATACAAACATTTATAGCAGCTCTCTTTGTGGTGGCCAAAAACTGAAAATCAAAGGGATGCCCATCAATTGGTGAATGGCTGAATAAATTGTGGCATATGAATGTAATGGAATAAAATTGTGCTATAAGAAATGATGAATAGGAAGACTTCAGAGAGGCCTGGAAAGACTTGTATGAACTGATGCTGTGTGAAAGGAGCAGAACTAGGAGAACTTTGTACAGAGCAACAACCACAGTGTGCAAGAAATTTTTCTTAGTACTTCATTGCAATGCAAGGACTTAAAAAATTCCCAGTAGACTCGAGGCAAAATGCCTTCCATATCCTGAGAAAGAACTATGGAATGTGATCACAGAATGAAGCAGACCATTTCCTTTTGTATTATGTTTTATTTTATGATTTCTCCCATTCATTTTAGTTCTTCTATGCAACATGACAAAGGTAAATATGTATTTAATACAATGTATGTATAGAACCTATATAAAATTGTATGTAGAACCTATATAAAATTGCTGTCTCAGCGAGGGAGTGGAGAAGGAGAGGAAGGGAGGGGGAAAATATCTAACATATATGGAAGTGATTGTGGAACACTGAAAACAAATAAAATAATTTAATTAAAAAATAATTCTACTATAATTAGTGTTCCAATTCTCCCACATCTTTTCCAACATTTATCATCTTCCTGTTTTGTTATGTTAAAAAAAATTTACTGTCACATAAAAAAAGAAAATTAAATCCTTTCTAATTCTACAATTTTATGATTATGTAAGATTTTCATTGTTTTCACAGATTTTAATACACACATAGTATCTGTCTGGCATTTTTCCCAAGTCTTCACATAAAAGCTTTTATAAAACAATGAAAATATCATATATTCATAGAATTACAAAGTTAGACAGGCTCTCATGTTCAATCAAAACGAAAGCTGGAATATTTTCTGCAGCATTCCTGACAAGTGGTCAACCAGCATCTGCTTGAAGACCTTAAATGATGGGAAAAGGAGAGAATAAATGAAAAAGCATATGTTAAGTATTTACAATGTGGCAGGCACTGCTAAACAATGGTGATACCAATATAAAAGTGAAACAGCAGCTGCCCTCAAGATGCTTAAGGGAATGATGGTCAAGTGACAAGGATTTGGTCTAGCAAATCACAGGAATAGTGAATAGTACAGCAGTCTAGTCTACTGATACATCTCTTCCAGAAGCAATTATATTGTTGATTAGATTATAGTATCTTGGGGTATATAACTCAACGTTGAAGTACTCAAAGGAGCTCTCTATGATTCTGGTTCTGGAGAGGAAGATCCTCACCTGAGCTCTGACATTGATGAAATAACAGAACTAATCTTTCCCTCTCCCAGAAAAAGAGGTGAAAAAGAGTGGGGAGCTGGTAGGAAAGGAGAGGAAGAAGATATGCATGTGGTGGCAGGATGGAATATGATGTGGTCAGTCAGGTACTCAACCAGCATTGTTATACTCTTGCTATGTAAGAGACATTGTCCTAAGCACTGGAGGTACAAAGAAAGATGAAAAAGTGGTCTCTGCATTCAACAAGCTCACATTCTATGGAGGAGACAACATGAAAAAACTACATGTAACATATATGTATACATATACAATTGCACATGTATGTAGTATATTTCATATGTAATTTATCTGTGTGTACGTTTCACACATATAACGTTATACATATTTACATGTCGTGCATTTTATGTATATGTTATGCCTCTGTATCTGGTACATGATATTGAAACTCAGTTCCTCCATCTTAATGTGGGGATACTTACAGCGCCTGTCACGAGGGTGGTCTTGAGGATCAGATTACATGACCCGTGTAAAGCGCTTTGCAAACCTTTAAAGTGCTTGATAAATTTTAGCTATTATAATTATTGTAGCTATTGTTATTAAGAATCAGCGGCTAAACTGATGGAAATCATAGAAAGTACATGGGAACTAAACTGAACACGGAAAATTCCATACTACATCACAAAAAATGAAATTGACAGGGAATGCTCAGTTAAGTCATGTCTTTTCAAAATATTTATTTATTTTGAACATTTTTTCTTTTTAAATTTTGAATTCAAAATTCCCTCCCTCCATTCTACCTTTTGCTCCATCCGTTGAGAAGCAATATGTCAATTATACATGTGAAATCATGCAAAAGATATTTCCATATTAGCTCTATTGCAAAAGGAAGAAAAAATAAAGAGAAAAATATACTTAAATTTGTAATTAGAGTTCATCAATTCTCTCTCTGGAGTTGGATATTATTTTTTCATGAGTTCTTTGGAATCATATCAATTTGTCGATCATAGTAGTTGAGTCTTTCAAAGCTGATCATCATTACAACATTGATGTTGCTGTGCACAATGGTACACAATGATGTCCCATGATTTTCCAATGATCATCATTTTCCAATCATCTCCAATGATTTTCCTTCATTTTGCCTCAGTTCATATAGCTGTGTCTTGACGTGTTTTTCTGAAACCCTCATCATTTCTTATAGTTAGTACTCCATCACAATCGTGTGCTAGAATTTGTTTAGCTATTTCCAATTGATGAATAGTCCATCATTTCCAATTATTTGCCACCACAAAATGAGCTGATACAAATAATTTTGAACATATGGGTTCTTTTCATTTTTCTTGGAGCTCTTTGGGATGTGGACATAGTAGTGATATTGCAGGATCAAAGGGTATGTACAGTTTTATAGCCCTTGGGGCATAGTTCCACATTATTCTTCAGAAGAATTGTACTAGTTGACTATATTTCATTAATGTACTTACTTTCTCTCATTCCCTAAAGCAATTGTCATTTCTGTTAGGTATGTAGTGGTATCTCAGAGCTGTTTTAATTTGCATTTCTCTAATCAATAGTTATGTAGAGCATGTTTGAATAGCTTTGATTTCTTCTTCTGAAAACTGTCTGATTATATATCTTTTGACCATTTATCAATTGGGGAATGGCTCTTATTTTTATAAATTTGACTCAATTCTCTATATATTTGAGAAGTGTGGCTTTTATCAGGGAAATTTTCTGTAAATTTTTTTCATATTATTTCTTTACTATGGTACCTTTTAGCAAAACATACCTCCCCTGATTATCTCCTTGTATGAGATTAAGATTGCTACTACTGCCTTTTGGATTCTGGTTTTTAAATCCTTTCTGCTGTCTGCTTCTGTTTTATCCCATTCACATTCACAGTTATGATTACCAACTGTGTATTTCCCTTAATCTCATTTTCTTCTGTTTATTCTTTTCTCTTTTTATTCTGTCCCTCTTCAACTGCTTCCCTTAAAATGCTTTCCCTTTTATCACCTCCTTTTTTGTCATCTCTCCTACTGACTCTCTCTTGGGTAAGATAGATTTCTTACCGAGTGTGTGTATATTCATTTCACTCTTTGAACCAATTCTGATGAGAGGGAAGAACAAGCATTGCCTGCCACCTTCTTTCATTCCCCCCTCCTCTGTAAAAGTTGTTCTCTGGACACCTCTATTATGTGAGGAAAATTTTCCCCATTTTTCCTCTCCCTCTCCCCTTCTCTTAATCTATCCCTCTTCCATTTATGGGGGAGATAATTTTAATTTAATTGACTCACGCATACATTCTCTTTGTCCATGTTTTAACTGCCCTAATAATGATAAGGCTCTTAGGCATTACACAAATCATCTTCCCATACAGGAATTTAAACAGTTTAATCTTATTGAGTCTCTTATGAGTTCTCTATCATGTTTACCTTTTTATGCTTTTCTTAAGTCTTGTGTTTGAATGTCATATTTTCTATTTAGCGCTGGTGCTTTCACTAGGAATGCTTGAAAGTCCAAAATTTCATTAAATGCCCATTTCTTCCCTTGACAGATTATAGTCATGCTGGGTAGGTTACATTTGGTTGCAATGCTAGTTGTTTCGCCTTTTGGAATATTATATTCCAAGACCTCTGCTACTTAAATATGAAAGTGACTAAATCTTGGATAATCCTGACTATTGCTACATGATATTTATATTGGCTATTTCTGGTTGTTAGAAATATTTTCTCCTTGACCTGAGAGTTGTGTAATTTGATATTACTTAGAATTTTCATTTTGGATTCTGTGTCTTAGGAGGTGATTAGTAGAGTCGTTCAATTTCTATTTTAACCTTTGAATCTAAGATAACGGGCAGTTTTCCTTGATGAATGATGTTTAGGATTTTAAAAAAAATCATTTCTGATAGTACAATAATTTTTGATTATTTCTCCTTTTTTTGTTTTTGAGGTCAGTTGTTTTTCTAATGAGATATCTCACATTATCTTCTATTTTCTCATTCTTTTGACTTTATTTTAGTTTCTTGATACCTCATGGAGTTACTAACTTCCAGTTGCCCAATTCTAATTTTTAAGGAATTACTTTTTTCAGTAAGCTTTTGTACCTTTTCCCCTATTTGGCTAATTCTACTTTTTTAAGGTATTCTTTTCTTCAGAGAATTTTTGGTACCTCCTTATCCATTTTGCCTATTCTGCTTTTTAAGGAGTTCATTTCTTTAGTGAATTTATGTGTATCTTTCACCATTAGGCCAATTCTGTTACTTAAGGTATCATTTTCTTAAATATTTTCTGTGCCTTTTTTGCTGCATTGTTAATTCTCTTTTCATAATTTTCTTACATCACTCATTTCTTTTTCCAATTTTTCTTCTACCACTACTATCTATTTCTTTAACTCTTCCAGGAATTCTTCTTCAGCTTGTATAGAAATTAACATTTTTTTAAAACTTTGCTTGTAGCTGTTTTAAAGTTATTGTCTTCTGGTTCTATTCATTTCACTTTGCATCAGTTCATATAAGTCTTCCCAGGTTTTTTAAAAATATCTAGCTTTTCATTTCTGTAGCACAATAGTATTTCATTACTCCCTTCCTGGATCATTGGTGGAGGGGGTTGTGTAGGTCAATGAAACTATAAACTATTTTGTGGAGGGGTGCCCAACATGGTCATGTCATAGTGGAGAGTTCTGACAAAAGGTGATCCACTGGAGAAGGAAATGTCAAACAATCCTAATGCCTTTGCCAAGAAAACTCCATGGACAATATTAAATAATAAAGACACGACACTGGAAGATGAGATCCTCAGGTTGGAAGGTGTCTAACATGCTACTGGGGAAGAGTAGAGGACAGCTACAAGTAGTTCCAGTGCTAATGAAGTGGTTGGGCCAAGCCAAAAGGAAGTTCAGTTGTGAATGTATCTGGTAGCAAAAGAAAAGTCTGATGCTGCAATGATGGATATTGCATAGACCTCTGGAATGTAGGAGCTATGAACCAAGGCTGGATGAATAAAAAATCAGAATTAAGGCTGTTGGGAGAAATATCAACAATCTCAGATATGCAGATGATACCACTTTGATGGTAGAAAGTGAAGAGGAATTAAGAAGTCTTTTGATGAGGGTGAAAGAGGAGACTATAAAAGCTAGCTTGAAGTTTAATGTAAAAAAAAAACTAAGAACACAGCAACTGGTTCCATCACTTCCTGGCAAATAGAGCGAAAAGAAAGGAAGCAGTGTCAGATTTTATAATCTTGGACCCAAAGATCTGTAGATGGTGACTGTAACCATGAAATTAAAAGATACTTGCTCCTTGGAAGGAAAGCTATGGCAAATCTGGAATATACTGCAAAGCACAGACATCACCTTGTAGACAAAAGTTCATATAGTCAAAGCTTCGATTTTTTTTTTCCCCAGTAGCAATGCATTGCTGTGAGAGTTGGACTATAAGGAAAGCTGAGCACCACAGAATTGACACTTTCAAACTGCTACTTCAGGACTTTTGAGAGTCTGTGGAACAATAAGGATATCTAATAAGTCAAAACTTAAAGAAATTAATTCAGACTATTTATTCATGGGAAGGTCAAATACTGAAGCAGAAGCTTAAATACTTTGGCCATAGGATGAGAAGACAGGACTCATTGGAACAGACTATGATGTTGGGAAAGATTGAAGGAAAAGGGAAAAAGGAAGAGCAAAGGATGAGGTAGATAGATAGTGTCATGGAAGCAATGAAGATGAGCTTGGACAGACTTCAGAGACAGTTGAAAATAGAAGGACCTGTTGTGCCACAGTGCATAGGGTCATGAAGAGTTGGACATTATTAAATGATTGAACAACAACATTCCATAACGATCATGTACTACACAACTTGTGTGGTCACTCCACAGTTGACGGGCATCCCCTCACTGTCCAATTCTTTGCCACCACAAAAAGAGTTGCAGTAAATATTTTTGCACATATAGGTCCTTTCCCTTTTCTTTTGATCTCTTTGGAACACAGACATAGTAGTGGTATTGCTGGATCAAGATGTATGCAAAGTTTTATAGCCCTTAGGACATAGTTCCAAATTACTCTTCAGAATGGTTGTATCAGCTCACAACTCTTCCAACATTGTATTAGTGTCCCAATTTTCTCACATCCCCTCCAAAATTTGTTATTTTCCTTTTCTGTCAAACGAGTCAATTTGATAGATGTGAAGTGGAACCTCAGAGTTGTTTTTGTTTGCATTTATCTTATCAACAGTAATTTAGAACATTTTTATATGACTATAGATAGTTTTGATTTCTTTGCCTGAAAACTGGCTTCATATCCTTTGATTATTTGTTAATTGGGCAATGGCTCATTCTTATAAATTTGACATAGTTCTCTATATATTTGAGAAAAGAAGCTTTTACTAGAGAAATATTATAAATTTACCCCCAAATTTTCTGCTTTCCATTTAAGTTTGTTTGAATTGGTTTTATATATGCAAACCTGTTTTAATTTAATGTAATCAAAATTATCCATTTTATATACTGTAATCTCTTTATCTCTTGTTTGGTCATGGATTCTTCCCTTATTCATAGATCTGGCAGGTAAAATACTTTATGCTCCACCTACTTACTTATGATGACCTTATCTTGGTATATGGTGTGTGATGTTGGTCTATACCTAGTTTCTGCTAAACTGCTTTCCAGTTTTCCTATCAATTTTTGTCAAATAATGAGTTCTTGTGCCCCAAGTTCAGATCTCTGTGTTTATCAAACACTAGATTACTGTCGTCATTTACTATTTTGTATTGTGTACTTCATCTATTACACTGATCCACTGCTCTATTTTTTAGCCAGTACTAGATTGTTTTGATGATTACTACTTTATAATATGGTTTGAGATCTGGTAGAGTGAGGTCACCTTCCTTCACCGTTTTTCCATTGGTTCCCTTGAACGAATTTTATCTTTTTTTCTTCTAGATGAATTTGATTATTATTCCTATCTCTAATCAACAGAAAATCAGTTCCCTGTTCTTGGTGGATTCTTTGTTTGTTAAGGTGACCTTACATACACTTATAGAAAAGTGAGGGGAAAAAGTAAAAATTAAATAGGCAAAAGGAAGTAGGGTTGAGTAATCACTTCAGTCAGTTAACCATCAGATAGTCAAATTGGATTATTTCATTAAAATCTTGACCTGTATGTGATGTGTTAAAGTTTGCAAAATGCTTTATATATTCTCTCTCATGTTGTGCCTCATAATAATCTGTGTGAAGTTAGTACTATAGGAATTATCTTTCCCTTTTTACGGATGGGAAAGCTGAGTTTAGAAGAGTGAAGTGATTTGTACATGGTCAACACAGTAAGTATAAGAAATGGGATTTAAACCCAATTTTTTCTTGATTTCAAGTTCCATGCTCTTTGTACTATTTGGCATTTCCTCTAAAAGATTCCTAAATTGTGATTTTTCTTTGAGAAAACTTTTGTTCTAAATTATCTATCCCAGCTATTCATGTTGCCAGTATAAACAAAACTTAATGTATTAAAGCCTTAATCCCATACATAATTATCACCTGTATGCCTCTTAGTAGCTTTTTCATAGAATTGAATGTATTTGACTTTCTCCAGTGACTGTATCAGTGAGAATGGTAAATGTGTTTCTGTTTTAAATTTGAGATTTTATTTCTATATACATATGTTTTATAATATAAGTAAGACAGGAATCAGTGCCACAATTCTCATTCCATCAATAACTCAATGTATTGTCCCATTAATGCATACAATTCAATACTTTTTAATACTTTGTGCATTGGAAGACATTACAAAAAGATTATGGCTTTTTTGTCCTATTCACCAAACCTATTACTATACTCAAAAGAACTCTAAAATAAAATCTTCTACCAAGAGTTGTGCTGCAAATGCTTAACAGATAGCTCTGCAAAAAAAGAAAAATATATGTATGGCATATTTTAAAGTTTAACAAACATCATTAACATTTTCTCCATCACTTTCTTAAGTCTAAACAATCAACATAACAATAAATCTAGCCCTGATTTATGGCATTTGCCAATTTCTGAAATATTTACCCTGAAAAATTGGACAGTTGGTTCTTGTGAGCCACTTTTTCTGGCTCCAGCATACCCCTCTTTAAACTGCGTAATGTCCTCTAATAGAAATAATGCTGTTTATAAAGGATCTTATATAATGGGCATATTATTCATGATTAGAAAGCTCTTCTGAAGGGAATAGTTTCATTTAGTTATAATTGATTTCATATCTTTCCCTCATAACAGTCCTATTCCAGTAGCTCCTTGTAGTGTAGAAGCACCTGTCAGCTTGGCAAAATTTAGGCCAACAGAGTGAAATGATGTCTTGCATTTAAAAAGTCTCATGAAATGACCCAGGTCTATTAAGCTGTGTATTAAAACCCCATGAATATTACTATTAGACCTATATCTCCAGAGAAAAAAGAATGATGAAAAAGCTCCATATATAAAAAGTATGTATAGTAGCTCTTCTTATGATGGCAAAAAAAATTGAAAACTTAGGCTATATCCATCAATTGGGGATGAGTAAGCACATTATGGTATATGAATGTGATGGAATACTATTATACTTTTGGAAATGATGAAGGAGATGATTTCAGAGAATTCTGGGAAACTATACATGAAGTGATGCAAAGTGAACTAAGCCCAACCAAGAGAACAATTTATACAATACAACGTTATTGTCAAAAAAGAATCTTGACTTAGGAACTCCAATGAACATACACTAACCACAATTCCAGAGAACTCACAATAAAAGAAACTATCCACATCTAAATAGAGAGTATTTGTAATGGGTTTTGTTTTTCTTACTTTCTCAGGGGGAGATAAGAGGGAAGAGAGATCCTCTCTTCTCTGAAAATAAAATAAAATTGAATTTAAAAAAGAAGAAAAACAATTATCATAGAAAAATATGGTTGAAGACATCTATGACCAGAAAAGAAATCGTATTTTTCAAGAAGCAGAAATAACAGAATGTCAGCATGAGCATTGGAAAGGTATTGACAAAATAAATAAAAGCCCTTTAATACATTCTTTACATCCTTTCCAGGGTATCTGTAGAGAGGCATAGATAAGAATCACACAGAATAAAATTACTTGAAGAAGTTATAACACCATCTGTATAGTACCAATATCGATCCTACCTACCAACACTGATGGGATCAGATCCAAAGAAGTATACATAGCCACCCGGTGGTGCTATTTATCATTAGGTGGCCCTCACCGGAAAGGATCAGCAGCTGGGCTTGTCCCACAATCATCCTGGTGATTAAAGCACTCTTTCCCATTAAATGAAAGTGCTAAGTTCTGCTAGGTTCTCAGAGAATGGTTCACCTAATACACCCCAATTCTACCTATTTCTGGTTATCCTTGTTAAGGAAAGGGTATCATTGGTCACTCAATAAATATTTATTTAGGGCATACTATGTGCTAGGCACTCTGGTAAGCACTGAAGATACAAAGATAGGCAAAAGTAGTACCTGTCCTTGAGGAGTTCACCATAATTAAAGTGAAATAAATTAATTTTTAAAATGTAAATAATCAAAGAGAATTAGGATTGAGCTATTAATCACTCTCGTCAATGAACCATCAAATAGTCAAACTGGATCATGCCATTAAAATGTTTGACTTTTATATGATGTGTTAAAGTTTGCAAAATGCTTTATATATACTGTCTCATGTTGTGTCTCATCATTGCCTATGTGTAGTCAATGCTGTATAATTTGAGAGTAGGAGGAGACTTCACTTCCTGCCTAATGTAACTCAACCCTCAGAAGAATTCCCACTACTACCAAACCCAACAAGCCATTGTCCAGCTTTTGCCTGAAGACATCCAATAAAGAGGAACCAGTTACCCCCAGAGGGAGCCTGGGCCACTCTCCTTCGGCATTGCTCTAGTTGCTAGGAAGGTTTTCCTTCAGTTTGCTACTCTTTAATTTCCTCCTATTGCTCCTTGGTCTCTCCTCTACAGTCAAACAGAAAAAGTCTAATTTTTCCTCCATAGGATATCCTTCAAATACCGATTAGACTTTCAAAAGAGAAAGGATTTCTAAATACTGGCAATAGTAATAGGGGTGTGTGTGTGGAGGGGTGAGGGGATGGGGAGATACACTCAGAAGCCATAAAAAAAAATTATTCAATGGTAAACAGCAGGGAAAATGGGGAAAATATTTCTACAATGGACACTTTAGGACTTCCTTTGTTTCCTTTTATTGATACCTTAATAGGTTAAAGTATATTTAGAAAACCCCTTTTTGAGTTCTGAAAGTACATTTTGATGGAAAGTTTTAATAATAAAAGGTTTTGGCTACTGCGGTTTTACTAAATGATTTAGCAATGAGTTAATCTAATATGCTACTTTTGTGAAGAAACTGAGGTGTGAAGCTGAAACCCAGGGCAGACATCTCTTCCATTCAGGTCTAATGAATATCATGGGAATCTGGGAGTTGGTTTTCTAGGTAAGATTTCAGTATACTATTTTAAAAGTTCAACAGTTGCATATGTGTTATATTTATATTGGTTGCATAGGTAGACCTCAGGTTGGTTGAATTGTTGTTTGACCCTAGTACGGTTGGTCCAGAAATCTTATTGTTTGAAGCAATGACTGGGAGGTGGGCAATGGATTTTCAATGGTGGTAGCAGTAGTACTAGGACATGCTTTTTTACAGTTGTTATATTGTGTGGATTTAGTAATACTTTAAATCACTGGGTATGGTAGTACATGCCTATAATCCCTGCTACCTGGAAAACTGAGGCTGGTAGATTACTTGAGCTTCAGTAGACTGAGCTACTTGGACGTCTCTACTCTGGTGAACCTCTGAAGGTGGCATTAGAAGGATTTGGAGGGAGGAGATACCAAGATGCCTAAGGAAGATGAAATGACTCAGGTTGAAAACAGAATCAAAACTCTTGTGCTGGTCAGTAGTAGAATTAGATGTATGAATGGTTGCTGCACTGACATATATCAGTGCTGGGTCTAGAGTCAGGAAGGCTCTTCTCCATTTCAAATCTGGCCTCAGATGCTTGCTATCTGTGCGATCCTAGGCAAGTCACTTAACCCTGCTTGCCTCAGTTTCCTCAACTGTAAAATGAGCTAGAGAAGGAAATGGCAAACAGCTCTACTACCTTTGCAAGAAAACCCTAATGGGGTCATAAGAGTCAGACACAACCGAAATAATTGAACAACAAGAAATATTCACCCACATGCATATAAATATATGTAATCATAAATATGTGTATATTTATCTGTTACCGGTGTGTGGGAAAGATTATTGATTTCTTTAAATTTTATTTAAATTTCTTTAAATTAAATTTCTTTATAATTTAATGTATTTTTTTGTTACATTTTACGTTCTGAATTGTCTCCCTCTTTCCCTCCCCTCCCCACACTAGAGAAAGCCACCATTTAACACACACACTCACACACACACACATTTATGTATATGTATGTAAAACCATACTGTGCATTTCTTCTATTTGTCAGTTCTTTCTCTGGAGGTGGTCCTTTGTAATTGATTTGAGTATTTGTAATACTCAGAATAACTAAGTCATTCACAGTGATTCTTCAAACAATATTGCTATTACTGTATACAACATTCTCTAGCTTCTACTCATTTCACTTTTCATTATTTCATGCAAGTCTTCCTATTTTTTCTATAATCAACCTGCTAATTATTTCTCATACCACAGTAGTGCTCCATCACAATCATATGCCACATATTGTTTCATCCATTCCCCAATTAATGGACATCTCTTCGGTTTCTAGTTCTTTGCCACCTTAATAAGCTCCTATAAATATTTTAGAACAAAAGGGTTCTTTTCCTTTCCCCCTGATCACCTTGGAAAACAAACCTGCCAAAGATTTATTCAGTTTTATAATTCTTTGGGCATAATTTCAGACTGCCCTCCAAAATGGTTAGATCAATTCACAGTTCTACCAAAAATGTATTAGTGTCACAATTTTTCCACATTAGTCATTTTACCCTTCCATTGTTTTAGCCAATCTGATAGGCATGAGATGACATCTCAAAATTGTCTTAATTTGCATTTCTCTAATCAATAATGATGTAGAGAACTTTTTCATATGACTCTATATAGCCTTGGTTTCTTTATCCAAAAACTGCCTGTTCATATCCTTTGACCATTTATTAACTGGGGAATGACTCATATTCTTATAAATTTGACAAAGTTCTCTATATTCGTGATGAGACCTTTATCTGACAAATTGTCCATAAAAATTTCCCCCAATTTTCTGCTTTCCTTCTAATTTTGGCTACGTTGGTTTTATTTGTATAAAACTTTCTTAATTTTATGGAATCAAAACTACCAATTTTATCTCTCACAATGTTCTTTACCTCTAGTTTATTCATAATTTCTTCTCATATCCATGATTCTGATAGATAACATGTTCCATGTTCTTCTAATTTTCTTATTATATCTCTCTTTTATTTAGGTCATATATCCATTTTGACCTTCTTTTGGTAAATGGTGTAGGATATTCATCTATCCCCAGTTTTTTCCAGTCTGCTTTCTAGTTTTCCTAACAATGTTTTTTTTTTACCAAAATAGTGAATTTTTACCCCAGTGACTTTACTACTATATATTGTACGTCTACTCTATTCCACTGATCCACCTTTCTATTTCTTAGCTAATACCAGATAGTTTTGATAATTGTCACTTTATAATACATTTTAAGATCTGGCACTGCTAAGCTTCTTTCATACATGTTTTTCATAAATTGCTGTGATATTCTTTACCTTTTCTTCTTCTCAATGAAATTTATTGTGTCTAGCTCAATAAAATATTTTTGTGGGATGGTATTGAATAAATAGATTACTTTAGGTAGATAGTCATTTTTGCTATATTGGATTTGCCTCCCCTGAACAATGAATATTTCTCCAATTATTTAAATCTGATTTTATTTGTATAAAAAGTGTTTCTTTTTTTATTTTGCGTTTGTCTTGACAGGTATACTCCCAGGTATTTTATGCCTTCTATGGTTAATTTAAATGAGATATCACTATCTCTTCTTGGAGGGTTTTGTTGGTGATAAAAGGAAATACTGATAATTTGTGTAGATTTATTTTTTATCCTGCCACTTGGTTAAAATTATTAATTGTTTCAACTAGCTTTTCAGTTGAATTTTTAGAATTTATGAAGTATATCATCATGTCATCTGCAGAAGAGGTAGTTTTGTTATCTCATTGCCCATTCTGATTTTCAGTTTCTATTTTTCCTCATTATTTTAATGAAAAATCCATTTATATTTCTGCATTGAAGTGTTTTTAATCCGAACAAGTTTTGTATTTTGTCAAAAACTTTTTATACATCTGTTGATATAATATTATATTTGTTACTTTTGTTATTGATATAATCAATTATGTTAATAGTTTTGCTTATGTCAAACCATCTCTGCATTGCTGCTATAAATCCCACTTGGTCACAAGGTATGATCTTTGTGATATATTGTTACAATCTTCTGGATAGTACTTTATTTAGGTTTTTTGCAACCATATTCATTAAATTATGTATATATGTATATATATACACATATATACATACATATACAGTTGAAAAGGTCTGTAATTTTCTTTCTCTGTTTTTGCTCTTCCTGGTTTGGGTATCAGCATCATATTTATTTCATAAAAGGTGTTTGGTAGGACTCCTTCTTTGCCTATTATTCCAAATAATTTATTTAATATTAGAACTAGCTGAAGAGGTGGAAGAGATTATTGTTTCCAAATTGATATCTTCCCCTCATCCATCCTCAGCTGTTTATATGTGTTACCATATGGGAACAGAAATATTTATAATATTTGAAAAAACAAGAGTAATAAATATATAATATCTACTAAACATCATGTGTTTGGGGTTTGACTAAAAGGGAGTGACTAAATTAATCATAGCATCTCTGTTTTGTTGTAGGTGACAGATGTGAAGTAAAATGTAGACCTCTGACTTTAAAACTTATCTCTAAGTTCCTATTTCCTATTACTTTCTTGTGAAACAGGATGGCTGGGTAATGGATGTCTAGCCCTTGGGAAATATCCTGGGCTCTCTGCCTACTGCCAGCCGAATAGTGGTTTGGGGGTTAGGGAAAGGGGAATGTGCTTGTAGAAGTGGTGATATATAATAGAGAGTCCCTGCCATCAATTCAGAGCATGCTTAGGTATTCTGTGTCTAAGGGTAAAAAGCATGGCAAAAAAAGAAATCTTTTAACTGACTACTGTGCCAGAAATGAGTTAGCATAAAAAGGCACAAAGCAACCAAATTGCCTTCAACCTGAGGTTATAGGAAGGGGCAACCTCTTGATCTGTTCTGTTCTCCACACCTGAGTTGGAACATGGCCATTAACATATGGTGCTTCTGTTTCTTTGTTTGGGCTTACCTGTGCCAGCATTTCAGTGAATGAGTATCAAGACAGAATAGATCAGGCTGTTATCTATCTTATGAGCTCCAAAAGGAATGACTTGTATGATTCAGTCCAGCAATGGGACAGCCTAGCAACCAAAGTACTATTGTCTCAAAAGTAAGGAAACAACTGATTTATTGGCTATTATGGACACTGTAAGGGTTAAAATTAAGGTAGATTGAGGCACAAAATCCTAAGCACAATCACTTTAATAGTAAAACATGAATTTACCAATAAATAGTATCTCAGCTTTCCCAGCAAAGCTAAGACTAATGAGGAGGCAACTCTTTTATAGTTTTGGGGGAGTACAGAAAACAGGAAGGCTAGCATCGTAGATGGAAGAAAATATGATTAGATGGAAATTAAGAATGAGGTCTAACAACAACTTCTTTTCTATGACTAGGAAATGTTCATTGTTTAAGTACAGTTGCATCTGCAAGTTCAGAGATAGCCAGCCAGACTCCGGATAACAAACCAGACATCCTTGGAGGATAGCTTGGTGGTGTAAAGATACTAGACCAGACTCCCTGGTGTCCACCTGTCTCCTTCAAGGGTAACAGATTTCCTTGACACAAGAATAGAACAGTGATTAACAAGAGAACTGGATTTCTAAACTTAACTCATTACAAGACAGTTGAATTTCTGAACTAAGTTCAGAAACAAAGAATTGTGACTTCAGCAACTATAAGACAAAAACTGTAAAGATTTATAAGAAAGACACATAATCAACCAGATTTTTCAAAATGAAGTGCAAAGTGTTGGTATGATTTTTGTATCTAACTTTATATTTGAGCTTGATTTACTCAGGGACTGATCGTTGAGTGAAAAATGTGCCCTAGTTTGGGAGAATGTTTTTGGATTTTGTTTTTTTTTGCCATCTTTTCAGTAAATATCCCTTCATAAAAACAAAAACAAAAACAAAAAAACAAACAACTAATTGATATTAATTGGTTAATTGATATTGAGGTAAAACAACTGGCTAAATTGATGGTGGATTTCTAATTACTAGTATAAGTACTAAGGAGATATTAGGTGGTAGATACTGGGGTGAGGGTAGGGGAGATTCATATTGTATAGACACGAGTCAGTGGCATTAGAAGAACCTACTGCCCCCTCATAGATACATCTAGAATCCTCAGAGGAAAATATAGTCAGCAAAGCTCTGAGGACCCCAGCTAATAGTACATGTGTGGGTTGGGAAAGTTGGTCCATAATCTAGCTGTGATTAAGTATATAAGTTGTCAAAAGATCTGATTTTCTCAATGTGAGGATTTCTTTGAAACTCACTTGTTACTTATTAGATAAGGCTTAGAGAGTCTGCCAAGGCTCAGAAAGGTTAAGAAACTTGCCTATGGCCATAGAGGTAGTAAGTAGGCAGCTAGGTGGTGTGATACAAAGTGAAGGGCTGGAATCAAGAAGACCTAAAATTAAATTCAGACATACACTAGGTGTGTGACTCTGGGGAAATCATATAAACTTTTTCTGACTCAATTTTCTCATCTTATGAATGTAAAGAATAATAGAACCTGCCTCTCAGGGTTATTGGGAGGATAAAATAAAATAATATATTAATGTACTTTGCAAACCTTTAAGAGCTATACAGATGTTAATTATAATTAGAAATTTCAGGTGGAATCTGATCCCAAGTCTTCTTGACTTCAAGGATGGTTACTTTCTGTAATGTACTGACTCTCTGCTTAAATAGTATCTTATTAAAAATGAAACAAATAACTTATTCATTCCCAGATGATATCATCTCATGTAATTATGTTTTTTCATATGTGTCCAAAGCAGGGTTGGGTAACCTGCAATCTTGAGGTCACATATAGCCTTCTAGGGCCTCAAGTGTGACCTTTTGACTGAATTTAAACTTCACAGAACAAATCCCCTAATAAAAGGATTTGTTCTGTAAAACTTGGACTCAGTCAAAAGGCCATACTTGAAGACCTAGAAGGCCATATGGTGGCCCTGAGGTCATAGGTTTCCCACCCTAGTCCAAAGAGTTGGAAACAGTTTAGAGAGGAATCAATAATTGTGACAACAATTTAATTAACATACTCTTTGATCTAGTGACAATCACCTCCTTTCTTCCTTTTCTATTCTTCAAACAAGGCACTCTGCTTCCTAACACCAGGTATTTCTCCTCACTACCCTCCGTGGTTGAAACTCTTTATTTTGTCATCTCATCTCCTGGATATGGCTTCCTGCAAGTCTCAGCTTAAGTTCCATCTCTGCAACAAGCCTTTCGTAATTCTCCTTATTCCTAGGGCCTCCCCTACTTACTGCCCCCCCATATCCCCTGGCCCCTCAATTTATCTATTATATATTTGGTTTCTTTATAGTTATTTTCATGTCATCTTCTCCATTAGACTGTGAGCTCCTTGAGAGCAGGTTTTTTTTTGTCTTTCTTTGTATCCCAGGCACACAGCATAGTTTCTGATAAATAGAAGGAGCTTAATAAATGCTTGTTGACTGACTGGTTGGATCTAGCCAAGAGGAATATTGTCCAAAGCACTGGGTTACATAGGATATCAGAATTGGAAGATTCTTAGAGAGAGGACTCATTTAGTCTGAACAAAAATTACTTCTTTAATATATCATAAAAGTGGTTTTGAGTCTTTGAATGAAGATCTCTAGGCAGGTGGGGTGAGGTTTTTTTTTAAGGAATGGTTAAAAAAAGTAATTTTAGAAATATTGGATATTTAAGTTTCTCTTAGAACTCTTTGCAAATCTAAAAGGATGTTTAGAGTTAGATTTTAAAAACAGTGGGATTTAGTATAACAGGTTTGGCAACAAAACCAGCGCAGTTCATGAAGCTGATGAATTGATGTAGACCCAGCTGACTAACATGTACCATGTGTTTGGTTTGGCAGCCAATATGGAAAAATCATTTGGAGAAAAATTGTATTATTCAACAGATTTCTTTTGTTGTTGTTGTTTTGTGGTTTAATTTTTAAAAAATCTAATTTCCTAATTGGACTTACAAAGGTAAAGTTCACAGAAACTTTTCTAGTGATTGGAAACATATTTGGGCCTTTTGTGAAGTAAAAAAGAAAGATAATGGAATATAATTTTACTTGCCTGATAAATCTCAGTTACTTAATATGCAAAGATAAAAGATTTCAGATTGGCAGTTTCTCATCTATTTTTATATTTATAACTTAATTCTGTCTAATAAAAATATAAAACTTCCAAAATCTTCTCCTCAAAAACCTTAATGGAATCATGAGATAGAATGAGTCTCATCTAAATATGAACAACCCAAAGCACCATCATTCTTTGCTGCTGTGACTTAAATATGATGTTAACAGTGTTTGGAATTTATTTTTTTCATTCACATTCACATTGCAAATTTTTGTCATGTGTGACATGGAATCTTATTTTCTTGTGTGTAAGCAACAATGCTGTATATTTAACCATTGCTTTAAGGGTCCAGATAGCCTACCTCATTCCTTGTGGTACAGAAATTTCATTGCTTACCAGAAATCTAGTCATATAAATGGTTTTATATATATATGTTGTTAGAGAAGATCTCTGCTTCCATTTTATGGGAGTTCTATGTTAGATCACTCTTATACAATATAGATGCTATAGGTATATTGAAAACACTTCCAGTTTGGTCTTAGAAGCCAGACATGCCTCTCTATCTACTCTAGATCAGTCAGAATTTCTGGGTCATTTTGCCAAACCATGAAATCCATGAGACTATGATACATTTCCCTAAAGGAAGTAAAAAAAATCCTAAATTAGAAGCTTATTATGGTAAAATGTACTAAATGTATGATATGATTGTGTAAGAACACTTGCAGAGCATTGAGATGGCCTACTTGAGTTTCTAAAGTATGTAGAAGGCACTTTAGAGCCTACCTAGCTCAACTTGGGCTTGATAAAAACATCCCTTCTACCTATCAATAGAGAGCAGTGTGCGTGGAAGGTCAAGTGAAGCACTCTTTGTTCTTCCAAAATGCAAAATCTAATGTTGTCTAATCTATTCAACAGTTTAACAAGCATTTATTAAATAAGCCTACCATTGGCATAGTACTCTGATAGAAATTGGAAATATAGACAAAAATGAGGCAACCTTTGCTCTTACAGATGGGACCTTAAAGGAAAAACTTGTACTAAGACAGGAAAGTACAAAGTATATGCTAAGTAAATACTAAAACTCTTCAGGGAGATTATTAACACCTGAAGGTATCAGGACTAGTCTTGTGTAAGAAGTGGCATCCAAGTTGAGTCTTGAAGAAAGGTAGAAATTCAAAGAAGCAGAAATGAGGAAGGGGGAGCCAGTTCAGATTATATAATGGAATAATGTATATGGGGAACAATACGTAAACCGTTTTGACTGATAGGGAATGATGGAACCAGATTGTGATGGCCTTTAAATGCCATTTGTATGTTATCCTAGCAGTCATAAAGAGTTGTTGAAGCTTCTAGAGTATAGTAGTGACATAATCAGATTTGTACTTCAGGAATATTAATTTGTAAACTGGAGGGAAGTAGGATTAGAGAGAGGAGGGAATGGGAGCAGGGAAATTAATTGGTAGTATCTGTATTAGGTCAAGTAAGAAATGATCAAAGACTGAACTAGGTGATTCAGGTATGAATGGAGAGAAGGATATTTGGGAAGTAGAATCAATGACTCTTGGCAACTGATTTGATGGGAAGTGGGAAGTGAGAATGAAAAGTTCAGAATGGCTGGGGTCTTGAAAACCTGGATGATTGGAAGGATGCTGGTACTTTCAAAAGAAATAGGAAGATTAAGAGGACTAAGTAGAAGATGAAAGATAGGAATTCTGTTGAACATGAATCCATTTGCATCCTCATTTGAATATAGGCTCCTTGAAGACAGAGACTCTTTCACTTTTGCCTTTAGATATCTAGGCTTAGCCAGGTGCCACAGTGGATAGAATATAGGCCTGAAACCAGGAAGGCTAAGTTCATATGTGGCCTCAGACACTTACCGGGCAAGTAGCTTAATCACTGCCTGCCCTACTGTCTTCAGCTGTAAGATGATAACACCACCTTCTTTTCTAGGCTTGTTGTAAGGAGCCAATGAGACTAATATTTTTAAATTGTAAATTTAAATTTTAAATAATTTAAAGTGCCTGGTACATAGTAGGTACTTAATAAATCCATGTATCCTTTCTGCACTCTCACAAATGCCTGATATAATGTGATTAACGAAGGCTAGTTGGTTGACTGGTTGATTTATATGAAGGTGGTAGGGTAACTGGATCAAGTGAAGTGCTTTTTTTTGGTCTTTACCTAGTCCATGAAAATGATAAATTTATACAATATTCAGTCTCCTGTTTATAGTCTTCTGCACCTCACTGATTATGAGCATTTAGGTATGGCATTGGTCAGAGACAAGAGAAAGAATTAGTTATGCAAATTTATATTGGCCTATGATCCTTGGTCTCAAAGAAATTTCTCTGACAGTTTTGGTCCCCTAGCAAAGATGACAAGATCCAGATGGGTCCCATAAAACAATTAATATTCTTTAATTGTTGAAAGCTCCACATGGGTACTAGCCCCACATTTTTTGATGTAACCAATTATGTTGTTTCCCTCCATGATGATGTCTACCCTATAACCAATTATATTATCTTCTTCACCCTACCCAGCTCTGTACTTCACAAAACCGTAGGAAGGATAGTTAGCCCTATTTTGGGGTCTTCGGTTATTTACTGGTTACTGCTAGTCTAATAATAAAGTGATTATGCTTGGACCACTGTCTCTCAATTTACCTTAATTTTCAAACATAACAAAATAAAACAAAATTATTTGGGCAGTTTTGCAAGCAAACCTCCAAGTTTATCTTTCCCTAGATGAGTTCCCTAAGGTGAATTTGGATCTTGACTTCCTCATTTGGAAAAAGGTTGACAGTTAAGGTTAAGTGACAGTTAAGGTACCTCTCTACTTTTTCCCATTCAACCAAAAAACAAAATAAAAACTTCCTCTTCCCCCAACCTCCCCACTCCTCCCCTACCCCCGACAAATATACCCTAGCACTTTCAGTAAATATCAGGTGGATTTCATGTGGGGGTAGGGAGGGGAAAGAGTTAAGTAATTTTATCATTTCATGGCACTCCAGATGAGAAAACTTTCTCTATGATGGGAAATCCTCCCACCAATATGACTAGGGTACCAATTTGTAATTTATAGTTTTAAAGAGATGCTAATCTGTGCCAAAATCTGCATTTGAACTCAGGTCTTCTTCCTGATTCCAAAGTAATTTCTCTTCCATTACAAAGGTTGGCAACAACCATAACAAGTAAAAATCTAACCCAAAGCTAGACCACGTCCTGAGGAATGAAGGAATTTGTACCTTGGAGCTGTGTGAGTTTACTGTAAGAACTCCCAAGACTGGAACTAACCAGGCACTTGTGGAATTTCAGGATAAGACCTGTGGTAAACATAAATGGACATTGCCAAATAAAGAATCAAATCTTGTTTCCAGGTGAAATTTCCTGTTTCATGTGCATCTCTATTACACCTTTCAATGACATCCTGTTTTAGGCAACCACTACCTAGTTTAACCAATACTTTTCAGTTTTTAATTTCCAAAATTCTATAATATTTATGAAAACTTACAAGATTAAAGATCACTTCTTCTCTATGTTCCATGTCAAGCCTACAGAGAGCAGTAGATATTTTCAAGCTATTAATATATAATAATTTTGATTAATTGCACAGATGAAAGCAAGTAAAGCATTCTTAGTAAATTTAAAACAAAGTCAGAAGGGATAACTTACACACTAATACAATGGATGACAGGGGCCAAAACAAAGAAACAAAGAAACAAACACCCCCCACACACACCCAAGAAAATCCCCTGAAACCTTGACAGGGTTGAATATTGGACTTAATCAGATAAAATAAAATTTAATTGGGACAAGTGCCTTATGCTTTGGATAAAAATAGGTACACAAGTAAAAGTTGCAAGAGACCTGGTTAGAGTGTTTTCTCTTAAAAAAAAAAAAAGAAATTAGAAACAAAAATAAATAAAAATGCCCAACAACCAAAAAAAAAAAATCTGGGGTTTGCAGTGAACTACAAGCTTGAAATGAATTAGCAATGTAATTATGGGAGTAAAAATTCTACTATGATCTCAGGCTTCATTCAGAGAGGCAGTGTTTCTAGGATTGTGGAGGTTCTAGTCTCTCTGCCCTCTGCCAAATCTTGTATTGTCTACCTCTCTATTTCTTTCTATGTCCTTTTCTCTTCACTCAAACAGGCACACAGGGAAACCAGAATGGCAAAGGGCCTTGAGTATATATCAAAAGAGGATCCAATGAAGGAACTTGGAATGTTTACCCTAAGAAAAGAGAAGACTTGGGGCACATGATAACTGTGCTCAAGAATTTTCAAGGATTATCTTGTGCACACTTACTGGGACATTCAAGCAGAGGATCATTTGTCAATTAGGTTGCAGTAGGGTTTCTTTTTTATATATGGGTTGAACTAATTGTCATTGAGGACACATATCACATCATAGATCTTAGATCTAGAGCTAAAAGAAGATTGAAAATTCAAATAGGAGATTTGTAGTTAAAGGACCTCAGTTCTTTAACTTCTTTGGGCTTAAACTTCTTATCTTTAAAATTAGATGAGGGATCAAAATAGATGACCTAAGAGATCCTTCTGACTCTAAATCTATGAATCTTTGACCTTAGTGATTATCTAGTCTAATTACCTCATGTTATAGCTGAGGAAATTGAAAAGTAGTCAAATTGAGTAATTTATCAAGGTTTCACCTACCACAAGGCCAAGAATGAGAATTAGAATATAAGTCTCCTGGTTCCAAACCCAGCATTCTTTCCATTATATCAACTCCCTCCTATTGGAAGATCCCTTCTAAAACCAAACTTCTATCGTCCTATGTATTTTGTCAGTTGAAATTATTTTTTTGGCCTCCCTACACTGTGTTTTATTATGAGCCTTATAAGGAAGGCAGTGTGGAATAATATAATATATATATATACTATTTATAATGTATTATTATATTATAATTGTAATTATATCGAATATAATATATTATGCATGTATTATATGCATATTATATTATATTATTATTATATCATTATAATATAATGTATTAATAATATATAATATTATATATTAATTATACTAATAATATAATATATAATATTATATTAGTAC
>CM053770.1:400428099-400501789 GCA_028658325.1 Potorous gilbertii | reverse complement strand
TGGGGGCTTATCTGCTGGTTCTCAGGTGGGGGCAGGGCCGCCTCTCAGGCTCAGTTCCCTCAGGGGGTTTATACAGAGATCCTTTGTAGTGGAGCTGGGGTGGAGCTCCAGTCCACTCTGGGAGTCTCTGGCCGAGCTGCCTCAGCCTCTGGCCGAGCTGCCTCAGCCTCTGCCACAGCAGCCGCTTCCCAGGGGGTCTGAGTCCTGGAGATCCCCCGCTCCCCTCTCAGCCTGTCTCTCTCACTGACCTGTGCATCTATGGGTGGAGGGACCTTCGCAGCTGCCGGAGATTCAGGTCCCTGATGCCTGCTTGGGTCTGCTCGCTCCTCTCAGTGCCGTGTGGCCGGGGCGGGGGAGGGGAGCGCTCGGCAGTACAGGACTCCGCTCCAGTCCGGGGTACCTTTGCGGTCGGTTTTTCAGGGCTCTCTGCAGCAGAAATCTCCTTCACTGTGTTGCTGCGCGGCTTCCACTGTTCCAGAATTTGTCAGGAGTTCTTTTTACAGGAAATCTATGGGCTGTGGGTTCGGACCTAGCATAGGTGAGTCTTTCTACTCCGCCATCTTGGCCCTGTTCCCAAATTTTTAAGGGTTGCCTTATTGACTGCTGGATTAGAGTAACTCTCCTTTGCTTGATTTTCAAAGCTCTTCACAATCTTGGACTTTCCTCTCTTTGCTTTCTTACCCACATTCTTACTTACCCTATGTTCTTCCATAGATACCAGCCAATCTGTATTTCTGTCTCCAAAATGCATCCTGTATTTTCCTTTCTTTACGCCTTGATCATATTAATGCTTCCTCTTTCCTAACCTTTAGTGGTTGAATTCCTAATCATTCATTGCCATACCATTCATCTGCTTTCTTCTCTAAGAAGCTTCCCTGGTGGCAATTACCTTGCCCTCCTCAGGACCTTGCATTGATTTCACACTCTATGATGTACACCACCATCTTCCTTAAATTGCCTTCTCCAAATTTATGACCTATGGGGATAAATAAAAACCTTAAGCTTGATCTTTAACCTAACAAAATGAAATTCTAAGTTATTTAATTTGTATCAGTGTAATTTTAGTTAGAATAGATTAAATAACAAATTTATCCTGTTTGAAATGGTTGCATTTTTATCTTTGTGCTTCCAGAGTCTAGTAGCATCTGTGGTCTTGCATGTATTCAATGTCTGTTTGACATTGAAGTTAGTCAGCCTATAGGTAGATAGGTTAGACAGTCTGGTGTATAGTGGAGAGAAGCATATTGCACTGAAAATCAGGAGATCTATGCTCTGGTTCTGGTTCTTCCATTGACTATGTGTGATGACTATGAGAATTTTGACTTCTTTGTGTTTTAACTTCTTTGATATAAAACGAGAATGAGGTTGGAGTAAATGAACTCTAGAGTTTCTTAAGTTTCAAACATTCTCTAACCTCCTTTAGGTAAGGACCAGGTTTCTTGTACATCCTGAGAACAGTTTTCAGATGATGTTCATTTAATAGATATTCTTTGTTGTTGCTTCTAAAAAATCATCACCAAGAATCTACTCTCTGGTCTTTTGCTCTTTGAAAATTATTTGTCTTTGCAGTTAGATGAACCAGTTAAAAGAACCTTTAATATCAAGTTCCTCCATATCTTCCAGTCTATTTCAAACTCCCAGGTTTTTAGTATTTTGTAAGCTTTGTAGTGTTCATGATATTTGGAATTGGTTAAAATAAGAAACCTTTTCCTTTAAAGTTCTGGAATAAATCATGGTTAAAGCTTGTTTCTACATCTTCAGATGCTTTCTCCCCATAATTCTTTTTTCTCTTTGCCATGGTGAGTAATTTACATTCTTTCAGAAATGATCTGATTATGTTTTCAGCTAGGATAATTTCAATTTTAGTTAAAGGAAAGCTATCCTTACCATAAAGGAATTAAATTTCTATTGTATTTATTCTATTTTATAGTTTTTACCATATAACTTTAAGATGAATCATAAACCAGATCCATTTGTATGAGGGGAATTAATTCTTCCTTGAGTAATAAGGTGTATCATCAAATCAGCCTAGTCTGGGTCCAGTTCTTGTGAGCAACAACTTTTTTCTTTTAATCTGGCCACCTCTTTAAGTCTTTCCAGTTCATTTCAGCTATGCTCAGATAGATACAAATAGGTTCTCAGTCCAGAATTCTTGCTGTTCTGGGGTGGTGGGGAATCTGCCCAAACTAAGGAATAAAAGCATTAGAACCTAGACCTTGGTGGACAGGTTTTGTGAGGGGTTCACAGTGACACAAATGGATCTAAGTGGGAAGATTCCCAACATTTTGGGTACAATGACACCAAGACAGGCTGTGAGGATACAAATACAATAAATAAAGCAATCTCTAATTTCAAAGAATGGAAAAAAATGTAAAATAGTGGCTCCCAAATAAATGATAAAAGGTCACTCCATTTCTTTGCTGTTTTTGAAGTCAGTCATTGTTATTCAGGATTTACTTTATCAATGTCCACCTTTTAATTAATGATGTTATCATAAGTAAGTGAAGCTTTAATTACATTAACTATTACTATACCATGTGCCAAATGATCACTGCCTTCTAAGGAAAGTGATGGAGAGTCTAATAAATGATACTTTGTGATGACAGATAAGAGAAGATTCATAAAGGACAAAATAAAATTTTTGGTACAAGACTGATTTTTCCCCCAAGCAGTAGAAAAATTAAGAGTAATAAGTCTAAGATTGTGGAGATTTAGAAGACAGGAGGAAAGTATATTAGAGCATGAATTTTAAAAAAGTTTGGATTTGGTTTAACTAGTCATATCTTATGTCCAACAAAAATGCAAAGGAGAAAATCTTATCCAAATTCTAATTCAGGAGCTATGGTCCCAGACAGTCTCTGCTGCTGACATCTCTCTAGATTTCTCTTTTAACTACTGGGTGAAAGTTACAGCAATTTAGCTTTCAAAGTGCCAGGTCACATATAGCAAGAACACATATTTTCTCACTGAAGGCTTTTCAGTTTCACATCATTCTTTCTATCTCTTTGGATGACTGACCTTTTGAAAACTGGTCTGTCTTATTAGTTTTCAGGTCCAATTCCTCTATAGATTCCAAGACTTCTCAATCTTGTAAGGTGTCAGTTAACTTGACAAGTTCATGGTCTAACTGTGCTAATGGAAGTTGGCTAATAGAGCCTCTTAGGGCCTTTTTTCTATCTCTTAAATAAGTCAGACTCGTACAATATAAGGTGGGCCTTATACACACAATAGTTACCATTTGGTCTTAATTATTGTATTAATTTGAATAAAACAAATCTAATAAAATGGATAAAACGACAGATGAAGATGGTTCAATTTCTGGCATCAATATATGAAAATATTAATGTCAGTCTTAAATTACATTCTAAGAACACTATAAAATTAGTTTTTGTTTTTTAAAGAGTGGGCAATAATCAGCCCATCCTCTCTCTTAGAACTGGAGAAACTCTGAGTTGATCAACCAAAGGAGATTGAGGAACAAGATATTAAGGAAGAAATCCAGGAGAGAGAGATCTGTTGCAAAAATTCAGGAGGGAGAGACGATCCATAAGGAGGAGGTGATTAGCACTGCTAAAAGTTTAAGAAAAAGTGCTGAGAAAAACAAATTAGAAATTCAAAGATCCACTGGAGACAGTAATTTCAGTCGAGTGATGGATCTGGGAGACAGATTTTAAGAAGCCAAGAAGCAGGTGGGTGTTGAGGAAATAAATGCAATTGGTGCATTTCTAAATTGGTGATTTTCTTAAAAAAATAGTTTGGTAGCAAAAAGTTGGTGAGATTTAAAATGGTAGTGTAAGTGAATGATATGGTCAAGCTAAGGACTTTTAAAAAATGATAATTATCTAGGCATGATTGTCAGTCAGATAAAGGAGCCAAGTGAATAGAAGGATATTGAAAATTAGGAAATGATATTGGGGGAACTCCTTGAAGGAGAGAGAAATGGATGGGATCAAGATACAGGGTTTGCCTTGGTGAGAAAAGGACCACCTCTTTCTCATAAATTGAAGCAAAAGAAGAGAGAAAGGCAAATGATTTTCAGGGTGGTGGAATTTGAGGCATAAAAAGGAGGGAGGTATCTATCCCATAAGCAGGTACATAATAGATGAATTCTTCTATTTTTTTTTTTTTGGTGTATACTCACACAGTAAGTACCTAGATTTTTTATCTTCAAATTATTTTCAAATAATTAGTCTGTTAACCTGATGAACAGGATGATTAGTGTTCAGAGTGGAATTATAAGTTGTAGAAAGTAACTTCAAGAGACAATTATTGCAGAGGGAAACAAGGTCTATTCCAAGGATATACAAAAACAGGTGTCAACCATAGTCTCTTTGGTAGTGAGGGCAGTACCTGAGATGCCCTAACAGGCATGCATCATGCTAGGTCCCAGATTGTTGATTCCTGGAGACATGTAAGCCCTGTTAATATATACTGCATGGAGTTCATGTTATTAGTTGAGACCATTGCCCTAAAAATGAGTGAACCTAAAGTCCCTCCTCTGGTGAGAAATTTCAATATTCAAAAGGAAATCTAGAAGTGAAGATATTAGCAATGTCCTTATGACTCTGGCAAGGGCTTTTAGAAATGTTTTACACTGTGATATCCAGGACAAGTTTGGTGAGGCTATCCCCATGAGTTGTGAATGAGTGGTTCCTCCTTACCCTATCTCTGGTGGGAACTAGGGGCAACTTCTGGGAGTCATAAACTTAGAGAAGCAAATCTAATGACATGATAAATTTATATCAGGTAGGATAAGCCCACTTGTGCCTACCATGCTGGTGGCTTACAGAGTCTGTAAAAGATTCAGCCTTTCCTATCCATTTTTCAAATCTACAGACTTGTGACAGCAAAGATCAAAAGCAAATGTCTACCCAAAGTTGGTGTGATGCTGACTTAATCCTAATTGTCCCAATAATATATGTTGTTCATCCTTTGTTCTGAAAGACAAGCAATGACATCAGGAGGGTGATGTCTTACAAGTGAATTGGATTGAAGTAAGGCAGAGCTGCAGAAAGTGGTCAACCTCACTCTTTTTTCTAGTCATCACAGTCCAGTGGCAAGACGTAGGTCCCAAGATGCAGTGGGAGACCTTGGCCTTTTTAAGCTTTTTAAGTTTCAGTTTGTCTGAGGCAATACTCATTCAGTGATTAAGGGTTAGGTCAGAATTGAGTCAAAAGATGGCTTAGTTTGCCATCACAAAAGAATCAATCTGGGAGGGAAAGAGCCTCATAGTTTCTGGCCAAAATAGAAAACAATTGCTATTTACACTCACTCTGAGCTGTCAAAACCCCAAAAAAAAGAACAAGAGAGGCTTGGGCTGGGACCTATTATTGGTCAATCAATGGAAACCAGAGCAATTTGGGTTTAAAGGCATAGTCTAGCAGCTCCATTTGAATCAGGATAGACTTTTTCAAAGTCTGTTTTTTCAGAGCTATATTTCAAGAAATCATAAATGAAAACTAGATGAGATGAGATAGGGTTAATTGTCCCAGTTTTTTGAAAAATAAATAAATAAATGGGGCGGGAGGAGAATCTAGTCCCCCAAACCACAAGACACATTTTAAAGTATAAGCTATCAAAAATCATATTCCTTTGGACAGAACACCCACATGTCAGGGTATGACTAGCCATGTGGACAGGTTGTGTTCATCCTTCATTTTTGAAGAGGTCCATGACATCAGGGAAATGATGACATGACTTGCACTTGACTTTGTTTTGAGTGAGGGAGGGCTGTGCGGGTCACCAGCCTCACTTCTCCTCCTGAGCCATCTGAATCCAGTGACCAGATATTCATCAGGATGACTGGAGATGGCCCAGGATGCAGTGGGAGACCTTGGCCTTTTAGGCTAAGGCCTTTTCAGGTACTCACCTAGAGGGAGCTAATACCCATTCAGCGAATAGGCCTCTTTAAAAGTAGTCAAGGGAATGGCCCCTTTAATAGAAAAGAAAAGAATAAATAGATAAATTACACTGGGAGGGGCAGGACCCTCAGGGTGTGGACAGAGGGACAGATGGAGGAGGAGGAGTACATAACACTCTGCTCTGCTTTGAGGATGTAATAGTATTTGTCTTCAAGGATTTTATATGTTCTTGGAGGGCATGGAAAGATATTTACAAGTGCACAAGGGAAAAAGGAGGGAGAAAAAGGGAGGGAAGAAGGAGAGAGAGAGAGAGAGAGAGAGAGAGAAAGAGAGAGAGAGAGAGAGAGAGAGAGAGAGAGAGAGAGAGAGAGAGAGAGAGAGAACATAAAACTGATGGGATAAGGAGAGATTTGATAGAGTTTACACCTGACTAAGAAGATTCTGATGAGGAGGGGATAGATTCCCTGCATGATAAATGGCATAGATAGATTATCATCTGCTCCATTAATGTGTCTGTCTACATCATTTAGGTCACACATCCATCAACATATTGAAGTCCTCATAAATATAATCTAATAATAAAATAATAACAAGGGGTCAAAATGTTCTTTCTGTTTATGTCTATTGTAAAATATAATTTGAATTGCTGAATCAGTCTCCGTCTTTGCCCGCTTCACTGACCTCAGGCATGGTACATATTTTTTATAAATGTAGAACATTAAATGGCGCCACTTATGTTTACCACTATAATTATTAGGGATGAGGAGGCATAGGGCAGTGGATTAACTAAGTTATATTGGTTGAGTTAGGAACCTTCTCATCAAAGATAGGATTTTGTTTCACACAATTTAACTTTTCCTCCCAAAGAAATTGTTCTCAAAATCATTCTGGGCTTCACAGTGTGGTTTTTCTTTCTTTCCCTCCTCTTTTCTGAACTATAGAAGATATCTGAAAGAATTGCTTAACAGTGGCTGGATCAGTTAGACAGTGACTATTACTTTTGCCAAGACATTCCTACTGGGCAATCAATCACTTAGCACCAAAGTCTCCTGCCAGTCAACAAATTTGCAGAGAAAACAACAGAGAAAAAGCTGACCCAGTCCTTTGTGTGACTTATCGACACTTTTAATACAGACAGAGAGCTGTTTTGAAGGCTAGAGTACTTTCTTTTTTTTCTAGAGTCATTTTTTCTTACATGGTGGTACTTTATCACTGATATGTCTCTCTTTGTAATATAAAGATACATTGAGTTTTTCTACCTTAAAGCAAGTATTTTTAAAAAAAATTTTAAGGAAAAATTTTGAAATTTCACTAGTTTTTCTAATGTCTAATTTCTAATGTCAAGTGAACAGTATGTTCAGAAAGTGAACTTTCTTCAGTTGCCTCCCAACCATATGTCCTTCAAACTCTGTGCCATCAATTTATAAATCTACTATTCAAACAGTTGCTTATTTTTAATGTTTCATATCATCCTCTTTGTGGAACCTTCCTTGACCAACTTTAAACAAGTTAGTCAATTGCCTTGTACCATCACATGCCTAAACCTTAAACTCCCATGACTCTATTACTGTACATTGTAGATGAAGTCATGCATAAAACAATCTACACATTTAGACCTGAACTCTCTCCTGAGCTCTTGGTCCATGTCAATAATTGCCTGCTGGTAATTGCAGTTATATAGCTTAACACAACATTTCTACATTGGTGATTACCATTCTCCCAATGACTGGCACTCAATTATCTTTGATGCTTCCCTATCCTTCATTAGTTAATCTGATCAAGGGTTAAACTTTGTAGATTTCTACCTTTGCAATGTTTCTGAATTATGTCCTTTTCTTTCATACCATCTTAATTCAACCTTTGGAATCTTTTTACAGAAATGAAAATAGGCTTCAGTCCTTGGTGACCTTCTTCAAATTCTGCAGTGATAATGACAAAGTGAAGAGAAAGGAGAGTGATAAGAATCACATAGCTTATAGGACCTCTATAAATCTAATGGCATTCTTAATGTTGGCAGGTATGTGGTTCAGTGGATAGATTGCTGGGTCTAGAGTCAGGAAGACTTGTTTTCCTGAGTTCAAATCTGATCTCAGATACTTACTAGCTGTGTGATCCTAGGTAAGTCACTTAATCCTATTTGATTCAGTTTCTCATCTATAAAAATGATCTGGAGAAGAAAATGGCAAACTATTCCAATATCTTTGCCAAGAAAACCCCAATGAAGTGTTGGACACAACTGAAAAAATTAAATTACATTTGGAATATGAGATCCTTCCATACATTGTCTTTAGAAAGGGCTCAAAATGGCAGCCATCTCTTCATTTGTCATCACAAATACCCTGCTTAGTTTTGACTCCATTATCATCCAAGTGTCCAGCTCAGGTTTTACTTTGGCATTCCATCCCTGTTTCATGCATTGCCACTAGATTGTAAGCTTCCTGAGGTCAGGGTCTATTTTTCTTTTTCTTTATATCTTTAGCTCTTTGTACAATATACATAGCATATATGTACATATGCAGGTAAGCACTTAATAAATGTCTATCATATATCACAAAATGGGGATAATAAGAGTATTTACCTCATAGGGTTGCTATAAGGATCAAATAAAATATGTAAAATGCTTTGTGAACTTCAAAGTGATACATTCATGCTATAATAATTGTTAGTATTAATGAATATTAGGAAATACAATGATAACAACAATAGTAAGTTCTGTAGTGAAAGTGACAGCCAATAATTAGCCTATGTACTCTACTGACATCTATGTCATGTCAAAGAGAGTTAGGGTAATACTCCTGGATCATTTGGGAAACCTTTTATGAAAGATTTAAGGGAAGACTGGAATTAAAAAAATAAAAACAGCTTAATACAGAATAAAAAGGAACAGGTGGAATGTCACCTGCACATTAAAGGCATCTATGCTACAGACCCAATGAAATATGGAAATACCATTGATATAATCAAGTCTCAATTAAGTCAAGATTCCCTACTATAATACGTTTCAACCAATTCCCGTAAACAGCCCTTGTGGAACCTTCATGTCCAACTTTAATCTTTATTTTTCCCTAAGTTAATACAGAGAGATATTGAATACTCTACATAACCAATCCATTGATCAGCAGCACTTTTGATAGCAAAAAAGCATCAAGTTCCTTGCTCTACCTTTATGCTTCTGGATCATAAAGGAAAAGAAGAATGTGGAAACACCTTGAAGCTTTGGTGGTATTTAAACTAAATTATATAAGTTCAAAGTCACTATCTGACTCATTCCATTTTACCTCTAGCCTCTTGAAGAAGGTCACCTGGGGTGAAGTATGAGTCATAGGTAGAAGTTTCAGAAGGACAGATTTGTGTTTAACGTAAAGAAATATTCTTTACCTGTTAGAACTGTCTAAAAGCGGGAAGGTTCTTCTTTGGTTATAAGTTCATCAACTCTGGAGGCCTCCAAATAGAGCTAGATGACCATTTATCAAGGATGCTTAAGAGGAGATTTTGCAGAGATTATTCCTTTTTTTAGGTATACATATGGGGTGCCTTTCAGTTCTGAGATGGAAAGAAGTCATTCAGAATGATATCCATAGGGTTTGTCTTTTGTAGGCATATAACATACAACTTTCTGTTTTCAGACTGCTTCTGTTGGGGGGAGGTAGGTGGTCTGTTTATTGTTCTAGTTAGATAGATCCTGAGATTAGTGATCGTGAACTGGCAGGGAACTTAAAGCAAATTGGCCTAATCATTTCCTTTATGTCCAAGACCTGGGGAAGTTACACAGTAACCCAAGTCGTGAGTGTCAGGGGTGAGGTTCAAACCCATGTCCATATATTTCTCTCTCATGAATTGACTTTTGTTTTGTTTTCCTTTATAGTTTACAATCCATGACTTCTACATAAGTTCTCAATGAATGCTTAATAACTGATATGGAACTTACTGTTTTTTTAAAAAAGAAATACTCTAAATGGGTTTCCCTGCATTAAAGATAAACATCTTAAGAAATTTGGCAGATTGATTTGAACTTGGATGGAAAAAAAATTACATGTTATTTTTACTAACCTCTAATTGAAATTTCACTTTTCCCTTCAATGATTAACAATTCTATTGTGAGAAAAGATCCACAGGCTTCCCCAGACTGTCAAAGGGGAAACCCTGAACTATAGACATCAAAGATTTTCTAGTTATCTGTGAAGCCATCCATAGCTATCTTTTGTTTTCCCACTTAATAGTATTTTATTTTTTCCAATTACATGTAAAGATAGTTTTCAACATTCATTTTTATAAGATTTTGAGTTCCAATTTTTTATCCTTTTCTCCCTCCCCTCTCTCTCCCCAAGACAGCAAGCAATCTAGTATGTTCTACGTGTACAATCATGTCAGACATATTTCCACATTAATCATGTTGTGAAAGAAGAATCAGAACAAAAGGGAAAAACCACAAGAAAGAAAAAAATGAAAAACAACCACAAAAAAGTGAACATAGTATGCTTCAATCTGCATTCTGACCTCACAGTTCTTTCTCTGGATATGGATAGCATTTTTCATCATGAGTCTTTTGGAATTGTCCTGGATCATTGTATTGATGAGAAGATGTAAGTCGATCATAGTTAATCATCACATAATGTTGCTGTTACTGTGCACAGTGTTCTCCTGGTTCTGCTCACTTCGCTCAGCATCAGTTCATGTAAGTCTTTCCAGGTTTTTCTGAAATCTGCATGGCTGTCTCTTCTTAAAGCAGATGCAAGTCACTCAGAGACTGGCTCTCCAGCTTGAGCCAATGTCAGAAAAGGTATCTCTATCCTCTTCTCTCCCTGCCCCCATACTTTCCCCAAAGCAGATTTTCATTCCTGCAAGGAAGAGAAGCAGAAAGTTGGTATTGAAGGCCATTCTGCTCTCCTCAGAAAGAGAGAGAGGTGGGATCAGGGTAGAATTTGATCCCTCTGAGCTTTTCACAGGATCTGTAAGGAATTAGCCAGCTTACCTGACTTCAGTCTTTTCTTTAATCCTTGTCCACTTTAGCAGAAAATACAGTGCTCAAAAGATGGACAATGAAAAAAACAAGGAGACCTGGTCAATACTCAGCTTATCCCACTGGTTACTAAGTGGCTGAGAATAAGAAACTGTGGAATGTGGTGGAAAAATGTGGGGTTTAGAGTCAGAGAAACTCTATTCAAATTTGAATCCTGTAATCTGCTACCAGTGTTCTCTAAGGACATTCATTTCCCGGGTCTGGGACTCAGTTTCTTTATCTGTAAAATGAGGGGATTAGATTAGACTCTTGAGATCCCTTTCAGCTCTAAATTTAGAATACTAGGAAACCTGACTACAGAGTTTGAGGCCAAGTGTTATTATTAACGTCATTCCAAATTGGAATTCACATTTTTTGGGGTGGAGGGGAACTTTTGTGGTAGTATCTTGGACTTTTCCTGAAGTCTGGTGCATTATTCAGGCACAGTCCATGTACACTAAAGGCAAAGAATAGCCACTTATCCCTTGATTACAATATACTTCTTTCCTTCATACTTAGACAATTTATTGTCACAGACAGGGTATAAATAACACCGTCATTCATGAAAAAAGGAAGTGGGGAAGTTAACTATTTATATTGAAGTTAACTTAATCATGAAATTTTAAGTCCTCTTTCTATAGCCTTAAAATAAAAAGATAAAAAGTCATATGGAAAATCAAGTGTGAAGGTATTATCTGATTATGGCTGTGGCAGTATTTCTTCTGTAAACATGAGTCAGTTAAATAGTAGGGATGCACCAGATAGTCATTTCAGGGAGAGATTTCTCAACATGGCATTAATTTTGCCTTTAGTTGTCTTTACCACTGAGCCAGACTTTAGATGGAAACATCTTTTTATTAGAAGAAACAAAAGGAACGTAAAGCATCTCTCCCCTTGTTGATTGGCAATATAGTTTTAGTTATCTCTTGCTATTAAAAGTGTTTTGGACTTAATGCCCTTCCACTGCTTGGCTATAGACGTTTATTGACTTGTATTACAATGGCTCTCAGCACCAAGGAAGAGGATTTAGAGCCTGAGCTATTTGTGATGTTAACAACTTAATGGAAAGTTAGTTCCCAAGTAGTAGGAGGACAAGGGTACCTTATTACCTTATCCTCCCCTGCCCACCCCACCCCCATTGCTATTCCTCATGTAGTTTTTATGGGATGCCATTATGTATTATTATTCAGAATAAATTATAAATAAATAAATGTATGACCATAGTGAGGCAAGTCTGATGTTTGGTTTAAGGGAGGTCTGGAAATAGGTTTTGGGGACCTGAGAATGGAAAAACTACAGTTTACAGTTTCCTTCCTTCCTTCCTTCCTTCCTTCCTTCCTTCCTTCCTTCCTTCCTTCTTCCCTTGGTCTCTTCCTCCCTCCCTTTCTCCTTTTCTTCCTTTCTGCCTGAGACGGATGTGCCAGGTCTATTTATGCACCTACATCTGGACCTATGACAGATAAGAGTTATACAGCTACTATGGGAAATTCTTATAATCAAAAAACAAGTATCTGCTGAGTTCCTGTTTGCAGAGCATAGGGAGGAAGCATGCTAGAGTGAAAACAGCAGCGGATTCAGGCAAAGGATTTGGATTTAAGGTCTTTCCACTATAAAGTGCAATTGGAAACTTTTTCTAATTCCTCTTTGGAGGCTTCTATCACCTCATAAATTAGGCTTTGATGGTAAGGTACTGAAAGTTTGTTGAGGTAGAATTGTCTTGCCCAATTATTGGGGGAGAGAGAGACAGAGATGGAGAGAAAGAGACACAGAGAGAGATGAAGGTAGATAAAGGGAAGAAGAAGAGGGAGAAAGAGAATATGCTGAGAATGCTGAATGTCAATGCAATTTTTGTTATTATATTGATAACATACAGTTTTGGAATCTACCCTAAGGTGACTATAAACTGGTGAATTATTAACTTTTTCTATCCTGTTACTAAGTCCTCATTTCATGTTTGATTGTAATGCTTCTTGGTACATTCTTATAAATCACCCAAGAGGTGGGAATACTATTTGTGGGAAGCAGAAGGGAGGGGTTGGGGGTAGAAAGCAGCACCTTTCCCTTCTAAGTGGCCTGGCTTTTCTTATTGACACTAGGTGGCACCCATCTGCCACGATGCTCAATATTCTCCAACCCTCATGGGAAAATAGAACTAGGAAAGCCAAAATCAAGGTCAAGCAGCTCCAGTCAGGACAACCATAGTCACAGCAGATTCATCTTGTGGATTAAGCAGCTCAGAAACTCAGAGGAGCACTGTGCTCTCTTGATACCCTGGCATTCATATTACTGATAGACCAGCTTTTCCACGGAAGTGTAGCAGTTTGAGGTCAATTCCAGCCCTGCTATGTGCTATCTCAGCAGAACACAGAAACACATATCAGAGTTGTTGGTCACCCTAAAATTAAGTCTGTACATCCTTGAGTGCAAAATGAGAGATGAAGTAAGGTGGTTTTAATTCATATAGTTTTATTATAACTATAATTCCACAGGGCCCACTGGGGCTAAATTGAAAGGAATTGATCTTGCTGCTTGAGCAGAAGTGGTAGGTGGAGAATGCCTTTTCTCCTCGAATAGCAGACTCATTTCTCAGATGAGTCAGATATCGAGAGACCCCAGCCTGCAACAGACTTAGACAAAGAATTTCTTTTCTAGGTAGAGGATGAATAAATTTCTCCAAGCTATCTTTTAGCCAATTCTTATAGGGTCCTCAGGGGAGGAGGCTTTATTTATCTGAGTTCTCATATTCTTTGACAGTTATTACAGACAAGTTTCCCTCTTAGAATCCCCAATTTCTCTCAAAACTCAGTCCCAATGATTTCTGCTAGGTGAAACTTTTCCTGATCTCCTCAGTTATTAGACCTGCACTTCCCTCAATTTCTAGGCATTCACTTTGCATTTATTATGTCTCGACATATTTATACATGTTGACTCTCCCTATAAAAATCCAAGTTCCTTGAGGTCAGGACCTTTTTCCTTTTTAACTTTGTAACCCACAGAGACTAATACAGTAGCTGACAAATGGAAGGCACTTAAGAAATGCTGTCCATCTCTTAGGACGTGTTTTGTCCTTGAAGGCTGAAATGGATCTCTGAGGACTTCTGGACTTGTCCTTCTTGGCTCCTCAAATCTCTTTTTGGACAGTCTTACTCTTATATTGCTGCTTTTTCTAGAGAGATCATGACTATTTGTTTCTGTGTCAACGTCTTTCTTGAGTCTTCCTATCCCTTCCTGTCTGTTTCCCTTACCATCCTGCTGTTGATGCCTCGTTTCTGATCCTTCTTCTTTGAATCTAATTGTTTTAATAACCCTTTGGGGGGGGGGGAATCACTAATGCTACTTCTATTTATTTCATTTTTCATCACTTCATATTTCCAAGGATTCTCTGAAATAATCTCCTCTGCATTCCTTATGGTGGAATATTTTTTCAGTACATTCATATACCACAATTTGCTCGTGTTCCCTAATTGATGGACACCCCGCTTATTTTCCAATTCTTTGCTTTTCTTCCACCTTTAATGCTCTATGAGATTACAAATTTTGTTTTGCCTGTGACTACAGTATTTTCTTCCCTCACCACCCCATCTACCTATTCAAGCTTGTTTTCTATTCAGTTTGATGTACTTCTATATCAAATTGTGTGTGTGTGTGTGTGTGCGCGCGCGCACATGTGCAAGTATATGTCCATCCCTCTTTTGTCTGGACAAGAAAAATGTAAAGGTCACCTGTATCTTTCCTATGTTTGTATTATTTTCTTATAAATCCCACTTCAGAGAATTAGCAAGTTCTTCCTCTTTCCCTTCTTTTCTAGACTAGTATGTTCATTTTACCCTTCTTCCTCTTTCCCCTCTTCCAGTCTTCCCCCTTATTAGAATATTAGCATCATATAACACGTTCATTTACTCAAATAAATTTACCTTTCTAGATTTCTCTGGATTCTTGTGTTTATATTCAAGTTTTCTATTCAGCTTTACTCTTTTCACCAGAAATGTTAGAAGTTCCTCCATTCCATTAAAGATCTATTGTTTTCCCTTCAGGAGTTCTCTCAGCTTTGCTAGGTAAATAATTCTTGGTTATAAGTAAATATCTTTTACCTTTTGGAATATCATATTTTTCTTATTTAAAACAGAAATTTCCAAGTCTTATATGTTCATGATTTTCAATGACTTCCAATGATTATCTCTCCTTGATCTGTTCTCCAGATCAATTGTTTTTGATAATAGATAACTTATATTTTCTTTATTTTTTATTTATTTCCCTCTTTTGTTTTGGTCAAATCTCATTTTGGAGGAGTAATTTACTTGGGTAAAGTTTACTATTTTCTTCTCTAAGCTACATAATTTACTTTTTATTCTTTTCTACAAGACTTTTATTTCATTTTAAAAATCTCTTCATTTCTCCAAGGTATTCATGTGCCCTTGTAGAAAATCCATTCTTTTTCTTTTTTTCAGTCACCATTTGCAGTTGTTATAGCATTATTCTCTACCCTATGTGTATTTGTTTGTTTTTGGTATCTCTATATCTACAATTTTATACAGTAACTAGTGTCCTCTTCTATTTTCTCAAATATAGGGGTACAACTGTCGAGAATAATGAAAATAGACTGCCACAGGAACACTGGCAGATCTGTGCCATTTCATATCTTTTTGTTGTCCTTTTTAAATTTCTTCTATAAATGTTCATCTTGATAAACTGAGTCTCATGTCAAGCTTTCTATAGGCTCATTTCTTCCTCCATGGCATTTAGCTGTTTGGTTTTTCTTTTGAAGCAGTATTACTTATAATTTATCATTTTCTTTTATTTTTTTCCAAATGATCTTATATTTTAAAATTGAATTATCCTGCTTTTCCACTTGGCAAAGAGAGTAAGTGTTTGATGCCTGAAGTGGTTTCTGGTCTCTATTGGCTTTGTCTCTTCTAATGATTAACATTCCCCAGAATACATTGTTTTGCTGCCAATAAGTCTGTTGTTCTCTCATGGCAGAACCAGTTACTGGTTGAACTTATCATCTCCTCCCTCTTCTAAAGATTCCTTCAGGAGAACTGATCTTTTTCTAGGATCATAGATTTAGAGCTAGAAAGATACCAGCCGCCTTAAAACAAACACAGGTGACATAGATTGGTTATATGTAACATATCCAGGGAATCATCTATGTTTTTTGTTTTAAATCAGAGATACTGCTTGGTGAGGTGAGCTAATGAGGAGTGATGGCTTGGTGTATAACTTTTGAGACTTTCAAATTGATGAACATGAGAGCAGTGATGTATTAAGGACACTTCGTGGTCTGGAAAATACAACAATGCAACAGACTTTCCTGTACCCTCCCCCCCACTTGTCATGATGAAGGTAGATTAATGTGTCTGTTGTACACCCACTGCCACCACCCACAGACATACACTACGCAGACTAAAGTTAGTCCTCATTTTTTAGTTGACTAGATTTGGTTGCAAATTAAATACATATGAGGCATGAGAGGAAAATTACACTATACTTGCAGCATTATTACATGGGGAGGATTAATTTTTGTAGTAAAAAATAAAGTATATAGCATTATGAGATGTATGAGTTATGCTACTCATTCAGTATGGGGGACCCTGGCTATGGATTTAAGTGTGATTAGCAGTTACTACTGTTAACCTGGACTTCAAAACCCCAAATTGCCTGTTCTATCTTATCTATTTTTTAACTCATCCATGAAGTCTTGCTAGACTAATCTCTAACCCTACTGGCTCCAGTCACTCCTAAGTAGGCTATGAAGAAATCTGTTTCCTGTTTATTTTTTGTTTGTTTAACTAGAAGTATAATTGTTGTGTTAAACAGTTTAACTATATTGAACATATGTTAGTTGTATTGCAAAATAGTCTGGCTCTTTTAAAAAGTCAGGTTGTGGAGTCATGCTGAGTCCCTTATCCAGAGTAAGCTTGAAAGAGGAAACTAGAAACAGCTGGGAAAGACTGGGTAACAATACATACTTCCATTATAAAAAGCAGATCATCCACTCAGCTCAGGTTTGCCCAGAGCAAGAGCAGAAAAGCTGTTACAGAGGAGAAAAGAGAATACTGAGACATCAGGGCATATTAACTTTAAAATTAAAAAAGGAAATAGATAAGTGAATTTAAGGGAATTTGTTGAGAAATTGTACCTTTTAGAAAGTAGTAGAGGCAAAGTGATATTTAAACCAAAAGATCAATTAGTCAAAGAGAAATTTCCAAACTATTGAATGAGGCAATGGCCAGAATTATTGGATTTCAATTTATAACTTCTGCGTAAATATATACAATTTCTGTTGAATAAAATCAAGGTTCAAATCAAGGGTCAACAAAATTAGGAGAAACTTACTCCAAATGATGGCAAATGCAATAGAACAATTATCTGTTTACAGTACATGCAAATGAGGTCAGCTCATGTATCTTGGTACTCAGTTTCAGTAGGCTCATGACACACATGAGTTTTATTTTGCTTTACTTCCTACATTTGAAGTACATAAACTTGAAGCTGAACAATCTTTGATGGAAATTAAATGTTTTATGTTTCTCAGCTTCCTTTCTTTAAAAATGATATAATAGTTGTAAAAACTTAAATGGAAATAATTAAAAATAGTTAAGGTAATTATTTGAAATTTCCAATAAGGAATTTTAATCAAATGCCTTAAATTTTAATTTAAAAATAATAAAATCATTACACTTCGTGATAGAAATGCAGAGGAAGGAATATGGGTCAGTAGTTGCTGATAATACACAATCAGGTGGAAGAGAAAAATCAAGTCAAGCAGCTGAAACTAATAGAAGAAAAGCAATTGAGATGGTTTTAAAAAGTGAAAAATACAAACCAAAAACAAAAAATCCAAATAAAATAGCCCCAATCCAGAAAATAAAATCCACTGTTTTTATCACTGAGATTTACAAATACCATTGTTGATGGAGAAAGATTACTGTTTAGTTTCAGATTGCATGATATTTAAGAAATTGAAATATCTTGAAAAGTATGCATGAAGAATACCTTATCAAGACAAGATAATTTTTCTAGAGGAAAACATGATGCTTCAACTAAATGAAGACTCCCCCGGCACCCCCCCAAAACTATGTCGGTTGGTGAAAATATCTATTGGTGAAAACGGTTGCCAAAGGGAATTTTTCTGGCTTATAAAATAAAACAATACAAATCTTGCTACCTTGTGAAATTTTATTGGTGTGAATTTAGGGTTTCTTTTCTAGTTGTTAAAATATCAATATTGATTAGTGGTTATAAAATGACAAATGTAAAGATCATCAGTGAAGTCATATTTTGAGAAACTTTCCATGAAAGATCAAATCTACCTTTCATATCAGTATTATTAAAATAATTTTTTCAGACATATGAAACATTAAAAAGATTTTTATCAACAAACATCTGCATGTCATGCTAATTTAGAGGCTTCATCTCAAAGCTAAGAAGACTTGGGTCCAAGTTCCACCTTTGACACATGCTGGCTGTGTGACCAGATCACTTCAGTTCTCATGCTTTGTCTAGGCAACTCTCTAAGCTGCAGAGAAGGTACTGATCTGTATTGATAGTAGTTTTCTCAGCCAGAAATTCCCTATACCAATAAAATCACAGTTCCCCTTTCTATATCATTCCCAAACCTTAGCCCTAGAATGGGAACTAAGAAAATTGTGCAGATTGTTATGGGGGAAAAAGTGCTACTTTAAAAAAAAAGGATTGAGAATATAATGTTATTGAGAAGACCAGAACCATGTAAATAAAAGGCCTGAAGAAATGTGTAAATGGGAGTAGGAGTATTGAATCAGATGTTTAAAATGTACCCTTGGTACATATATACACATAGACATGCATATGTTTAATTCTCTTGATTTAATTTTGGTTTAAAATCTAAAAGTTAACCTATTTGTTATTTTAAAATATTTCTTGGTGAGAACCAAAGGAAATATTAGTCATATAAGGTATGACTATAATGTAAAAGGATTGATCTTTTTTCTTGAGACTCCCTGTCTTTCCCAAGCTGGAAGAACAATGGCCATTCATGGGCCTGATACCACTGCTGATTGGTATGGAAGCTTTGACAAGCTTTATTTTCTCATCTGGACAGAATAAGAAGAAGTTCAGCTTCATCAGGCAATCTGATAATCACAGGGAACTGAGGTCTCCTCCCATTGGTCTTGGACTTAGTACTAAAACCTCCTCATCCATAATAGCTCAGAACCCTGAACACCAACCTTTATCTTCTGATAATCACCCAAGTTCTGCTCAATGACTTCCAACAAGAGGAAACTCACCATTTTTTGAAGTAACTCATTTTGCTCTTTTGTGCAGCTCTAATTGTTAGGAAATTTTTTTTCCTGACATCAATTCTGTAGGAAAAAAAGATGAGTTAATAATTTAATGAGAGTTCTGAATAATTGATAGTGTACATACTCCATTAGTACCAATATTATATTAAGAGAACTGGAGCATGTTTGTTGGAACTTTATTGAGAATTAATGGAAGAATATAGACAAAAATCACCTAGAAGCCATGGATGGATTGGGGTTTTCTTTACTGGAGAGAGTATCCACATTATGAGCTACTAGTTTCATCAAAATATTAAAACATCAAGGAATTTTGGAATTAGCACCACTTTTTAAAAGGATGAAATAGATAGATTTGACTATTTTAATGTTCAATAAATTCACAAATTTCCTCTAAAATATCCATGAGAAGTGACCATTCAGACTCTGTTAAAATATAGTACCAGACTTGCCAAATATGTAAGAACTAGCTATTTTCCCCCTAAGATTAGTTCTACTACTCAGAAAACTTCAAGTTTCCTAGAAAAGTCCTTAAACTTTTAGTATCTGAAATGCTACAGCTATCTCAAAATGTAGAGGTCATTTTGTTATTGTGCTTAGATAGAGCTTGTTATGTAAACACTACTTGGTTTCTGGATATTATGACTGGTATAAAGTAGAATAAAGTCAAACTTTATTTCTTTTCCTTTAATTTTTCTAATTCCCCATATTTTAACTTTATTTTCTCCCTCCCTCAACTCCACCCCCAACCCTCACACACACACACACACCCCTAGAAGCCCAGAGAGATCTTATTAGGCAGATATAAAAAGAGATTTTGGTTGACTTTCTGTGACATGGAATGTCATCTGTCCCAACTGCATCACCAAAATTGAAGAAAAAAAAATTTAAATAGTGAATGCTTGAACTCAATTACTGCACTCCAGCCAGTGATGGACCATAAGCCTTTGAGAATGCTCTCCAAACAGTTTATAACACACAACTGTTTCAGCCTTTCATTACATCTCCCTCCAGGAATGCCAGAAAAAGAATGCCCTTTCTTTACCGTCTAATGGTGAAGTTCCCCGTAATTGGGAAATCATTTTCCTTGCTAAGTTTTTATTTTCTCATTTACTTTTCTTCTCAGGTTGGCATCTAAAAATATTCTCTCTCATTACAGAGATCAAGAAGTGGCGATTATGCATATAGAACAAGTGGGAAGTCTTCATTATTTTAACATAATGGTTTATCCTTTCCTGTAATATAGATGATACTAGTTTTGGTATCCTTGGGAGGAATTCTGCAAGGATTAATTTGTCATTATTTGTGCAGAGCTTTGAAGATGAAAAGCACTATATAAATGCTAAATGTTATTAGTATATTCTTTGATGGTCAACAATGCTTTTCCCAAGTGGCTCATTTTGTTCTCAGAAAACATATTTCTTGTGCTTTTATTGTTCAGTTTTTTCCCTGAAAGTCTATTATTCTTAGCTGGCTTGGTGCTTTCTGTTCTTCAGAACACAATGGTAATGCTTAACAAAGACCGAGCAGAGGATTCTCTACAAACAGTACTACACATCCAAGTGTGTGGCCCATCTTTCTGGCCATTGCTCTTCTTGTATGCTTATTAAATTAACCATTGGGTTTATGAGAGAATGAGAAGGAACAGATCAAGCCTTGATACACCTCCAGTAGCATAAACTAAGCCCAAATTAAGGAAAAAAAATTGGCTCACACTTAATCTCTCCTTGCTCTAAGGTTCCTTTGGTCTGGGGAGGTTTGCTATTCTCTTACTTAGGGATGTTCCTTCTCAGAACAAAATTGACACCACAGTTCTCTAGTCCTGCCTAGATTACTCATACTTAGGAGCTATCATCTTAGAGGTCAGATGGTAGCCCATAGGACCTTTTCAAAAGCAATTTGAGTTAGAAACTACTGACATTTTAAGCCGGAATGATCAAGCAGTACTTGATTAGAGCACAGAGTTTCGTTTCTGGTTTTCATTGCCAGAAAGTTGTTTCCAGGTCTGGTTTCAGGCAACTAGATCAATTTTCAGTATCAGAATTTGCTGTTTATTACTATTTAGAACTCTATCTCTGTTATCTTTTTACTTACTCATCTAATATTTCAGAAAACAAAATGATTTTCATTTTTGAACTTTTTTCATGCATCAGTTCAAGATGTGTGACAAGGAACCTCTAGGGTTTCTTTGTGGTCTGAGTTGTAAACACAAGTCCTTTCTTTTCAAGATAAACTCTAAATGCTGCTTTTACCATCAGCAAGGGAGGAATCTTTGAGATGCTACTGATTCTGGGCACTAAGGTGTTAGGACTTATTTGAAAATCTTGTGATATCTTCTATTAACTTCTAAGGCAAATAAACCTTCTAGCATGAATGTCATGGTCACCAAAGCAACAGCACAGTAAAAGCTCAGTAACCAAAGCCCATGAAGCCATTCCATACTGATATTTATACTGCTACATATACTGCATGTTCTAGCCATCCTGGAAGACTGAAAGAATCTTTAGGATGACCCCAACAGAAATCAGGAAGACAGTAATAGTATGCATCTTATCCTGTTCCCATGTAATTGTGATTTCTTCTGCTGGGTTAATCTTTCATTCTGAGTGGCTTAGAAATTATCATTAGCATTCTTTAATGGCAAAATATTATAATGGTGGGCACCCACTTTGACTGTAATGCTGGTTCTAGAACAATTTGTTGAATCTTTAAGGTACTATGATATATATATATATATGTATATATATGTATATACACATATACGTATATACACATATACATATATACTATATATTATATATATACACATATACGTATATACACATATACATATATACTATATATTATATATATATACACATATACATATATACACATATACATATATACTATATATCATATATATATATATTTATATATATGAAGTTTGAAGTATGGTGATTTACAATCTAATTAATTAATGATTTAGTAGGAAAGAGTTGAAAAGGAAACCAATGAAGAGGGCAAAGGGAACCTGCAATTGAACATTCAGAGTTCCTCTTCAATTCATTCAGATACAGTGATCTATGGATTTCATGAAAGTATAAGAATTATACTTGAAGGAGAAAAATTTATCAACTAACCTAATTAACTAATCATAATTAAGGTAGAATAAGTCTAGTGACCAGTCTGTGTGTTGCTAGGTTTTTGGTAGCTATTAAATTGTCAGACAATTTCTACCATTTCCTTAAATAATTTGTATTGATCCACAAGTCTGGGCTTCTTTAGTATAGCATTCTGTAATTTCTGGGTTGGAAGATCTGATTCTGAATTGCCTCATTTCCCCCATCCACTTTCTTTCTGCAAACAAATCTTTAAGAGTGTTTGTTAGATCCTGACTTTTTGAGTTAATGTGGATATTGCCCACAGAGGCCTTTTGATTCCCATGTTGGAACATGGCCATTTCATGGACTCCATTTATCAGTAAAGAACTTTCAGCTGGGGTTCTGGTTCCTTTAGTGCTTATATAAAATTTTAATGCATTCATGATTCTGAGAACATCTATTAATTCCCCTTTTTGTTAGGAAATCCTATGCTTTAGGATAGGTGACAGGTCCTGTGTTTCATTTTGTTTGAATGTTTTCTGAATCTAATATGATCCATATTATAACATATATGTTGAGACAGAGAATTTTAGGTATTATGCTGAATTCTAGAGATAAAAATATAGGTAAGCAAGGTAGTCTCTTCCCCCAAGGAACTTGCACTTTAATGAGAGAAGACAACATATAGAATGGCACTGGACATCAGAAGGGCAAGGAAGGTACCTGTTCTGGGGGTCATGGGACATATGTGCAGTTCAAATTCCTGGTGGGATGGAGGTGGTTGAAGAATAAGATTATGGAGAGGAGATATTGGTGGTCCACGGAGGACAGGGTCCAACAACACAAGATAAAAAGCTCACCTATTGGAGTTAGAGAAAACCAGTGTTGGAATTCAAATCACAGATGGAATGAAGATAAAAATTGGTATTGCTGGTAGGTGTTCATTGATTTAAATATATTTTTCCTATTGAGCTTTGATTTCAGGATGCTGCAAGTATCTATAAAGTACCTTAACATATTCAGCCACAACTTTCTCATTGATACCTAATGTGACATTTCCAGAGAAGATGAAGGCAATTGGTTTAATTTTATTTCTAGCTGGAAACTTTTTTCCTTTGGCATATATTAAAAAATTTACACAGATTATGTCCAAATGACCTTGTAACATCATTGAAGATTCGAAGAGATGGAGAAGCTCTTTACTGTGTTTTTTGGTGGCAGACATTTAACTTTATGTTAACTATGTGAATAAAGTGATTAATATGCTGTTGTGGCCTGATTGTGCTTTGAACTCAGAATCCATATTCAGTTCTGTTTAAGAGAAATGATTCTGGTTTTAAGACAGCTATGTGATTGAACTATCACCTCAAAAGATGCCTGATTTTATATAAATTATCCTTACTATCATAAATTGGTTATGACTTTATCTTTCTCATTTTTTTGTTTGTTGGATTTCAGATGGAAATGGTCCTGTAACAGGTCATTAAACTGTGGCTGATCTTTGATGTGCTCTGATATTAACAGTGATTGCCCAGGTGAGCAAAATAATCAATTTTAATGATTCCATGAACATGTTGGAACATAAATTCATATTCTCTAGGCTCGCTGAAAGCATCTTTGGGACAAGTCCAGTTACTGACAAGATTAGGGAATGATGCATACTTCTTCCTGTTCCCAGATGATTTTGATTTCATTTATTAGAATTCTATATTTTGAAATTTTAAGAAATCCACATGGTTAGGAAGTTATGAGTATTTGATGTGGTGATATTATTTGTGTATGTGTGTGTGTTTGATATGTACTTTACACAAACAAAAAACAAAAACACCCCAAGACTTATGAGTTAATTTGGCACTAGATGCCATAGTAAATAGAATGCTGGGCCTGCAATCTGGAAGACTGCTCCTCCTGAGTTCAAATCTGGCCTCAGACATTTACTTGTTGTGTGACCCTGGGTAAGTCACTTAATGTTGTTTGCCTCAGTTTTCTTATCTGTAATATGAGCTGGAGAAGGAAATGGAAAAACATTTCAGGATCTTTACCAAAAAAACCCCAAATGGGGTCGTGAAGAGTTGGACATGAAAGAAATGACTGAACAACCAAAAATGAGTTCATTAGTCTTTGTTTCTCCTGATGAAGAGCTTCCTCTACTATTTCAGAGGGACAGCTGCTGTACAACTTATTGACTCAGTTGCTGGGGTACTGAAAGTTAAATAACTTGCCCAGAGTTGCATAGTCAGTCTGTGTCAAAATCAAGACCTGAAGCTAGGTCTTACTGACTCCTAGATCATTCTCTGTTCATTTCAACATATTGCCTTACTCGTTGTGGGCTATTATTATTAATTTTTTTACATATTGGTTTTAAGAAATTCAGAAAGAAATAGTCCCGAGAAGTCACTGTTCTGCTATTTTATTATTTTTTATTTAAACTTCTTCAGAGTGATATACAGGTGGAATAAATAATTTCTTCTTGTAGTTAAATTAAAGTAATAGAAGGTACAAATAACCACATAAAGCTCTTACCTATATTTTGTCTGATCTGTTTCGAATTTTGTTATGACACAGAACAGGCACTTGTGGTTTGCCTGCTTTTAGTGGTCAGTTCCATCTGTGTTGGAGCATTTCCAACAGGTTAGATATAGATATTTATGATTTGTTCCATTTTAGCTTGCTTTGTTGTGGTTCTAGATTGCTCATTCTGTGTCCAGGCTAATAAGTCTGACAATTTCAAGTAGGGTTAAGTCTGCAACCCTGTGCCTCCTTATTTCTTTGATTCATATGAGCAGAGGTACTGTACTTATTGTACATAACCCTTACTGGCATTCTTCTAATTTATGACTCTTTATTGCATCAATAGCCTTTGACCGCTTAACTTCCTGTGTGTGTGTTTGTCCTTTGTTGCCAAAGGAGACCATGCCATCAGAGAAATGATGACATGACTTGCACTTGACTTTGTTTTGAGTGAGGGAGGGCTGTGCAGGTCACCAGCCTCACTTCTCCTCCAGAGCCATCTGAATCCAGTGACCTGATATTCATCAGGATGACTGGAGATGACCCAGGATGAGGCAGTTGGGGTTGTGACTGTGTGACAAGGTCACACAACTAGTAAGTGTCAAGTGTCTGAGGTGAGATTTGAACTCAGGTCCTCCTGACTCCTGCACTGGTGCTCTATCCACTGCCCCACCCAGCTGCCCTACTTAACTTCCTACTCATAATATGGATAATAGATTGGACTTTGAGAGAGGTAAAATCTGTTTTATTTGTTGTCACCGATAATTATTGATCCTATTCTCATTTTTAATACAGTTCAGAAAAAACTGTCCTGGGGCAAATTGTTACGCTGTTTTTCTTTTATATTTAAGATTCTGGAGATCTTAGTATAAATATATAAAATTAGTGAGTTTTGGTCATTGAACAAAAGTATTATGAGCTTATATTCTCATCTTTGGTAGGTTCAGTGAGAAGATCCTATCTATGTACCGTTCCAGGAATGGTGGAGTTGATATGTATCTCATCTATTTTCAAAAGATTTTGAAATCTTCTACTAGATCTCTACATTTTGAAAATTTTTTGTTGCATTCAGTTTAAATATGGATATCTGGTATAGTAAATTACCTATCAACATTGTATTTGGGAAATTGTGGGCAACATTTTGTTTATGATAATGTTCCTGTGCAAATACAACTTACTGGTTGAATCCTCAAAGATATTTTGGGATCCGTATTTGTAGTGTAGAGGTAACTGGAGTCATGGCTACAGAGCCAGCCTCGAAGTCAGGAAGACTTTAGTTAAAGCCTTAATTCTGAATACTGTCTTTGTGAACCTGGTTAAGACATGTAAATTTCAGTGCTATAGCAATTCTCTAAGACACTAAGTTGTAGAGTGTCCCGGGCCGCGGGACAAGAACCGGGACCTGGAGGACGAAAAGAGGGGGCAGGGGACAGGAGACGCAGAGAATGGAGACAAGACAGGCTTTCTGATCAAGTCTCGTTTATTGAAGGGCAAAGCAGCAGTAATTATAGTTGTACTAGAGGAAGGAGGGGGTTTCCAGAGGGCAGAAGCAAGGAGGGGCAGTAAAGGTTAAGATAACCGAGGAAAGATTAAGATAATCGAGGAATGTTCCAAATCCTGGGTGGCATATTGCAAGGCCATTTGTTTGCTGTGATGGTGGTAGTTCAGATAACTTTTGGCTTCCCACAGTAGAGAAAGTGCCAGTCCTCATTAATAGAATGACTTTCTTCTATCTTTAAGAAATTCCCCATGCCAATCCTTATTTATATAGGGATTATATGGGACTTTTCACCTGTCAGTTCACGAGATGGAATGGACTTCTGATGCTACTATAATGTTTTTTGCCATAAGTTTATACTTTTCTAGATATTTCATAGATTCTAAATTTTATAGCCTACAGTGATGTGTTAACATTTTATACCACTTTTATTTTTTTGCAAACTCTACTTTAATCACTAAATTCAGGCTCATTAAGGATAGACTATCAGTAATTTCTGTTGGCTATAACCCAATCCTGAATTCCTACTGTAAACATCTCCCTTTCCATAAACAAATCTATGTGATTCAGTCTTTTGTTCAATCTTTCTTTGTCAATGTGCTGTTTGCTGAGTTTGGGTTAACTCTTTCATCTTAGTCATTCCATAGACTTCAACAGAAAGTAAGCCACTTTTTTGGCTACCCTTCATAAATCCAATAATGTATGCTTTTTTATCAGTCTTTATTGCTATTCAGTGAAGTGATGCCTGTTTTTCCAAAGTATTTCTCTTAATTTTTCACCTGTTTAGCATGGCCTATGTTGTTATCAGAATATCCTTTCTCTCTCTTTTTTTTACTAGAAAATGTTCATTTTTATATAGTTGACTTAGTGTGATGGGCCATGTGTTTCATTTATTGTAGCTAAATTTCCCCAGCATCACATAACTCTTCATCATGCGAGACAGGATTTGGACCCAAATCTTCCTGACTTTGAGGTCTAGTACCCTATCCACTACAAGTTGTCATACTGGCCTACAAAATTCCCTGAGTAAAGCCCAAACCAGATTAAAATCTAATTGGGAAATGCTTAAATAAATAATAAAAATACAATACAACACAGATAATGTTAATTTGTGCTTTTTAAAATTGATACATGGCCCAACAGGAATTTTCATTTCTATTTGATTTTGGCACTATTGCATTATACCCTCCTTAAATGCATTGAAAATGTGGACCGTTAGACTATTGTTACCTGGATTATGGGTCACTTTGGTCCTTTATCCTAAAAAGTTTGGAATCAATAGAACCTATATTTAAAGTAATTATACCTTGGGAATTAACCTTCAAACAGAATTTCAACTAGTAGGGATATAGTTGGGCAATTGACTATACTTTCTACTTTCAGCCAGATATTTATCATCAAAACTCATCCATATTGTGATTTTGAAACAGGATAGACTTCCTGATTTACCTTCATTGGCTACCTTAATTATTTTGCTATCTAGTTATAAGTTGAGTAGTGATTATTTCTAAATATTACAGTTGTCTTTGATACATAGAAGTCACAGGGAAATAACTGAAGTCTGACTCCACCTATAAGATTCAGTAAAGGAAGTACATCCCTTTATGACCTCTTTGTATAGAAAACTTGAATCTTTCTTGCTTGAAATAACAAAGTTGGATCTTGAGTTATGGAAAATGACAAACACATTGGAAATATGGAAGAAACTCTTCAGGAGATTTAAGTGAAATATCACAGGAAAAATTCAGTGCATTGAGGAGTACTGATTATACTCAGTACTATTATGGAAAGATGAGTTGTGACATGAAGGAGCCCAAGAAAGTCTTGGACCACGAGAATTAATGGAATATTTGCTGAATACAAAAATAAAAATGAAAACAAACATCCAGAACCATTTAGCCTGCAGGGAACGTGGGGGGAAATGATTACAATTTGATGTCACATGTGGGGGGAATAATTATAATTTGATCTCATACTCTAGTGTATTATTTTAAAGAATATTTTGTTTCAAAGAATACTCTATGTCAGATCCATAACAAGACAAGAAAGAAACCCTTTTACTAGAAAAAAATTACTCCATCAAGAATGCTTTACTCATGATCTAAGGAAGCTAAAAGTAGGGGAAACTTTATACAAAATGAAAATTTTTGTCTTCTTCTATCTTAGCCCAGTTATTTGGAATCAAGAGGGTGCAGTTGTCTAAAATACTTTCCAGAGTATCTTTATTTTTCCTTGTTTGATCTAGCTTTATATCTGGAAATGTGGAATCCCCACAAAGAAGGCTGCACAGCAAACACGTCAAACACACAACCATCAATTTGTCACCAAAGTTATGAGGCAAGTCAATCTATCTTCATCTCTTTGGAACATTTATTTATCTTCATGAGTATTAATGTTTTTTGTCTTATACTTCAAGCATTTGGACTGGGATTAGAGAATGTGGTGACTATATTTACAGGCTTAATAAATGCAAAGGGGAAATTTACATTAAATATGAAGAGTACATTTCCTATTAAAATGAATATTTTTCAATTAAAGACTTTTAAGAATTTTCATGTACAAATTCTAGGTTCAGTGTTCCATTAGTATGAATTCCAACGCCACATCTAGTTTTTGATTTTGTACGTTCTCAGGGACATATCCTGTGTAAGATGGGGGTGACAATAATATGGGTGGGTAAAATATTGTGTCTGGTGCGGTGATGTAGAAATATGAAGGGCCTCAAGGTTATGTAGCTCTGTCTGGAAAAAAAAATTCATATATTTTGGATTAAGCAGGATAGAGTTTTCTCTCTTTTTTTTGAGTTTTTTTCTTTCTCATTTTTTAATTTTTAGTTTTCAACATTAATTTCCACAAGATTTTGAGTTCCAAATTTTCTCCCTATCTCGCCCCTCCCTCCACTCCAAGACATGATGCATTCTGATTACTTCTTCCCCCAATCTGCCCTCCCTTCTATCAAACCCCTCCCTTTATTATCTCAATCTTCTCTCTTTTCTTATAGGAAAAAATAGATTTCTATACCCCATTACCTATAGTTTTTATTTCCCAGCTGCATGCAAAAACAATTATCAATATTCATTCCTAAATCTTTGAGTTTCAACTTCTCTCCCTTCCTCCCTCCTTACACATCTCCACTGTGAAGGCAAGCAATTCAATATAGGCTATACAGGTGTAGTTATGCAAAAGACTCCCATAATAGTCATGTTGTAGAAGACTATATTTCCCTCCATCCTATCCTGTCCCCCATTTATTCTATTCTCTCTTTTGTCCTTGTCCCTCCCCCAAAGTGTTTACTTCTAATTACTCACTCCTCCCATTTTCCCTCCCTTCTATCATCCTCCCACACCCCACTTAGCCATTCTGCACTACTTTCCTGTTGTGTTAGATTTTCATACCAAATTGAGAGAGCATGTTATTCCCTCCTTAAGTCAAATGTGATGAGAGTAATTTTCACTTTTTCCCCTCTTACCATCCCTCTTTCCCCTCTATGGAAAAAGCTTTTTCTTGCATCTTTTATGGGAGATAATTTGCCCCATTCCATTTCTCCCTTTATCTTCCCAATATATTCCTCTTTCACACCTTAATTTTATTTTTTTAGATATTATCCCTTCCTATTCAACTCACCCTGTGCCCCCTCTCTATATGTATATAATCCCTCCAACTACCCAAATACTGAGAAAAGTCTCAAGAGTTATTTTTCCATGTAGGAATGTAAACAGTTCAACTTTAGTAAGTCCCTTATTATTTCTCTTTCCTGTTTACCTTTTCATGCTTCTCTTGATTCTTGTGCTTGAAAGTCAAATTTTCTATTCAGCTCTGGTCTTTTCATCAAGAATGCTTGAAAATCTTCTATTTCATTGAATGACCATTTCGCCCCCTGAAGTATTATACTCAGTTTTGTTGGGTAGGTGATTCTTGGTTTTAATCCTAGTTCCTTTGACTTCTGGAATATTATATTCCAAGCACTGCAATACCTTAATGTAGAAGCTGTTAGATCTTGTGTTCTCCTGATTGTATTTCCACAGTAATCAAATGGTTTCTTTCAACCTGCTTGCAATATTTTCTCCTTGACCTGGGAACTCTGGAATCTGGCTACAATATTCCTAGGAGGTTTTCTTTTAGGATTTCTCTCAAGAAGTAATTAGTAGATTCTTTCAATATTTATTTTACCTTCTGATTCTAGAATATCAGGGCAGTTTTTCTTGATAATTTCATGAAAGATTTTGTCTAGGTTCTTTTCTTCATCATGGCTGTCAGGTAGCCTCACAATTTTTAAATTGTCTCTCCTGAATCTATTTTTCAGGTCAGTTGCTTTTCCAATGAGATATTTCACATTAGCTTCCATTTTTTCATCCTTTTGGTTTTGTTTTGTAATTTCTTGGTTTCTCATAAAGTCATTAGCTTCCATCTGCTCCATTCTAATTTTTAAAGAACTATTTTCTTCAGTGAGCTTTTGAACCTCCTTTTCCATTTGGCTAATTCTGCTTTTTAAAGCATTCTTCTCCTCATTGACTTTTTGGGCCTCTTTTGCCAGTTGGGTTAGTTGATTTTTAAAGGTGTTATTTTCTTTGGCATTTCTTTTGGGTCTCCTATAGCAAGCTGTTGACTCACTTTTCATGATTTTCTTGCATCTCTCTCATTTCTCTTCCCAATTTTCCTCCACCTCTTTTATTTGATTTTCAAAGTCTATTTTGAGCTCTTCCATGACCTGAGACCATTGCATATTTATTTTGCAGGTTTTTGGATGAAGAAACCTTGAGTTTGAAGTCTTCCTCTAATGGTATGCTTTGTTCTTCCTCTTCTGAAAGGATGGAGGAAAATACCTATTCACCAAGAAAGCAACTTTCTGTAGTCTTATTTTTTTCCCTCTTTTGGGTATTTTCCCAGCCAGTTACTTGACTTTTGAGTCCTTTGTCAAATGGAGGGTATACTCTAGGGACCTGTAAGTTCTCAGTTCCTCAAAGGAGGCATAATTATGGGAGAGGAGTTTACTCCTCTCCTAGCCTGCATTCTGGTCTGGGAGCAACCACAAGCTTTTCCGTCCAGGATCTGCAAGTAGGTTTACCTCTCCACAACTGCCTCCAGCTCCACCATGCCAGTGCTCCTCCTCATCCCTGGGCTGCCATTTAGGGCTTAGATTCAGATCAGCACTTGATTTTCCCAGAGTCTTTAGGCTGAGGGCTTGAAAAGTGGATGCTGCCTGGGGCTGGAGCTAGGGGAGGACTCTGCTTGCTTTTCACCTAGATGAAAGATCTTTCTCACTGACTTTTGAAGTTTTCTCTGGCATTTGTGGGTTGAGGACTCTGAGAACTGCAGCTGCTATCCGAAATTCCATTCCCTGAAGCCTACTTCAGTTTTGTCTGAGCCATGCTGCCCAGCCAAGGCTGGGCTGTGCTCAGTGGGCTGCGATCCACTCTGAGCCCTGTATGATAGACCTTTCCTGTTGGCTTTCCATGCTGCGTTGGGCTAGAAATCTCTTTCACTCTGGTGTTTTGTGACTTCTATTGCTCCAGAATTTGTTTAGAGTTATTTTTACAGGTATTTTATGGGCTTTCGGGGGAGAGCTACAGCAGATCAGTCCTTCTACTCTGCCATCTTGGCTTTCCCCCCCCTCCCCTTGGATTTTTCTCTTGAGAGGCATAAAAATAGATTTCATTTAAGTTGATAAAGTATCAATTGTATTAAGACTGCACATAATGAGCCTTTATTATCTGAAGCATCTCTATAGTTTGATTTTTTTTATGTCAATTGAAATTTTTTTGACAATACTTTTTTCTAGTGTCTATATTTAAACTTTCCTCTCTTTGAGCACACAGGTGGATATAGGTGACATTATCAGATTAAAATTTGGAATATGTAGTGGGAGACTTTGGATAAACCTATGCTCAGACACTTAACACATGATGGGAGAGACAGGAAGATAACTTAGATGATGTAGTGTCATGGAAACCTGAGGATCAAAGAACTTCAAGGAAATTGTTTCAGTCATTGGAGAAAGGTCAATGAGAATTAGAATTGAGAAAAGTCTACTAAAGCAGAAGCAAAAAGGAAGACAATTGGAAACTAAGGCCTTAGATAATTTGAATATAATTTAAACGTCTTCTGAATAAGATATGGGAATTTGAATTAAAAGGCAATAAGTTTAAGAGCTCTAAAAATTTCCGTGTACTCAGTTTTTTATCCTTTTCTAGATCTTTCATTTCATTGTTCTCGCCCCTCCAAGAATATAGATCATTATCTGTCTACACTAACTTTGCTGGATACCTTTGATCTATATACTTTTGTAAATTATTCATGGGAACAAAGGATCCAACTTACACAACATATTGAGGGCTTTCCTCTAAGTCACTTGACAGTGGATGATTGCCGTAACAGTCTATCAATTGACTGTTATCCTTTATCCTCCTCACATGGTCAACTGATCTCATTTACCTACTCCATTTCTCCTTGATGGTAGCTTTTAACAGTATTTTCGGGGTGATGCAAGTGTTCCTTGGTAATACACTGCAGTCTGTTTATATCCACTAGCTGTCTCTCCTTTGCTCTTTGTAAGTTTAACTCTTTGGAAATTAGTATTCCATGATTTGTGGCTATATAGCAACATCAGAAGAATATTGCTGTTAAAAGGAGAGGCCTTTGTTTTAGAGAGAAGTTCATTCACTAAAAAACATTTTTCCAAATGTAATCTTTTCTTCCTATTCAATTCTGATCTCAGTACATTTCCAGTTATAGTATCTGTCAAAGACCTATGTAATGATGGATCAGTTCTGTGGGATTGTCTATCCAGCTACAAATCATAGTCTGAACAATAGTCATTCTTCAGTGACTTGATTTTTCCTATGTAGAAAGGCATATATACACTTCAAAAAGTTGAATGGGTTTAAAAAATCCATTGCACACTGATTTGACCAATTTTTGCTGTTAAACAAATTTTCTGTAGAGGAAAAAAATGATGAAGTTTCACTTGAAAGAATTTATGATTGACTCAACACCAAATAACATCAGTAAATAGTAACCAGAAAGAATAAAATTGAGTTAAATAATTGCATGTAAAATTCCCAAATCATGAGGCTTTTCTCCAGAATTCATTTTTTGGGAATATTCTGAGGGAACACAATTAAAGAAAATGCAAAATTCAGTTAGAAGTTAGTAAAAATAAAGTTATTATATATATATAATATAGTGAAAATAAAGGAGTATATATGTCAATATAGTGAAATATAGATATATTATATATCATATATTAGGGTATATAATGAAGATATATAGCATATGAAGGTATACATCTATATGAAGTTATATGTAGGTGATAAAGATATATATGCATATCAAGGTACATTTACATACATATATACACATATGTATAAATATTTATGGATATATATACATATGTGTATACACACACCTTCATTTTCACTAGTCTCTCTAATTCAATTGAGCATTTCTTTCATTATTTAAAAACACATTTCTAAGAAGAACTCCATTAGCTTCCTCAGACTACCAAAATATCTATGACATAAAAAAAGGATTACAATCTCTGTCCTATATAGCCTGCTTCTAGAATAATAGTATTATAGATCTATAGCTTGAAGAGATCTTGGAGATCAAATTGAATGCTCTCATATCAGAGATGAGGAAACTGAGTCCCAGAGTGACTAAATAATATATTCATTCAAGATTACTTAGGGACTAGGTGATAGAGGTAGGATTTGAATTTGGGTCCTTTCACAACAAATCCTACAGATTGACTTTCCACTCTATTATGATGATTTTGAATGTAACTAATGTACATACAAATATACATACATACATATGTATGTATGTATGTATGTATATATATATATATATATATATATGTATATATACAATTACATATTATGTGGAGAGAGAGAGAGAGAGATGGCAATCAGGTTTAAGTTACTTGCCTAGAGGCATAAGGCTATTAAGCATCAGGCCAGATTTAAACTCTGGTCCTTCCTACTCCACAGTCAGTCCTCTATTCACTCCGAAGATATTTTAAATTGTGTTTTTCTGAGACCTACAGGGTCAGCCACACAGCCACACTATCCTTGGGTTTTACATTTATTTTTTCTTCTCTCTAGATAAACTTTTATTTCAGTAAGGGGAGTCATCTCACTGTGTGTCAGCGAGTACCCCAACATACCCAGAGGGTATTGCTATAACATTCATAAAAGGAAGGGTAACTTCTGAGGGGTTAACAATCACTTTAATCAAGCACATGTATCATTCCTTTAACCAAGTACATATATCATTCAGTTAGTTCAGGAAGTCAGCACCCTGAATTTCAAAGAAAATACATAGAAATCAAAAGATCAACAGATATGGCTTCCTCTGCCTGAATTCAACAGACAGTGGGAACCCAACTGCCTAATCATAGTTACCAGAGAGAGAAGCACAACATCTGGGTTCTCAAAGTCAGGGGGCTCCTTAGAGGCTTCCCAGAGTCCCTTTCTGACCAACAAACACTTCTAGTCAGTAAGCCCCAAAGTAATCAACAGACATGGCTTCCTCTGCCTGACCATAATTCAACAAACAGATACAGCTGTCTGACCATTGTTAGCAGAGAGGAAAGCATGACATGTGGGTTCTCAGAATGGTAATTGGGGAGCCTAATGGCTTTCCAGAGTCCTCATCTGGCACTCAAACATTTTTACCAAAAACTAAGCCCCAAAGTAAAACCTCCACTCATAGTATTTATACCTTTTTTAGACCTGAGATTTACAAGGTAGAGGGACCATTGCTCACATAAAAGCTGACTGAAGTTTCCAGGATATATGGCAAGAGGAAGTTATCCCCCAGGAGTTCAAGGATGCTTCCATTGTCCATCTCTATAAAGGTAAAAGGAATAGATTCTCCTGTGACTATCACAGAGGGTCTCACTTAGTCATTGCTGGCAAAATTCTTGCTACAGTCCTCCTTAATAGGCTGATCCTTCACCTGGAAGATGGTCATATACCTGAGAGCCAGTGTAGCTTCAGAAAGGGCCAAGGAACAGTTGATATGGTGTTTGCTGCCTGACAACTCCAGGAGAAATGCCAGGAGCAGAACAGAGGTCTGTGCACAACATTTGTAGATCTAACCCTTTGGTACTTTTAGTCATGAGGGCTCATGAAAAATTATTTTAAAAGTTGGTTGCCCAGAGAAGTTCATTAATATCATACTTCAATGTCATGATGGCATGTTTGCCTGGGTTCTGGATAATGCACAATACTCTTGTCTCTTACCAGTTGTTGAAGGCCAGGGTGGAGTGCGGTTGACAAGATCAGGATAGACCTTCAGAAAACTGTTCTTTGAGACTGTGCTCATTATCATCTGGAATGGCTCTCCATGCTCCCCAGATGTTGCTGTCTCCATGAGACAAACAAGAGAATTACAGAAAACAAGGGATATGTAAAATAGATGCCCTCTAGGCTCATAGTCTGATTTAATCACTAGGGCAGGAGACAAGCAGAATGTCGTGTAGGCTTGAAGTTTCTGTCTATAAATACCTGGACCCTCAGATCAATAAAATGGAGTTGATCTTTCTTCTCCCACCTCCCGTGTCTTTCTTCTTCACCACATCACCAAAGTGTGTATGTAGGGACCCAGGCTGTCCACTACAACCAGTCACCAATGGAGTGAAACAGGGTTGTGTGCTTGCTTCCATGCTTTTTAGCATGATGTTTTCAGCCATGTTGCCAAATGTTTTCAATGAGGATGAACACATCAAGAATCAAGGTCAACTACCGTACTGATGGTAAGTTCTTCAATTTGAAAAGACTACAAGCCAAGACCAAAGTGGAGAGAGTATTGATGCATGATTTTCTGTTTGCAGACAATTGTGCATTTAATGCAGCCTCTGAAGCTGAGATGCAACAAAGTATGGATCAATTCTCTGCTGCCTATGCTAATTTTGGTCTAATAATTAACACCAAGAAAACACAGGTGCTCCGTCAGCCACTACCACACCATCCATATGTGGAACCATTGATTCCAACAAATGGAGAAGTTTTGAATGCTGTGGATATGTTCACTTACCTTAGTAGTGTACTTTCCAGGGATGTACACATTGACAATGAAGTTGATGCATGCATTGCCAGAGCTAGCTCAGCGTTTGGGAGTCTCCAAAGAAAAGTTTGGGAGAAAAGAGGTATTGGACTGACTATCAAACTGAAGGTCCACAGAGCCATCGTGTTGACCTCATTGCTGTATGCCTGTGAAACATGGACAGTCTACCAGCACCATGCCAGGAAACTGAATTGTTTCCATTTGAACTGTCTTAGGAAGATTCTGAGATACAGAAGTCCTTGCTCAAGCATTCAAACTATACTTCAGAGAGTGAAATTCTGATGGACTGGCCATGTTGTTCTGATATAAAATGTATGCTTGCCAAAAAAGACTATTTTATGGAGAACTCACATGAGGCAAGAGATCACATGGTGGTCAGAAGAAGTGATGCAAGGACACTCAAGATCTCTCCCAAGAACTTTGGAGTTGACTGTGCAACATGGGAGACACTGGCACAGTGGGCCATGGTGTGAGAAAGGTGCTATGTTATACGAGCAAAGGAGAATTGGGACAGTACAAAGTAAACATAGGGTGTGCAAATTTGGAGTATGCACCTCAAATGTTCACACCGACTATTTGTTCCCAACGTGTGGTAGAACATTCCGAGCTCATATTGGTCTGATCAGCCACAGTCAGACACACTGAAACTTCACTTTATCACTGTGATATCATTTTGGTCCTCTTCCAAACAGAAGGACAACAACCAACCAGAGCCAGAGGGCATCACAACTCTTTGACCCAGTGCCTCAATAGAAAGAACAAAAGGTTCTTAGGACCCTCCTACAAAACAACTCCCCTAATCAAGCTTCCCATAATGAGTAGGCCCATCAATAGGTAGAAAAGATCTTTAATCACATTAACAATACAAAACATACGTTCTTTCTAGTTAAAGAAACTCTTGTTTCTGTACTTTCCCCCAGTAAAGACTCTTGACTGAAAAAGGCAAAATCCAATTAGAGGCACTTGATTATACTAAAACAAAAACAGCAAAAGATCCTATTTTGATGGCCATCACACTCTGGCACCAAAAATCTTTAAACAAAAAAAGATGTTTCACCTTATAGTTCCATTTTTATAATGTTACATTTTTACCAAAAATTGTTTCTGAATTTTACAATATATGATCCCTACTAGATTTAGTGCTAAGATTTGTAGGTAAAGGGAATTTATTGTCCTTTAAAGACTAAGTCCTAAAGTGTGTTTGGAAAAAGGCTTTGAAGGAAAAGGAGGGAGAATACAAGAAGCCTTTGAGTCTTGAAGGTCAGAGCATTTGGAGGTCAGTGAGGGGGCTGTGGAGCTCCAGAGTATTTTGATGTGAAGGATGCCCAAGTGGTGCAAGATATCATCATCAAAATGCACCCTGTCAAACCAAAGTACTCTTTGCAGTCTTCTAATGATTTGGTCCCATTGGCTCCCCATGCAAAGGTACCTGGAGAAAATCAGAAGGGAGAGAACAAGACCCCAGCTTTGGATGTTGTATATGAGCCCAGGACAGACACAATCAAGGAGGAAAAACAGAATAGCTGGTCTAGAGTTTCATCTTGCTCCCTATCAAAAACTGTGTAACAGACTACCTTTTAAGACAACAAACTCAAAAATTATATTGATATGTAAAGTTTCTAAGTTCTTGAGGTATCAGCTCACTTTATGCACTGAGTCCCCAATGCTGATATTCTGCACGTCTGATCCAAATATCTTCTGTGATGGTGAAGAGCTTTCCAGTATGCTGTATGTGCTGCACTGTGCCACTCCCATCCCTATCACTGAGGAACTTCTCATTTGCCAAAGGTCAGTGGAAGCTAGAACCAGTTTTTGGTAAAGGAGTCTGGTTATGGATTAGAGCTAAGGTTGTAAGTATTACTCTGGGCACTGTTATTAATCTATTAGTATCTTGTTGTGTCATTTCTTTCTTGGGGGCCAGGGTGGGAAGGGTAACTTACAAACATCTTTAAATAGTGATAGCTAGGTGGCATACTGAATAGAATGCCTGGCCTAGCATCAGAAAAACCTGAGATCAAATCTAGCCTTAGATACTTACTGGCTGTCTGACCTCAGGCAAGTCATTTAGCCTGTTTGCCTCAGTTTCCTCTTTTGTAAAAGGGGGATAATGGTAGAACCTACTTTCTAAAATAAGGATGAAATGAGATAATATTTTTTAAGGTGTTTAGCACAGTAACTGGCATTAAGCAGGTGCTATATGTATATTGCTTTTGTTGTGCAGTAGTTTCAGTTGACTTTTTGTTGCCTCATTTGGGGTTTTCTTGACAAAAATATTGGAGTGCTTTGCATTTCCTTCTTCATCTCATTTTGCAGATGAGAAACTGAGTCAAACAGAGTTCAGTGACTTGTCCAGAGTCTGACAGCTGGTAATTGTCAGGCCAGATTTGAACTCAGGAAGATTAGTCTTCCTAACTTTAAGTCTGATACTCTATCCACTGTGCCACCTTACCTGCCCATATAAATATTACTTATTACAATTAATACATAAAATTTTTGAAGTTTTTTTTAAAAAAGGAATAAGATATTTCATTATGGATGCTCATGTTTTTGAGATAGTTTGAGGATGTTTAACTAAATATGATGAAATAGATGATCTTCAAAGATCTCTTTCATTATTGTAACTCTGGGATAACTGTTCAAAAAAATAAAGGGAGATAAAGTCAACATTCTTCCTTGCAACTGATATTTCAGTTACCAATGGGAGGAGCAGCAAAGTGGTAACTTCATGCATTAAATTACCTCCAATTTGTATTTTCTTAACATTTCCTCTCATTCCATGGAGGCTGGTGATGCAATTCTCTCCAGGAAAGCAAATAACTGTCAGGCAGATCCATACAACATTACATCCCAGGGGGAAATAAAATGCATTATTTCACAATGCTCCCATCATGGTAAAGGAAAAATGTGGCCAAGGGTGAGGAAATGCTGACTGTTTTCCCATCACAGAACTCCAACTGGGGTACAGTCAACCTTCCCATAGCCTTGCCAGCAAAATTGCATTCATTTGGCATAAATTATTCAAGTATATTTTCTTGCTGAGTTAGTATTCACCTCTAGATTCTTGAACAAGTTTACCACAAATACTTTGACCTGCCAGCTTAAATAATATATTCCTTTAGGGACTAATTCTGTGGTTTTGTTCAGGAAATACTCTCCCAGAAGTCAGTTTCATACTAACTTTCTCTAATCTGTTCCCTTTCCCCCAACACTAGCATCTTTCTCAGACCATATCAGGTCCTAATGTGAAATCTGGGACAAAGTGATTCAGAAAGAGATTCTGTGTTTGAAATGTCTAATTGGAAATTAATATTTTCAATATACTTTCTGAAGCAATTTATTAAATAAATTCCTCTATCTTCACTTTTTCTTTTTTTAATACAGTAAAAGATCCAAGGTTTCTAAGTCTGTAGAAAGTGAGAAATGATAGATTACTTTTGGACCAGAAGATCTACAATGACTTGGATTAATTATATCAGAGCATCAGAGCAATGCTGATTGATGATGAGATGCCCAGGAACATCAGGGATGCTAAAGTGCTGCCCACAATGATTAGGATGTTAATTCAAAAAAAAAAATAAAAGGAACAGAAGTTTTTCAAGGTCACCTACCATGCAAGAGCAATTAAGAGAGAGCATAGTGCAATAGAAAGGAATACTGAATTTGCAGTCCCCAGAATTCAAATTCTAGCTCTACCGTAAAAGATAAGGACAAAAAATTCCTATAGGAGGTACCACGTAAGCATAGATTTGAAGAGAGGTGGGATTCTAAGAGGTGAATGTGAAAAGGTATGAATTTCAATAATAATATTAATAAACATTTATATAGCATTGAACAGTTATCCCAGAGTTAAAATAATGAAAGAGATCTTTGAAGATCATCTATTTCATCATTTATAGTATTTATATAAAGTTATAGCATTTATATAGCAATACTGGGTATTGTGCTAAGCAGTTTCCAAATATGATTTCATTTGATCTTTGAGGTAGATGCTATTGTTAATCCCCATTTTACAGATAAGGAAACTGAGGCAAATGGGTTAAATGACCTGTATGACCTTGGGCAAAGCTTGACTTATGGTCTTTATCTTACAGATGAGAAAAAAGAAGGCCTTGAGCTAGAGTAGTAAATTGCTAGTTATTGCAGATTTCTCCCCCTTTTCCTCACCCCAATAACATCTCAGATCTATATATGACTGTGGTTTACAAAATGTTTTATATACACAATTTCAATTGATCCTCAGAATAAAATTTAATGTTGCATAAATATTATGACCATTTTATAGATGAGTGAAGTACCCTTCTCTAAGGTCAATTAAATGGTAGAGGCAGGATTTGAGCCTATATCTTCTGGGTTCAAATTCAGTGTTTTCTTCTTTTTTTATATTGAAATTTTATAGATATTTTTTGTTTTTATATTACCAAAATTTCTCTCGGTATCCCTGTTCCTTCCATCTTCCAGAGAGCCATCCCACATGACAATAATTTTAAAGAAAAAAAGAAAAATAAGAGGAAAAAATCCAAACGGATGAATACATCCAAAAAAATTTTATTACAATATTCCATACCCTTCAATAGAGTGAAGGGAAATGTGTTCTTATTTTTTCCTTCTGGAGTCATTTCTTTTTCTTTGCAATTCTGCAATATTCACATTTGACTTTTGTAGTTGTCATTCTTTCCATTTAAAATTGTTTTAGTCAAGGTATTTGTTTTCTTTGCTCTATTTCATTCTGTGTCAGTTCATCTAAATCTCCCATGCTTTTTTGACTCACCATATTTGTTATTTTTTATATTCATATACCACAATTTGTTTAGCCATTTCCAAGTTGATGTGCATCAGAACAGCAGCCCTTCTCCCAGACTGGCATCTTCAAACATCATTCAGAGGAGCAAACTGTGGAGAAGAGACCAGACATCCATGCCACCACCACCACCACCACTGCCACCAAAGAGGACAGTAAGGTAGCCTAGTCAAAGTAGTAAGGCACCTTGAGCGAGACATAGGAGACAATCTATGCCACGTTGGTCAAATCACTACTAGCAGCTTGACCACTAACTCCCCTTTGCTCTGGGTGAAGACACCTTAGAACTCAGAGCCAAGTAGTCAGTCAGAGGAAACAGTATCTCCCAGACTACCAGTCCTTTTCCACATCAGATCCTAACAACCACTATCAAGTTGAACTGCTCTTGTGGAGAGTAGGTCCACCATCCCCTACCACCATTATACCCCACCATTAACCAACTGCTACTATACAGGGGTTACATTCTCCATCTCCTCAGTAGCCACAACTGCTGAAGACCTCTTCCAAGATCTTTAACACTGTTAAATTTTTCAATATCTGAAACAAGTATGGTTTTTATCAAGAGAAATAATATAAATGAAGATATCATCTAATTGAAAGTAAATTCTTTCAATGCAAGAATTGCTTCATATATGCACACACATATACATATGTACATAAACACACATGTATAGATAGTTTTTCTTTATATGTATATATTGATAGGTATAGTTTTCCTGATTTTATAGGTCCTAACACAGGCTGACACATAGAAGGCAATTAATGAATATTAATTTTTTTATGTAGAGATTCCCCTGATAGTGATCAATGATATAACCAAAAGATACCATATGTATAAGCCAAACTATTTTTTTGTAATAGCAAAGCCTGGAAACTGGTAGATTCTTATCGTTTGGGTAATGGCCAGACAACTTGGTGCTATATGAAAGTAATAAAATATCACTGTTTTGTTAAAAATGATGAATATAATGAATACAGAATACCATGAGAAGATATCTGAACTGATACAAAACAAAGTAAGGAAAACAGTATAGACGATAACTGCAACAATGTAAATGGAAAGACAAACATCTAAATAACTAAATCTATGAAGCCGACTTGGCTTTTCTCAGTGCTCCTGCCACCGGCCACCAGAGCGAGCACCTGTGATTAAAAACACAGTCACACACCTCCTGGTTTGTCCATTTAAAGTCATTTCTCATGGTCTCACAAAAGGAACTGCAAACATGGCAGACAGTGGCTGTGCCTACTGTCATGTTGCTGCTGTGGGACACCTGCCAGTACCTTTTTCTCTTCTCATTTTTGTCAAGGGTCTTCAATCTCCCTGCCATCCCTGGCCATGAAACATTCACACATCCCTGCCCAAGGGCTAATTTTGTTAATTTCCTTCCTCCCCAAAAGGGAAGAACTACAAAGCCCAAAGGATTTGGTCAGAAGTATATTACTTATAACTTACATAACATGTTGGTCAAACCACATCTGGAATGCTGTAGCGTGTGTGTGTGTGTGTGTGTGTGTGTGTGTGTGTGTTCTTTCTGGTCTTTACATTTCAAGAGTATTATTGATAAGCTCCCTCAGGCAGAGAGGCAACAAGGAGTATTGGATAGAGAAGTGATTTCAAAGTCAGGGACATCTGGATTTCACTCTCCACGGTGAGATACTCACCTCAGCATAATGCCTGTGTGAGCCTGGGCAAATCACTTAACCTCTCAGTGCTTTAGGCAAATTTTTAAGTTGTAAGGAAGAAGCTGACCTGCATTAGTTGCATCTACATTGGAATAAGGAGTTTCTTTATCTGAGAATTCCCTACATCAGTGAAATCATAGGTTATGGCCCTAACCCCTGTCCTGTTAATAAATTAGGTATCATGGAGAAAGGTAACCAAGATGGGGAAGGGATGGAAAACTATTATCGTATTTTTGGAAGAACTTGTGATGTTTACTAGGGAAAAGGAAATACTTAGCATCAACATGAAAGCTGTTTTCATGTATTTGAAAATTTTTCATGTGGAAGAGATATTGGATTTAATCTGTAGAACTCCAGAAGGCAAAAAATAGGATCACTGATATACATTAGAGGGAGGCAGATCATAACTCAGTGTAAGGAAGAACATTTTAACAGTCAAAAGTGTTCAGAAAGAGAATAAACTGCCTCGTCAGAGAGCAAAGCCTTCATAACAAAACCCAAAGGAAGGCATCCTGGCATTCAGTGGGAGATTGGGCTAGATGATCTCTAATGTCTTCCCCAATGCTAAAATTGTGTAATTTTAAGTAGGTCACCAAAGGATTTTTAGCATAGGGAAAGAATTCCCCTGGGAACCAAAAATAGCGTGTCCTTTGGATTGAAGACACATCGAACTTTATATTCTAATAAGCATTTTAAAGTTTGTTTACTCTATCCTTGGAAGAGACATTGCTGCAAACCCTACTTAATTAATTAGGATATTTGGATCAGACCATTTCTGTTCTCACAAGAATAATGGAGATGGCTTTTCTTGCTGAACATTCCCCCATCTCTGTCTCCCCCTGCACCCTGCCACCCATACCCCAGTCCAGCATTCCAGAGTGTTTATCAAAGGAAGAGCTGTTTACAGAAATTAGCATCTTGCTTTTTGTCGCTAGAAATTTAGCATCCAGAAATGGCTAAAAGATTTTTCTGGTACTTCAAGTTCCTCTTGAATTATTCATCAGGCTAATTCAGGATGAATACCTTTCACTGGGACAAAGCTGTTGCTAAGCAGAAAGTTTGGGACAGCTAATAATGCAATGCTGCCTCTCCTTCTCCCCAGGAAACTCTCCTATTTTTACAATATTCAAGTACACCAAATTCAGCCCAGACATGCTTTGAGCTACTTCCTGGATACTGGACAACAGGGGAATATGGGAAGAGAAAAAGAGATTCATTACCTTTGTCAGGAAAACACTGAACCTAAATGAAAGAACAGAGAGAAAAAACAAGCAAGGTCCACTGTGCCACTTTAAATCCAGGTTGACTCTTTTCTTGATCCAAGAGCCTAATTCTACCAGGAGACTTGAATGAAATAATTTCAATACAAAAATTAAAAAAAAAAAGAATCACAAGGATACAGTTTGATTTTAACATAAAGAAGCTAATGTAGTTTCAAGTTTTCCATAATTCATCACTGGGCTCTATTATCTGTCCATCCATCCATCTATCCATCCATCTATCTATCTGTCTATCTGGGTGTATCTTCAGCTGTAAAAAATTATTAACTTGGTAGTGCATACAAGTCAGGAAAGAGTTCTTCCTTACATCTCATATTTATTCTACTCAAGTTCTAATAGTCATGAAATGGAGCATCTTTTAGAAGTCATCTTCAACCACTATTGGACATAATGAAATCATAATCCTAAGGTTGCTAGGGATGGTAGCTCTAAATGTTTATCTTTCCAGATCCAGGACATTAAAACAGAAACTAAATTAGCTAATGGTCCCATTTTGTCTTCATTATAACCGTATGTGAAATATCAAATTTAGTGAGCTTTGTCTTTCCATCTCATTTTCTACCAAAGATATAATTTCCTTTTTGCTGAGCCAATTTCTTTATTAACCAAGTGGGTTTTGGCAATAAAAGAAGCCTAGAAGGACAAAGCAAAACACCATCAAACTTTTCATCATTAGATGAGCTTCTGTCTTTTCTGAGGAGCTGCTTGATGAGACTCTATTTTTGGTCCCAGAATGACTTGCCTGATACTGGTCTAAAAAAGAGACTGCGAGAGAAGTAGGGAATGAAATAGGTATTGAAAGACAGAAAGAAAGGGGGAAAACACCCCTCAATTTCAACGACAGAAAGTAACAATTATCTAAATTCCCTTCATAATGTTTTACTAACTTCTTAAGTGCTGAGCATTTCAAACTTTTTTCTCAAAGAAAGAATATCTGGAATAGCTGAGTGTATAAACATCTACATTATCTATCTGTCTATACAGATATATATATATATATATATATATATATACACACATATTATATATAACATATATTACATATTAAATGTATATATGCATATATAAGTGCATATATATATATATATATATATATATACATACAGAATTCTGTCAGTAAGAGAGAAAACAGCTAGAAGAAAGAAAATGAAGAGGATGGAAAACAAGGCAACAAAGTGGTTTTATTTCCTCTATAAAAGAACAAAGGAATTTGTACTTGTCATCCTAACCTAATATTATTTCATGTTGTTTCCTGTTTTAAAAGGGAAAGCTGAATCCCATTTTTAAGCCCATGGTGGTGAGAACAATTCTGTCAGCAGGAGTTAGAGGCTGAAGACTTAAAGTAATCAATATGTTTCTCTGATCAGGATTTTGAAGTAAAATGTTTTTCTCATCTCTATTTGGGTACTGTTGATTTCCCTACTCAGTTTACGTATATATGAAATAAACAATTTAAATAATATAATTTAATATGTGATATATACCAAAATTAATATACTCTAAGCTAGAAAAATATTATATGAATATATATTTAAATTTAGAATTAAAATGAATTGTTAAAGGCTTCCCTATACAAACATCATAGATTCAGAAATGATGGTGGGTTTTTTTTTGGGATTTAGATTCTCTTGCTCCCCTCATGAGATACCATCCTCAACTGGGTACGGACATCACTCTATATTCTTGGATCTTTCTCATTAGCAAGACATGAAAGAAATGTGAAAAGATGGTTTACCTTTCTTATCCTATTGAGCTTATAACTGCATGCTATGTGACCTTCCATAAATCCCATTCTCATGAGCTCAATTTCCACACAAGTAAAATGAATAAATGAAAAAAAAGCAACAAACACTTAAGAGTGTTTCTTGAGTTCCAGGCACTGTGATAAATAAAATGACAGACTTGGCACCAAAGACCTACAAGATTGTTTTCAACTCTAATATTCTATAATTATCTGTTTATTTGGGGGGGTTTAATAATTTTGCATACAATTGTCAAATGATTGATTCATTGCTTTTTAGAGATGATCGAAGTTCTAAAAATCTTTATAAAACATATTAGGGACTAAGAAAGCTGGTGTGTCCATCAACTTTGTGAGAAGGATGTTCAGTTCTTTCTTAATAAGAGAGGAACAGGGACACAGGTGATCCAGAAGTAATTTATATGTGTTTGAACTCTGTATATTTATATTTGACTATGAATGAGACTGTCTAATATTTCAAAATATACTCAATAATAGTTCCTGTTCTGATTTCCTTCCCATTATGTTCTTGAATCTTTAGTTAACCATTTGAATATGATGCTGCCTTTTACCCTTTAATCCACTGCCCCCATGTCATCCCATCCTTGCCCTGCTAATTCTCAACCCTGGACACCCCCTCCATTTGTCTCTAAACTCGAAGTTCTCAATGTTGTGGAAGGAATCGACAATACTTTGCTGCTTGTTCCACTATAAATACATGCTTTCTAAGCTTACCTGGGCCCTTCTGACTACACGGGAACTTTTTGTTTGTTTTTTCTAAATCCCTGTTACAATTCCTTCTGTGTCTGTTCCATAATTCTTTCTTTGAACTTCTAACTCCACCTCAATTTCCCCCTTAGCAGAAAACCTTTCTATCTGAGATCGAGGTCATACATTATGACACTTCTCCCTTCCTCTCCTCCGTACCGCAAAACATCATTCTTTCTTTGTCAAGACTCTTTCTTCTGTATCAGAGGATGAAGTTTCTGTGCTTCTTACTATGGTTAATACAGCATTCTTTGGTCCCTCTCTATTTCTATAGGACTTTTATTGATTACCTCTTCTCTGTCCCCCATCTTCAACGTCTCCCTCATTGCTGCTCCCTACTCACCAATCTATGAACATGATCGGTTCTCTTATCTTAAAAAAAACAACACACCACCCATTTTCTTTGATTCCAATGTCACATACTTTGATTGCATTGTATCTCTCCCTTACTGATAAAATTTTAAAAAGAGTAGTTTGTGTTCTTTCTTTATTTCATCACCACTTACTTACTTGCTCCTCAGTGCCTTATAACATGGTTTTTTTCTCACCAATTTTACTGAAACATTTTTTCTTGTCTTTCACTGATTTCTTACTAGTCAGATCTCTTCACAAGTCTTCCTTCTTGACTTTTCATCAGTATTTGACATAGGAAAGCACACTTTCAACTAGATAGGTGAATTCTGATCCCTTGGTTTCCATCACTTTCTCTGCTATGTTTTCCTTCTACATATCTGAATATTTCTTTGCCTCCTTTGTTAGTTCATTTTTCTTCTCCTGTTTTCTTCTTCTTTCTTTCTTTCTTCTCCCTAAAAATTCCAAGAGCTATCTTGTATCCTACTGTTTTCTCTCTTTATACTCTCTTGGAAATCCCATGGCTCTTATTATTTTCTCTATGCACAATTAGACCTTGAACTTGAGTTGTTAGTAAGATCATAAAATCATGACTCAAAATGAATTGTGTACACACAATCCCCTTTTGTTAAAATGTCATCTCTTTGAGAGAGAGGACTCTCTTTCTCTCCCTTTCCCTCTCTCTCTCCCTCTCTTTCTCTCTCTCTCTCTCTCTCCCTCCCTCTCTCCCTCCCTTTCTGTTTCTCCCTCTCCTTACCCATCTTTGTATCTGTGCACTAAATCTCAAATTAATCTGTCCATCCATAATCTTGTGCTTATGGCTCAAGCCTCCATTTCTAACTGCTTGATGTTTTTCTCTATCTGCTCTTCTGACACCTAAAACTCACCATATTCAAAATCGAATTTTTTATCTTCGTAAAAATCTGCCGCCTCCCAACTTCCCTATTTCTGTGGATGTTATCACCATTGTCTCAACCACTTATGGTTAAAACCTTTGGAGAGACCTTTGACTCCTCCCCCTCTCCACCCCTCTCTCCACCCCACATCCCCAAATCCCTCTCAGTCCTCCCTTGACAGTTTCATTCTCATTCATTCTCTCTACTCCATTTTGCCAACCCTTATTTAGGAATATGATAGTAGAGGGAGAAGAAAGTGTCATGAGGGAGAGGAAGGTAAGTCAAATGTTTTAGAAAGAAAAGTAAACACTTTAAAGGTTAAAGGGTATTGGATTAAGGTAATTAAGGGGTCAATGGCAGCATTATGGAGAGCAGCTTTAATAGAAAGGTAAAGGGACCACATCAGATTGGAAAGGGCAGGGAAATGAATAGTGAGAAAGTGGAGGCACTGAGGAGAGACCACTTTCTAGAAGTTTACCAGTGAATAACAGGCTCTGTATTTGAGTATTTGGCAAGATCATTAAACTTGGCACCATAATTATTTGTATTCACCTTATCCTTCTCTACTAAATTGTAGGATCTTTCTGAGTATATTATACTTACATATATGTATACACATATATACATATAGTTTCCACTTTTGTATCCACAGTAGTTAGTAGTATTTTATACATATCAGCTTCTTAATAGATATTTATTGAATTGAACTGAAACCAAATGGTGAAATTCTGGCTCAGGCTGAACAAAAAATTTCTCAGCTTCCCTAAAAAGTTTATCTTAATAGGGTTGTATTGTTTCCCATTTCATGTGGACATAGATTGCAGTACCTCACACTGGTAGACTAAGGCAGCTAGATGGCACAGTAGATAAAGCACTGGGCCTGGAGGCAGGAAGACTTGAGTTCAAATTCAACCTTCAATATCTCCTAGCTGTGTGACCCTGGGATTGTAACTTTACCTCTATTTGTCTCACGTTCCTCTGTAAAATGGGGATCATAGTAACACCTAACACCCATGGTTGTCATGGGCATAAAATGAGATATTAATTGTAAAGTTCTTGGCACGGTGCCTGGCACATAGGAAGTCCCGTATAAATGTTAGCTATTATTGTAACATATCATCACCTAGCGGGCCTTGGTCTAATGTCTCCCAGTATTTTTCTGTCATGTACTCCCTTGGGGTATGGATATAAATAAAGACTTTATTTTAAAAGTTTTCATTTTCTACTAAGGCTAGGAATAAAAGTAATAAAAACCGTTGTAAAAGTAGATAAGGACTATGGCTACAAATGATTTACCTAGTGGGAAGAGATGATCAAATAAACAAACGAGATTTTTCACAGTTAATATACCTGTGGGAAAGACCTTGTCTTAAATGCAGTCCAGGACTCAGAGTGAGGGGAATTTGGTTTTAAATCCCACCTGGGACACTTATAGGAACCTCAAATGGCTCCTTGAAGACATCTTCTAAGCCAGAGGTGGGAAACCTGCAGCCTTGAGGCCACATGTGGGCTTCTAGGTCCTTGGGTGCAACCTTTTGACTGAGTCCAAGTTTTACAGAACAAATCCTTTTATTAAAAGGATTTGTTCTGTCAAGTTTGGATTCAGTCAAAGGGCTGCACTTGATGACCTAGAGGGCTACATGTGGTCTCAAGGCTGCAGTTTCCCCAGCTCTTGTCTAAGTAATAGATTGCAAATGGCCTCAAGGACTCACATTGTTATAATCACAGATATTTCCATGTATCAATGTCATCTACTTGTGATTATATTTCAACTCAACATATATAGGATCTTTTTAACAGATAGAAATTGATCAAAATGTCCTCAGATGCTCAGGAAGGCAATAAAGTTCCCAGTCCCTGGAAGTATTCAGGAAGAGGCTGGGTGACAACTGCTCAGGTTTTTTTGTAGAAGAGATTCCTGCTTTGTGTAAGGATTAGATTAGGAAACCTCCAGGTACCTTATAATTCTTAAATGAAGATTTTGTGATTTTAACTGAGAGCTTGTTGTTTAGGTGGATGAGAAAAAAGTTGACAAATGACCTATGGTTTTGGAAACAGGATTGTATGATATTGAATGAAGAGGTCATTGTGTTGGCTATTCTAATATTCTGGTTCTACAATTTATACCTTTAAACCTATGGGATCATTTGGGAAGAGAATAATTGTGGTGTATGAATGTTAACAGAATTTCCATGAGTTGTCAGGAACAATGAGTATGGAGAATTAGGTGAAGTATGGGAAGGCATAGGAAATGAAACAAAGTGAAGTAAATAAAATTGAGTGAAGAAAACAACATATACAATGACTCCAACAATGACAATGGAAATAATATCATAAATGACAAATGAAACTCAACTGACAGAAGGACTGATTAACCCATCCATAGTCCTATGTTCAATTCAAAGGGCTCTGACCCACCCTAGCTCATTTCACAGGCAACATCCCAGATTGCTTGATAGGGCAAATATTCATATAAAATCACCTGGTCTATGAGAACACTAAGGTTTCAGGACAAGGGTTCTTGATCTTTATTCGTGGACCCCTTTGGCAGTTTCATGAAGCTCATGTATCCTTTCTCAGGATGAGATTTTTGAATCAGTAAGATTAGAACATACATAACAGTACAAAGGAAATCTATTAGAGTGAAGGAAAGATGTATTTTTTTTTTCTCATTACATCTCCTTGGGAGTTGTCAGTGGACTCTAGGTTGAGAGCTTTTACAGTAAGAAGTTAAGTAAAATGACTAAAGTCACCTAATTTAGGGAGCTAGCACTAGGATACTGGCTCCCTAATTCCTATTTTAATGGGTATTTTCTCCCACTAAATTGACAGAGATGATTTGACTCTGGGAAGGTAACTCCTGAGCAACATAGATTAAGATTTATAATGTCTTAGACATTCTGCATCCATGTGTTTCCACCAGCAGAAGACTATAGCCAGGAAAATGCTCCTTTCGTGAGAGTTAGCACAGGAAACCACTTGGCTCAAATATCCATTACTCCATCCAATTGGATTGGGCTTCATGGAGCATGAACTTAACCACAGGTTTGTGACAGAAGATGCAAATAAGTCACACCAATTCGTGGTATTTATTAAAAATTCCATCAAAACTCCATTGAGCTCCATACATTTGTATAATTTTTCAAATGGTATGTCATTGGAGGCAACACCCGTGTGGTTAGAGACATAACTGGCAGGCAGATAAAAGGGCCTTATGGTGGGCTTTTGTCCAGGAAAATATAGCAGCAGTGCAGTTTGGTTGTATGGTGACATATGATTCATCAGTCAACCCTTTCAGAGGAAGAAACTGAAGTCCTCTTTTCTCTACCCCTTTTCTATGCTCTCCTGGCATTGCCAAGTCCAAGTGAAAATAGCAAGAAGAAAACATCAATACACAAGTATTTATCAAGTACCTATTTGGGGCCAGGAGTTAGGCCCTGGGAATACAAAGACAAACCAGAAGCAAAACAGTTTCAGACCCCAAGGAGATTACATTCTTAAGAGGGAGACAGCCTGTACACATAGAGGTATATTTAGCATGTACAAAATAGGTACAAGGCAACCTTGTACAGGGGTATAGAGAGTAGATGGCATTAGCACTTAGAATGAAGATCTCATAGGAAAAGTGGTGCTTCAAGGTGCTTAAGGTTTGAAGGATAACAAGGATTCCAGGATGTAGACATTAGGAAGATGTATATTCTAGGTATAGGGGACAATCACCACAAAAGCACAGAAACAGAACAGAGTGCTGTGCAAGTCTGTATCAGAGAGTGTATAGAGAGGAGTAATATATTAGAAGGCTAGAAATGATAGAAAGTGAGGTTATTAAGACCTTCAAATGCTGAACGGAGTAGTTTACAATTATACAGAGGTAATAGGGAACCACTGGAGTTGATTGGGTGGGAGAGTGACTTGTTCACATCTGGGCTTTCAGTAAATGGCTTTGGTACAATGTAGAGTATGGACTGAAGGAGAAAGAGATGAGGTAGGACAACTAATTCGGAGGTTATGGTAATAATTCAGTAGAGGGGATGAGGAATTGATTTAGGATGGTGGATATTTGAGTGGAGGGAATAGTAAGAAAGTGAGATACATTGTAAAGGTACAAATGATGATATTTGACAATGGAAAGTGAAAAGTCAAAGATGATACCAATTTGGAGAACTCAGGAGATTGGAAGGACGGTGGTGCCTTTGACATAAGTAGGGAAGTTTGGAAGATAGTGGCCTGAATCCTCCCTTCCCTCAATTATTGAAATGCAGCTATACACTCAGATCTCATTATGACAACACACAACAATACCAAGGCATTAATGTGCTCCAATTTTTAAAAAATGTTTTTTAAATAATTTAATAAAAAAAATCTTTCCTTGACGGCTATTGGATTCAATTATTTTGTCTCTACATTGGATGCAAAAAGAAGGAAAATAGTTTCCTGCATTCTTAAGGATTATCCTGATGCAATTTAACCCCTTCTTATAAATTGGGGCTATTATAATGAATATGTATGCCCTGTGTTTTGTAATCAGTAATTCCCACAGGACCTTCAGGGATACTTGCCCTTAATGAAGGAGATAAGCATTTATGTGGTAGGTACGTACTGTGCTAAACTCTTTACAAATATTATCTAATTTACTCCTCTCAACAACCCTGGGAAGTAGGCACTATTAATATCCCCACTTTATAACTGATGAAACTGGAGCAGATAGAAAAGTTAGATGATTTGCTCATAGTCACATAGCTAGTTGGTGTCTGGAACTCTATTTGAACTCAGGTCTTCCTGATTCCAGGTCCACTTTATTTATCTATTGTATCACCTTGCCTTTCTGTCTATTAATGAATTGTAGGTTATTATTTTTTTTTTGCAGCTTAAACAAAAATAAAAAACAACAAAAAATTTTAAAATGTTACCTCTTTGTTATATTTTCAGTTCAATTAAGACTATTTATTAAGTGTCTTTGAGTACAAGACACCATATTAGATTCTAAGAATACAAAGATAGACAAAGCCAAAATAGAACAAACCCTCAAAGACATTTCAATCCACTGAAAGGCATTATATGCAGCTAAATTAGATTTCTATCTTCCTTCTCTAATGTCCCCCTTCCCACCAATTCATTCTGTATTATAAAGCTGCAGCTTTAATGTGCTTATTATTTCCTATAACTGCCGTACATATTGGCTCAAATTTTGTGAGGACATATTGAGGGATGAAGGTAAGGAAAAATTAAAATAGGAAGCATGAAAGCTTGGTTAATTTATTTTCTATTTTAGTATACATAATGTTTCGTAGACTATTCTGGGGGGAAATGTAGTTATCTCCTTGTTTTATAAACTTATAAATATGTATTCCAAAGATTGAAAAACACTACTTTTTTATAACCAAAGCAAAAATATTCAGGAAAATCTCTTTTGTGGTTGAGTTGTTTCAGTAGTATCCAACTCTCTGTGATCCCATTTGGGGTTTTCTTGGCAACAGTACTGGCATGGTTTGTCATTTCCTTCTCTAACTCCTTTTACAGAGGAGGAAACTGAAGTAAATGGGTTAAATGATGTGCCTGTGGTTCCATAGCTAAGGGTCTGAGGCTGGATTTGAACTCAAGAAGATGAGTCTTCCTGACTTCAGCCTTGGTGTTCTATCTACCATGCCACTTAGCTGCCTGGGAAAAATAACCTACCTTTACTCCAAAAATGTACATGTTTGTAGATCTTGGCATCAATAAAGTTTTTTTTATTGAATTCTGTAATTCTTATACCTAATATTTTTAATCCATTTTTCTTTTAAATTTTTTATTCTGTTTCTACCATATTCAGAAAACATCATGGAAAGTCTCCTGAGAGTAATAAAACACCTGGGAAACTCCTGGCTATTTTCCAGGAAATGTGTAAATGAATGAATGGGCAGCTCTATGCTTCACAATGTTCAAAAAACTTTAGATTAAAGTGTTATTTTCTTTCAAAGTCAGTTTTTTGTCTCAGTGTTGAGTGAATATTTTTTTTACATTCTATCATATATACACACATCATATAAAATACTTTTAATTGAATGAAAGAAAAATGTGATATTTGAAAATGGATAAACATGGGGGAAGTAATTTTTTTAAAGAATTTTCATAAAGGTGTGGATATTTTTGCAACGTTTTAGGAAATAGATTTCATATCCTGTGAGCTTCATGTCCTGTTTCGTTTACAGGAAGAAAGTTGAAGACATATTTTCTTTCTTGAATGATTTATAAGGTAACAAAAAAATAAATGTATATGCATATTAATGGATGAGTTCATCCAGATCATGTTCATGGTCATAGTTGTTGTGTGAATTTCCCTTTATCATATACTCTTATACTTTTTCCTCTTTTTGTTTTTCTGTCCCCTCTTTACCAAGAATGGGAGTTACTGGCTAGGAAAGCGAGTTGAGCTGAATCCCAGATCCTTCTTTCACCTGATTGTTGCCAACACATCCATCTATTTAATTAAAATAGTTCTCAGTCTAACTGCCTTTTTTAGAATCTGGGGTAATTTAGAATTATTAAATATATATGTCCAGAATTGCTTAAAATTAAGCTCTGTATTTTATAAATGTGAATGTCTTCTTTAAACTTGGTGAGGGGGTTTGCCACTCTAGCTAGTTCCTAATTCTTGTTGACCAGTGTCTTAGGCCATGTTTAGGGACCTGGGATAGTAGACGGGAAAGGAGCCAAGTGTTTGTGCTGCCTTACTACAGAATTTGAATTCTCCACTTTTCAGTGACAACAATTCTTTTTCTAATATCTTGGTTATTGTGAATGCAACCATCAACTCATTAATATCTCTATTACTACTAATGATACTCATTTAGACTCATAACTCTGGAGCTGTTTCTGACCTTTCTCATCCAATCAGCTGCCAACTCTGTTTTGCCTCCAAAATATCTGTCACATCTGGTTCCTCCTCTGCTGTCACATCAATTATTCTTAATCAGTCCCTTGTCTCTCCTCCCTTAGATTATTGTAAGTCCCTTCATTGTTTCTCCTATCTCTGGTCTAGCCCCTATCCAACTCATCTTCCAAAGTAATGCCTCAGTAATCTTCCTCTATTCAGAAATATTTATGTTGAATAAAATATGTTCTCCTAACCATGTCATTCAAGGTCTTCTGCAACTGTAATGCTACAACTTAATATATTTGTGATATGATACTAAACTTCATGTATTTTATATTTTAGTCAAACTGGGCCATTTTCCATATTCCATTTTCATGATATGCCTTTGCTTGCCCTATCATAAATGCTTCAGATGGGCTAAAGAATCCCTTAACCCCAGTATTCATCTGTCCATCCTTCTCTTTCTTAAAGATATCACTTCTTTCTTGATAACTTTTTTAGCTTGTTTTTTTATTGGATCTATCATTTATCTCTAGCTCTGAAGGTCAGTACCTGCTTTATGATGCTTGTTCCTTGAAAGGAAAACTATGGCAAATCTAGACAGCAGAGATATCACCTTGCTGATGATATGACAAAAGTCCATATAGTAAAAGCTATGGTTTTTTCCAGTCACAATATATGACTATGAGAGGTGGATTATAAGCAAAGCTGAGCACTACAGAATCAATGCTTTTGAACTGTGGTGCTTGAGAAGATTTTGAGAGTCCCTTGTTCAGCAAGGAGATCAAATATTTAAAGAAACTGATTCTGGCTATTCACTGGAAGGTCAAATACTGAAGCTAAATCGTAAATACTTTGGTTTCATAATGAGAAGACATGATTCATTAGAAAAGACTCAGATGTTGAGAAAGACTGAAGGCAAAAGAAAAAGGAAATGTCAGAGGATGAGACAGAAAGATAGTGACATGGAAACAATGAACATGAACTTAGGCTTTGAGAGATAGTAGAAGATAGAAGGGCCTGGCATGCTATGGTCCATGGGATCATGAAGAGTCAGACAGGACTGAATGACTAAATAACGACAACTGCACCTGCTTTCATCTTTGTAAGAATTGTCTGGAGCAGTGAGCAGTTATGTTGACTTGCCTATGTGGCATAGGCCAGATTGTCAGAGATAAGATCCAAACCCAGATGTTCTTGACCCTGAGGATGGCTTTCTATCCATTATATTATCTCTAAATATTTCTGTAACATACAAAAATTATCATTTATAAAGCAAGCACTTCACTTACATTCTCATTTGATCAGAACAACAAACCTGTGAAGAAAACACTGCTATTTCCATTTTACAGAGAAGGACACTAAATCCCCAACTGACAAGTCAATGTTTTCTGTAAGGCCTTTACTGAAGGATGACTGAACATCTCAGGGGATATATTATTCCACTGTGGGATGACTAATTATAAATATTGTATTGTGAGTCAGAGGTTGTAAGTTCAAATATTGACTGTGACCATGGGCAATATGTGACCATAGGTGACCTCAAAAGTTCTTTTCTCTTTCTAAATTTGTGATCCTATGACCTCAGAATATCTTGAATTGTCAAAGAGAAGTGAGGTATTCTCCATGATCACAAACTCAAATGTCAAGCAACTTACATAAGGCATATAAAACAAAATGATATATAAAGACAATGCATTGTCTGCAAATTTTATACCAAGAAGAATGGAAATTAAGATATGTCCCATACTCCCTTAAAGCCTCTAAGATTTTTATCAAATGAATGGAACAGAATCTGTGCAGAGGAGAATAGGATTTGGGTGTTGTGGGGGAGAGGATAATGGGGGAAAGACTGAAGTCATTACTGAACACCTACTATGTACATTTTGGATTTGTGTGTGTTTTCTTGGAGTGTTCTTTGCCAGCTTAGATGCCAGTGACCATGAATGGATGAACTGCATGCCCAGAACAGGATTTCCTTCTGAAAACACTTGAAAGCGTAAAATTTGTACCTTGGGTCCAAGAATGCTCAAAATGATTAATGAGTATGCAACCCTCAGTGGACAGATGTTCTTTCTTTATGCTTACCTCATATTATAGCAAAATAACATTTCAGTGAACACTAAATTAGTATAAAAATCCCGCAAAAAACCAAACTGAAACAAAATGAGTCTGTGTATCCTCCAGTTTTGTTAAGCTATGTTCTCTAAGACCCAACTTATATCCAAGCATTGAGAGGCAGCGTGGAGTCATGGTCAGAGAATCCACCTCTGAGTCAGGAAGACCAATAATCAAATCCCTTCTGCAATGCACAGAATTTCATTCCTGGATAAATTATTTGACTCCCTGATGCCTTAGACTACTCTCTAATGCTTTTAGTTGAAGAGAAAAGGGAAGCTCTTTATTAATGGAAGGAGATTGTTCTTTGGAATAGTGCTTTAACAATGAAATTACCCATCTGATTGTTATGTTATCCCGTTTTTAGGTACATAGAAGTTACCTTTACGTTTAAAACACTATTTCACCAATTCGGTTCCAAAAAAAATTTTTTTAAGTAGCTACTATAACCAAGGAACTGTGTTAGGCTGGATTTACGGACAAAAATACATCTCCGCTCTCAAAGAGTTTGCATTCTATTAGAGGATTGTGATGGCAAGTAAAATAAGATCTTTTGCTGTTTTTGTTTTAGTTTAATCAAGAAGTATAATGCCTCTGTTTGAATGTGATTGAGGAAGATCTTTCCCATCCATTGTCAGATCTGGGAAGATTTGTTAGAAGGTCCACGCCTTTTCTTAATGAGGCACTGGTTCCCAAGGATGTGATGTCCTCTGGCTCTAAAAAGTGTATAAAACTCTGAGGTGTAGGTTTAATTTGAGGCTTACTGACTGGAAGACTCTGGGAATCTGCTAAAGGAGCTCTTCCCCCCCACCTCCTCTTTTGTCATGCTTCCCTCTCTGGTAACTATGGTCAGACAGTTGGACCAATCTGTTGAATTCAGGCAGAAGAAGCCATGTCTGTTGTCTTTAAATTTCTCTGTATTTTCTTTGAATTTCAGGGTGCTAACTCCCCTGAAGTAGGTGAATGATATATGTGCTTGGTTAAAGAAATGATACATGTGCTTGATTAAAGTGATTGTTTACCCTGTGAAAGTGACTTTCCTTTTATTAATGCAGGTCCAAGAACCTGTGATAGCAGGCCCCCTGTATAGGTTGGGGTGCTTACTGATACAGGGATATAACTCTCCTCTATCTCACCTCCCACTCTTGGTCTCAAAATACTTTTCTCATCTACTTGTCATACTGCTGGAAATTTCACCATTAGGGATTCATGCCTTTGGATTTAAATGCATTCTCTTTTAAAATACAATATTCCTGTCAGAGATAAGACATTAATCTTGTGTACTAATCATTCAAAATCTTGATGCATATAGATTGTCAATAGGTTGTTAGATAGCTGAGAATAGAACACTATGGGAATAGTGGGAGGGTAATTTTGGAACCTTTAAAATTGAGTTGCCATAATTTAAGTAGAATGCTGACACACTTTCTCCACTAAGATCCTTATTTGATGCCTCATAGAAACTAGAGGTTGAAGAGACTTCATTCATTCATTCTAATTCATTCATTCAGTCATTCATTCTAATCTCCTCATTTTATATAAAGAAACTGAGAAATTTACACAAATTTACAAAGGGAATAATGGATCCAGGATTCGGACATCAATCTGTGACTCCAAAGTCAATCTTTCCATCACTTCTCATGGCATGGCATGGAGTTGACACCGAGTTCTTATAAAGCCAACCAACACCTTTTTTTTGGTCTGTCTAAACCCTCTCTGGAACTCTAGGTATGAAAAAATAAATAAATAAAGTTGAAAGAGAAAGTGTGGGGAAGGGATTACAAAGGTAAAGCCTTTGTTTTATGATTTTTGCCTTAGGCCTGGCTTGGCCTGGGTTGCTTAGTGTCCATGAGGTTTGATTGGAACTGTCTTTCCAGTAGCTAAGCCAGGAGCGTCACCTGAAGCTGAACTGACATAAAGGATGTTTCAATTCCTTTTATTGTCCAAGATGGTTAAAAAATGGAGGGGGACAATCTGGTAGAGAGAAAAACAGTGCTGAATTCAGTCCCTAGTCAGAAGACCTCAGTTCATGTCCTGCCATTTTCACTTTCTAACTATGTGACTTTAAAGTCCTTTAACCTTACTGAATTTCAGTTTCCTTATTTGTAAAATGGGAGCTGTCTAATTTAGAGGGTTGTTGTATACATCAGATGAGATAATGCACATAAAGTACAGGTCCCCAAGGGTTTGAAAGGTGCAATAGAACTTGAAATCTGCCATTTATCTCATTAAATACTTGGAAATCTAAGCATACAGCCCATCATCATGATCAAAAAAAAAAAGAAAGAAAGAAAAATAACTTTTCTGAGTGCAGAGTGAGAAGTATTTAATTTCATGAAAAACAGTCTATATAATTCTATAAGTTACTGAACGGGTGAAGTATCATGTTTAAAGGACTATTTTGGGAATTATGCATATGAGGTCTCTCAGTTTCTACTTTCTTTTCATTCTAAGCCTTGACCAGTTTTCTGTCTGCCTTCAAATGTGATAACAGAAAGACATTCATTCTATAATATTTATGAAACTATTAAAATAGGTTTCCTGTATTCTATTTTTAGTAGATGCTAAGTGATATTATAGTTATTCAAATAACCAAGTAATCCTGGCTGCAATGCCTGTTTACTACATATAACATGTCATTTCTGAGGTGTTTCTATTTATCTCCATCTCAAGTGGAATGAAATTAGAGTAAGCTATTTGTATCTTCAGAGCATATTCCTATACTATAGAGAACGTGTCTCTGGCATCATGATGACAGCAGAAATGGTCTTTGTCAGTGACAACAAGTTCTCACTCAGTGACCCTGTCATTTATCTCTGGGGTGCCAATCTCCTGTGCCTTTTATGAGCCCAGTTGAAGAAGTTTTAGATTGACTGCTTAGTCAACCTTTACTGAGGGTGAGAATATCCAGATTGCCTCTGAGACCAAGCACAGAAAATTACATGCACACACACACACACAATATCACACATACACACATGAGCAAATTACCTTTGTTCAAGTTTGATGTTGGCCTATTGATAATGAAGACATCATGTGAGAAAAGTACCGTTGCTCTCAGGAAGATACATGTTCGATAAAGGAAAGTGAATTAGTTTGAACATCTGGATGTGACAAGCTTGTTCGCTCACACTGGATAAACACATTAGTTAAATGTTTCTAACATGGCAATTAGCAATGACATTGTTTAGAGTACTGGCATTAAAGCAGAATTTACAGAAGTCTCCCTAGTTAATGATCCTTTGAGAGAAATGGGAAAGTTTACACTTGGGTAGGTGCTAGGATTTCCAAATGTTTGGCTATATCCTCAGAGAAGCTGAATATTTGGCTTTCAAATTTTAAATAGAAGTTTGTTTTTGAGAAACTATTACCATGATAGAAACCTAAGAATGCATTCACTATCCAGAACAAGTCACAGCCTACACCAAGCATGTGGAGGAAAAAGAAGTAGCTTTATTTTGTGCTGCTAGAAAGGGGAAAATTGGAATTAGTGGGTCAAAGTTACAGGGGACCAAGACTGGTCTCAATCTAAGAAGTATCCTAATCATCAGAGTTGCCTAAGAAAAGAATGAGTTCTTTTTTGAAATAGTCTTTTGCTAAGTGTTGGAAAAAAGCATAGATGAATTCCTATCAAAAAGACCTTAATGAATAGTTATATTAGTGAGCTCTCTCTCTTTCTCTCTTCTTTTGTCTCTCTTCCTCCTTCTTTTCCTGTCTCTTCCTCTCTCTCTTTTTCCCTCCCTCCCTCCTTCTCTCTCTCTCTCCTCTCTCTTCTCTCTCCTTCTCTGTCCCTTTTTCTCCTCTGTCTCTTTCTCTCCCTCTCCCTCTCTGTCTCCTCCCCCCCCTTCCTCCCTCCTTCCCTCTTGATTTGTTAAGCACTTTTATTGTGTGTCAATTACCGAGATAAGCATGGGGGATAGAAATAAAAGCATTCAAGCTCCTTGAGGGGCAATATTCTGATGAGGGAAAAATCACCCATAAAGGAGAATGAGAAAGAGGGAAGTGACTCTAAGTATGGCTACACAGAAATGGCCAGGAAATGAAATATAGGCTTGGACTTGGGGAAGATAAGGTCAAAGATGGCATTACACGGCCCAGGGTGGTTTCAAGTGCAGTCTAAAGTTCTGATGGGGAGGAGGTAGAAATGATGGTCCAACTAGAGCCTGGATGACTGAGAAGAGGGTTTGCTTTGAGAATAGACCACTTGGTGTCGCGTGGAAAAGAACTCTGACTCACAGTCACATATAGTCCTGATAGGAGCAAGATTAGAGGGCTAGAAGGGACCTTAGAAGTCATTTGCCCTAAACCCCTCATTTACAGATAAAGATACAAAACTTTAGAGAGATTAAGTGGCTTGCCCATGGCCATACAATCTGTGTCCAAGATTGAACTTGATCCTAAGCCTGGAATACTCTACTAGACCATGCTGCCTTTTGCTACACTTATTTGTTGCTGCTATTGTTGTGTAGTTGTTTCAGTTATGTTAGACTCTTCCTGACCCCATTTGGGGTTTTCTTGGCAAAGACAATGGAGTGGTTTGTGTCATTTCCTACATAGCTGTGATTTAACACCAAATTTCTGACTCTAAATTCCATATTCTTTTAACTACTTTCCATTCCAGATAAAAGATTCAGGACAGTTTTAATTAAAATTTACCCTCCTTTCCCCAAGTCTTTATAATCCACTAACTATATTCTTTTTTCTCATAAATCCAATATTGTACATAAATATGTTATTTTCATTTTAAGCATTGCATAGTTTTACTGTGGAAGATGTAGAATTAGGGACTTTCAGACCCTGAGGTCCCCCTGAGTTTGTTAGTCCTTTGATATACTATGCTTAATGTTAAACAAAGTTCACGGACGTGATAGGTGATAACTGACAGAAGGATGAAGTATACCACACATCATGAGCTCTAGGAGAAGAGCCAAGTACTGTAATGAACCCTAAAGATAGATAATCAACATAACTGGAATTCATTTTGTGCTAGTTTAGAGATCAGTGTTGTAGTGACACCTTCAATAAGTGAGCCTTTGAAAATATCAGATGGGGTAGGGACTGTATTTCTATTCTAAGGGTAGGGGGAGGGAACCCAACACCTTTAGATTTCTGAGCTTTTATCTGACCTCTTGTGTTTAGGCAATCTGGTGATCCTCTCAGAGCTTCTCTCTCTACCATCCCTCCATCACTGAAAAGTTCATGTTCTCTTTCTGCTATATAAGTCAAGTGATCATTGTCTATATAGTAGTAAACCAGAGAACCAAACTTTAAATAGATTTCACATCATTTTTATGGTAAAGGATTGATATTTTCATTGGGCTTCTATGCTTGTATGCTTTATCTAGTAAGGCATTTTTATGTCCTTGTGGCAATTGAGTAAGAGAATTTCTTCTCTTTTCTCTGGAACATATATTGAAACCAGAAAAAGAAATAAAATACTTTTAATTCCTGTCATCATAAGTATGTCTGATATGGAAAAGTTATGTCTGATGGAAAAAGGCAAACAGTTCTGTGCATATTGAAAAGTGGGGAGCCAAGAATTGGAAGATATATAAGTGGTGCACAGTAAGTAAGACTTGAGATTAACAGGGTGAGAAATAAGGAATGAAAACCACTAGAGGGTATAATGCCGTAAATAGTTATGATCAGGGTCAGACAACCTCTAGAAAGCCAGTAATTTTCAGGACTTTAGCACAGCGCTTGGCACATGGTAGGTGCCCAACAAATGTTTGTTGATTTCCTGAAGCTAGGAAAAATATTCAAGGGCAAGTAGGCTACTGCTGTTTCTTCTTTCTTGTCATAGAGAAAACTTAGCTTAATGTGCCATAACTAAAATGCTGATGGTTCTTGGGAAGGTGTTGGAGTAGCCTTAGCTTGTTTCCATTATGACTATGATTAACAGTTGCTATCCAGTTATCCCAGACCATCTCTCCTCCCTGAATTTTGTAACACTGATTTCTCCTGGATTTCCTCCTCTCTCACTGATGATTCCCAGGATCTTTTGCTGTATCATTATCCAAATTTCCTATATGTGAATATTCCTGCAGAGCTCTGTCCTGGACTATCTTTTCTTTTTTACTCTTTCTTGATCAGAGATCTTATTAGTTACCATGAGTTCAAACAATATTTCTTTGAATTTGACTTCTAAATTTATACATTCAGCAATCATTTCTCTCCTAAATTCTGGTGTTGCATCACCAATGCCTAATGGAACTTTCTGTTCGATGTCTCAAGGCAATAGAAACTCAGTATGTCTGACATAGAACTTATTCTATTTTCCCATAAACCTACTACTCTTCTTCCTAACTTTTCTATTTCAGTTTAGTTTACTGCTTTTCTTTCAGTCAAAAATACTTGATTCTTCACCCTTCCTCATCCTCATATCCCAGGAAGTTGTCAAATGCTGTCAGTACTATTGCTAAAAACCATTTCTTACATCCATGCCATTCTCTCCTCTTCTAGAGCCATCACTCAGGTTCAAGCCATCATTACTTCTCATATGGATGCTTAGCCTCCTACTTCTCTAATCCATCTTCCATATAGCCAGCAAACTGATATTCTTAAAGAATTGGTCTGATTATGTTATTTCCCTCCTCAAGAAGCTTAGTAAATCTCTATTGCCTCTTTTTGTTTTTGTCCAGTTGTTTTTCAATCATGTCCAACTCTTCATGATCCCACTTTTGGGGTTTTCTTGGCAAAGATACTGTAGTGGCTTGTCATTTCCTTCTGAAGTTCATTTGACAAATGAGGAAACTGATGCAAAGAGGGTTAAGTGACTTGACCAAGTTTACATAGTAAGTGTCTGTGGCCAGATTGAATTTAGGAAGTTGAGTCTTCCTGACTCCAAGACTGGCCCTCTAGTCATTGTGCCATCTAGCTGCCCTATTGCCTCTAGGATAAAATAAAAATCTCTCTGGCATTTTTAAACATTTTATGTCCTGGCTCCACACTATCTTTCTGAATTTAATTAACATTATTCCCCCTCAATATACCCTTGCCACGTGGCTAAACTGGCTATTTGTTGTTCTTCATACATGCCACTTCATTTTTCTTGACCATGCCTCATTCTGTTGTAAAATATTCTATTTACTCCCTCTCTTCCTCTAAGGTCCAGCTCAGATGCCAACTCTTAGGGGAAACTTTTCCTGATTCTTCTAGTCATCAGTTGTCTCATTCCACAAATTACATAGCCTTTAATTACTCAGCATTTAATATGCATTTCTCATATTTTCTATATATTGTACCTCAAGATGAAATGTTAAGCCCCTTGAAAAATGGTATTATTTCGTCTTTGTCTTTATAACCCCAGCACAGTTCCTCTAATGTAGTAGGTACTTTATACATTCTTAGGGTTAATTGTGAAGTAAAAAGTGCTATGTAAAGCGAATCATTTATTACCATCATGATTCTTGTTACCTCTATTACTAGTAATACCAGCACTAGTAGGTGAGTTGGGCCGGTATCTACCGCAATCATGTGAAGACTTCATCTGATGGAATGGGCAGATGAGAACAATTTGTTCCAATGGCCATGAAGGCAGATGAAGCAGGCGATGTGGAATGCTTAGAGCTTGGTTAGACATCGAAGACGCCAAGGTCATCCACTGCATCCTGAGCCATCGCCAGCCGTCCTGACTCTGTCCTGCCGCTGGACTATGATGACTCTCAGGGGGACGGTGAGGTTGACGACTTCGTGACCTCTGCCTCACTCAAATCCAATTTACGCACAAATCAAAAAAGACTTATGGGGCAGTAGAAAGAGAACTGTTCTTGGAGTCAGAAGATCTGAGTTGGAGTGGAGAATGTTCTGTTAAAGGGTTGCATTCATTATATGATTTCACTTTTTCGTTATAAGCCTATATTCATGTAAACTTCTATCCCTGTGTGTGTGGCACACAGACCATGTGTAAGTGAGCTGAGTACATTAGAGTGATTGGATATTTTCATTTAACACAGTGCCTGGCAAATTGTAGATATTTAATAAAAGTTGGTTGACTAAACTCAGCAAATACTTACTAAACAATGACTTTGTTCAAAGCACTCACTTAAGTGCTGGGCTTACAAAGACAGAAAAAGAAAAAGAAAAAAATCTCCCCTCAAGGAGTTTACATTCTTTGGGGTTTTGAGGGTAGGGAACATGCACAGTTTATAAATATAAGTCAGTACAAAGTCATCTCATTCAAGAGATGAATGATGCAGGACAGGGTAGGGGAGTGTGGTGGTGGGAGAGAGCATCAAGAAAGTCTTCCTATAGGAGGCAGTATAGGTCTTGAACCTTGAAAGAATCTAACCTAATCTCAGGATCAGAGGAGAAGAGAAAGGGTTTTTCAGGTATGAAGGACAGAGTGCATAAAGGTATAGACAATAAAGATGTCCAGTTGGTGAAGTGACTAAAATGCCTTGAGAAATGAGTTGGAAGTAAAGAAATAGAGACAATCATTTAGATGAATGTAGAATTTTAAAAGGATGAAGATATTGGATGATAGCTTAAGAAAACGTAAGAGAAAAGTGAAGATTTTTATAAAGATAGGAGAGACTTTTTGGTATGTTTACAGGCAATAGGAAAATAAACAGAAGATAAAGAGAGAACAAAAAGAAATAAACTGATAGAATAATTACGGAAATGTCCCCCTAGGGATTGCTGTGTTGGTTTCTGGTCTGGTGAGAAAGACTTAGAAAGCCCTAAATTCACAGTAATTCTCCTTTAGAAAGTATATTTACAAAACATTGGAATGGCTTGTGATGAGGCCCCTAGTTAGAGAATAAAAGTCTTTAGAAATGGACTGGAACATTAGGATTCCCCACTAGGTGTTAGGAGAGGTCCCTCTCTCCTGTGTGGTTCCCAGACCTGTTCTGCATTCTCATGCCACTAACAAAAGGACAGAAGGAAATGTAAGGGTCAAACACAAATATTAATAAGAAATAGATTAGATTAGTAAAATGTGTCTTAAATAGAATAAAAGGACATGATTATATGTGTGTCTCATGGGGAAGTGGATAGAGTGCTGGGCCTAAAGTCAGGAAGATTCATCTTAATCACTTAACCCTGTTTATCTAAGCTTCTCATTTGTGAGAAAAAAATCATGCTGGAAAAGGAAATAGCAAATAGTTCCAGTATCTTTGCCAAGAAAACCCCAAATGGGATCATAAAGAGTCAGCCATGACTGAAATGACTCAACAACAAAATCACCCCCATATGAAGTAATAAATGGTCAGAGGTAAGGACTAAGAGGTGAACTTCTAAGAGGCTGAGCAAGCACCAGTTATAAAAAGAGAGCACAGGTTTATACCTAAATGCTTGTTCCTTTAGCCTTCATCTCTCAGAATTTCCTTGGGATGCTTGGGATTGAAGCGAGGAATTGAAGATGTCTCTGCCATTGGCTACCATGGTCAAGCTGCTGCTTTGTGTGTGTACATGTCAAGTATATGTGTGTATGTCCCTTCTCTTCCTCAAGAGATCCTCAAAATTCTGATTACTGGGAGAAAACTGCACTCTCTATTCCTTATTTCACTTTAGCTTCCTCTTTTTTCCAAGCTGGAAGACATAACTCCCAGGGTCTTTATCAATTTATGACTCCTTTCAATAATATAAGGGGCAAGCTCCCAGAAGAGAGGATGGGATCAACACTGTGAAAACAAGAGTTGACATTAGAAAGGAAAAAGTCTAGCTCTTCAGAGATGAAAGTGAGAAAGGAATGAATGCTGTAGTTGTGTTTTAAAGTGAGTAAAATGGGAGAATGGGGAGTTTATGACAGGTAGCCTCTACTTCCTCAGTAAGGTAGGAGATAAGATCCTCTAATGAGAAAGAGGAAAGAAAAGATGTTATTGGGGGAAGGAGAGTTAAATAAGGGAAGAAAAAAGTTTAAAATAGTCACTGTGGAGTGTGTGACAGAGAATTAATCAGAGAAGAATAAAAGGATTGCTCTGTAGCTTTAAGGGCATTGTCAAGATTGGAAAACACCAGTTAGTAGTGGGTCTAGTTAGCATGACTTTCTCAAGTAATATCCAAGGTCAGGGCAAAGAAAGTGGAGAGTGGAGGTCACCTAGGGCTGTGGTTTGGCATGGTATGACTGGGAATGGTTTAAGGGGACAAGATGGATAAGTATTTGATGTATTATAGGCACCAATAATGTTCTGTCCCCTCAGTTCAGTCAATAATATTTAGGAACAGGCCTTCAGAGGAAAGAGGGTCAAAACTAAAGAGATTCTCATTTTGGGAAAAAACTTCATTTTGGGAGCAAAGCTGGGGAATCTAAGCTCAGAAAGAAAGTGTACAGAGTCAGTTAGCCTGTCAGCTATCAAACATTCGTTAAAAATTTGCTATGTGTCAGATACTGGGCTAGGGATTAAAAGACAAAAACAGGACATTGTGGCCCAGTGACAGACAGCCTATGGCTATAGATAGAGCAGGCAAGTTGAGTACAAAGGGCAGGGCACTGCTACACTCTGCTTAACATTGACCAACCAAGAAAGGAATTGATGGGTGGATAAGAAGGAGTGAGAAATTCCAGAGCCCAGAATATGTGCATCTCCAACAAAGGATGAGGGAGGAGCTTGGTCTATCCCATGCCCAAGGAGGATATGATTGAAGAGTCCAGAGAGGGAAAAATTTTTCTCATTTGAGAGCAAGAATTTAAGGGGCTTGGAATCTTCAGGTCCATTGTCAACGAGCCTTAGGTGGGTAAGGAAAGGATTTAAGAACTGTAAGCTAAAAGGAGATTAAAACCTAATTCCATGTAGTTGGCAGATAGGAAAAAGATTCAGCCTTCAGATCATTTTAAGCTTACCAAATTTCCTCTTCTTTGGTTTTCCTTTGTATATTTTTATTTTTTTGTATATTTCTTTTCCCTTTTAGATATGACAGTAATTATTTTTAAAAAAAGCATAAGAAGGCTTGTGATATTTTCATGGAGTAGGATAAAGGACAATATGCGAGAAATAGTAAGGTTCAGGGGAAAGATGACTGACTGACTTTGGAGTCAGAGGACCTGAGTTCAAATCCTGTTTCCTTCATAATGCTACTCATTTGACCTGGGGTGTCATTTAACCTTTTGAGGATCAGATTCCTCATCTTCACAATAGGAAGAACCCCAACTAAGTCTTATGAATTTACAATGATTAAGTGTCTCAAAAGAAGAGATATGAGAGAGCATTCCTCTTCTTTTCAAAGGTAGGGTTAAATCCGCATACAATATCACCTGAGTGGCGTTGATTGTTGAAGATGCCCAGGTCCTAGGGTTTCCCTGAATCTCAAAGCTTAATCTGTTAAACCAGTTGACAGGTTCTACTCCATTTACAATTCTTTGCTACCAATAGGCAACAAGGTGGTATAGTGGATAGAGCCTTGGGCTTGGAGTGAGGAAAACCTGAAGTTAAATCCAGTACCAGAATTTACGAGCTAGGGGACCTTGGGAATGTCATTTAACTGCTGCCTGCCTCAGTTTCCTCAGTCGTAGACTGGATAATAGCCCCATACCTCTTCGGCTTGTTGGGGGGTCAAATGAGATATTTGTAAAGGCCTTAGTATACATAGTATACATGAGAAGAAGTTCTTGCTACCACAGAAATGTGACTAGAAATATTTTGGTGAATACAGGGGCTTTCTTTTTATAATAAAAATAATAATAGTTCATAATAATAGGAGGTATGTAGTGCTCCAAGTTGTGCGAAGTGCTTTACCAATATCTCATTTTGTTCTTACAATAGCCCTAGCTATAAAGTAGGCGTTAGAGAAATAAGTACTATTAGTGCTTAGCACAATTCCTGGCGCATCATAAGCACTTAACAAATTTTATCAACTTGTTATCCTTTTTTTACAGATGAGGAAGCTCACAAAAACAGAGGTGAAGTGATTTTCCCAGTGACTGAGGCAGGGTTTGAGCTCAAGTCTACTAGGACTAGTATTCTACGTACTGGTCCACCTACCTCCCTTCTATCTAGGGAACTTTCTTCACATATTTCTAGATTGCTTTCTAGAATGGTTAGACAAATTCAGAGCTCCATCAGTCGTGTAATAATTTTCTAATCTTGAATATGAATTTCTAATAACTACTTGTCTCAAAGACAGCTACACAAGAATCCCTACACCAAATACCACTTTTCTACTTAAGTTCATTGTGACCATCTCTGGAGAATAACATTATCGAGTTCAAGGAAGGCAATTTCCATGGGGATAGGATGTTCCTGCCCCCTAAGGAAGAAGTTTAGTTACCACAACATCCATGCCATGGACGAAAGCCCTTGACAACCCACAATTTCCAACTTTGTCACTTGGATTTGTTCAAGTTCAGTCACTCTCTTTGACCATGCAGTATAATTTAAAAATCATGTATAGTAAGTTGATGAAGGCACATGTGAATTAAAGAAAGGAGGTGTGGAAGAAAAACAACTTTTGTGGTTTGTCTTCACCTTCTCATACCCTTCTGTAACTCATGTTGGCAAAGTAGGGGAGCTCTGTTGTACATAATCTATCTTTCAACAAAAAGTCTTATAGTCAGAAATTCACTGGTCCACGGTAAAATAACAAAAATAAAGAATATAGTGAAGATGCTGAGTTCCATCTTTTAGATAATTATCATTTGTTAAAGTTTTGGCACATGAGAGAGTGCAAAGGGTGAGAGCAAAGAAGGGGGATACTGGCACAGTTTCACAATGCCAGAAATAATTAGAATTGACATTTGGCTGTGAATGGACAACATGACTCATGCCTGAGAAACAGCTGTACTGGATGTTTGCAATTGAAGCAGATTAAAAGGGCTGAGAGACAGCTACACATATGTATGTTACCTATACATATGGAGGTTACATAGAATACATACTATCTCATTTTCAAAGCCTTTCATTGCATTGAAGCTAAACATCTTTTACTGACTTTATCAGTTACTTAGTTTTTTAAACACAGTTTAAAATGAAGTTTTCCTTGTTGAGATACTGGTGACACATGGAAGTGAAAACTTTCTTTTGCTTCCTGTCCTATATGTTCTCGTATATGTCTATATGCATCTAGATATATGTATGCACATATACATATATGTGCTTTATGTATATGTGTATACATGTGCATGTAAGTATGTATACACACATATACACACAAGTCCATTTATGATGATAACCTTCAGATGAACAAATGGGACCTGATAAGGTACAGAAAGCTAATTTTAGATTTTAAAAACAATTAAAAACATATATTGGACCTAAACAAAATCAAGCAGTTTTAAAGTTGCTTCTTTAATATTAATGGTTTTTAACTTATTGTCAAATCCAGTAATTTAAAAAATTCACTTGATCTTTTGAAATCCCTGCTTTTTTGTTCTATGTTTATTTTTAAAAAGGACAATCATTTTGGTTTGTTTTGTCAGCAATGACTCAAGCTTTGCGCTTCACTTAAATGTTTTATTTGATAATTTGCCCATCGATTGACTCAACTGCAAAAGAAATGGTTTCTCCACGTGGGTATTTTTTTAATTGGTAGGCTGGGATTTAGAGATGATAGAATTTAGAAGTGAAAGATCATCTGGTAAAATCCCTTCACTTTGCAGATGAGAAGACTGAAGCAGTGTGATTAAATAATTTTCCATACATCGTATATGTAATAAGTGGTAGAATCTTCATTTGAACCCCAAACCTCTGACTTCAAATCTAGTGCTATTACCCCTTTAAAGAACAATTACATCTTATCAATGTGTTTTCAATTCTGGTAACTACAGCCAAGGGAAGAGTGTCTGTTAATGTAGAACCAACACCAGGCAACCTTTGAACTCAGCTATTTCAGCTAATGAGTGGTAGATGACTTTTCCCTACCAATTTCCCTACAATTCCCTGCCAGTGCCTACCCCAATGAAACAAATTAATATTTTTTGATTGAATATCTTATTTTTTATTGAATTATTTAATTTTTTTTTAGTGTTCTACAATCACTTCCTTATATCTTAGATTTTCCCCCTCCCTTCCCCTCCTTCCCACTCTCTCCCTGAGATGGCATACAATTTTATATAGCTTCTACACATACATTCCTATTAAATACATTTTTGATTGAATATATTAGATGCATATAAATGAAAGTGTTGAGATAAAGCAGTTCTTCCAATTCAACAATGTTTTTTCTATGTAAAAAAAGCTATTAAGATAGATTACAGATTTAGTTATGTGTTATATAGTTGAACATAAAGATCATACATGAAATAAGTTGAAAAGAAATATAATCATGTAGGTTAAATTAATTGCTTTTTTTCATTAGACTTGTTTAAATACTTCTGAATATGCATATTCTTCCTGATTGCCTTCTGACAGAAAAAAACTTTTGGAGATACGATGACTCTCCTAGAGTGTTTTTTTTCCCTTGAGGAAACAGAGTTGGACAGTTCCCCGTAGGATTTTGGTTTTTATATGGAACAACAACAAAAACAAAAAGATTAATCTACTTCCTCATTTCTCTAAATTAAAGATACAGAGAAACATGATTACTTTTGTCTGCCCCCTTTAATAGGAAGAAGAAGCTCTAGTGAGTTTCTGTATTGCTTAAAAGAAAAAGAGTACCTAAAGAACATGAATTCATCCGTGTTGGGTAATTCCATTGTTGTCCTATAATAACTAATTAACTATAACAATCACATTTTTAAGGACACTAGGTAGATTAGTGCAAAGCATGCTGGATTTGGAGGCTGGAGTATCTGAGGTTAAATCCTGTCTCAGATACCTACGAGCCCTCTGACCCTGGGCAAGTCACTTCTCTTCTCTCAGTCTTAATTTCTCATCTGTAAAATGAAAGTTATAATAGCACCTATATCACAGGGTTGTTTGTGCATCACATGATAGAAAATATTTTCAATGCATTGAAAACCATAAAATCTTATACAATGTTAGCTATTGTTATCCATCTGTCAGCTTACTCCCCTGGTTTCCTCTTACTACTTTTTTTTGAGTAATAGCATTATTTTACCCCAGAGACCTAAATTAGTTTTAACTGGATTGGGAACTAAAATCCCCTTTTGAGTGTTTCAAAGACTAGAAAAAACAAAACAAAACAAAAACCTTTTTCTCTCCTTTGAACATTTACAAATTTAATTTGGTCATGATAGAACAGTTCTGAAAATTATAATATAGCAGTTTCTTCAGGGTTCTTTTATATATTACTGGACAACTCTCCTATAGTAACCGCCTTGTCTTTTAAAGTATGTCAGAGTTCCCGAAGAAAGTAGTTTTGCAGCTAGTAGAATGAAGCTTTTAACCTAAAATATTTGAAAATCCTTTCACATTTTCTTTGTCATGCATATAGTCACTCCCACCCTAAAGGAGAGAGAATTGAAAGCAGTAACACCCCATCTTTACTTCTTTCATCTGATCAAAGTCCATACCAGTTGAAAAAGAGAAAAAAGATTTGTTGGATCATAAGCCCCTCCCCCTATAAAAAGAAATGTGATCTCAAGGTAAAACATTAGCTCCTTCTATCTGACCAATTTTTAGTATTCAGAAATTTATTTGAAACTATATCTTGATGATGTGGATAAAAACCAAACCTCCTAAAATAACCCTGAGATTATGACTTTCCAGAATGGCTAATGTAGGCATTTGGCTAATGCCTTTGAACCCACCATTTCAATAAAAACAAGCTGAGTTGATTTTTTAAGTTTTGTGCTTCATGGAGACCAAAGGTTCAAGTATGTTTACTGTTTATATTTAATACACTATTTAACAAGCTAAAAATATAGTTCCTTCTTGGGAAATAAACCATCAATAAGTCATATAAAATCTTTTTGAAGTCCAAAACATACAGTGCTTCTGATCACATAAGAAGTGCCCTTTTTTCCTTTCCTTTCTTTCTTTTTTTTGAACTACCCCATGCAGTTTTCTGGTAGCACAAACCTGTTTCTTGTTACTACTCCCCCCATTATTTGAAGGGTGTTTCCCCCTCTGCCTTTTCCCCTCTTTCTGAAACTGATTACTTACTGCTTTATATGTTAAGACCTGCAAGTCTGGTGGCATGTGTGGGTTAGCAAGTGTTGATGGACCCTCTAGCTTATTGGTATTTCAACATCCCTTGCTGAAAAGTCATTTCTTTCAATATTGTTCAGTTTGATGGACATTTTGTTAAGTGCCAGGCACTGGACTAAGCCTTGGGTATGTAAAAGCAGAAATAAAGCAATATCTCAAGGAGCTTTTCTTCTTCTGGTGAGATAAAAGACAGCTAGTTGGCACAGAGGTTAGAGTACTAAAATTGTTAGGAAGACCTGAATTCAAATTTGACCTCAGGTACTTCCTAGCTATATGACCCTGGGAAAGTCACTTAACTTCTTAGCTCCTGTTTCTTCAGTTATAAAATGAGGATAAAAATAGCAACTATCTCCCTGGGTTGTTGTGAGCATCAAATGAGAGAGAAATGGAAAGAACTTTGCAAATCTAAAGCTATATAAATACTAGCTGTAAAACACATACACAGACAAGTATATGCAAAGCACTCACAAAACTATACACAATCAGGAGTGAGAACACTAATAAAAGAAGCAAGAGAGTGGGGTTAGTATCAGCAAAACAACTCATGGACACCACAACTTCCATACATGGAACCATCAGTTACAACAAATGGAGAAGTTTTCAATGCTGTGGATAAGTTCACTAACCTTGGCAGTGTACTTTCCAGGGATGTACACATTGACAATGTGGTTGATGCACGCATTGCCAGAGCTAGTTCAGTGTTTGGGAGGCTCCAAAGAAAAGTTTGGGAGAGAAGAGGTATTAGACTGACTACCAAACTGAAGGTCCACAGAGCCATTGTGTTGACCTCATTGTTGTCTACCTGTGAAACATGGACAGTCTACCAGCACCATGCGGGGAAACTGAATTGCTTCCCTTTGAACTATCTTAGGAAGATTCTGAGGATCACCTGGCAGGATAAGGTA
>CM053770.1:400415670-400427999 GCA_028658325.1 Potorous gilbertii | reverse complement strand
TGGTGGCCACAAGAAACAATACAAGGACACTCTCAAGGTCTCTCTTGAGAACTTTGGATTTGACTGTGCAACATGGAAGACACTGGCGCAGGATTGCTCAGCATGGTGTGCCCATATCAGAAAGGGTACTGTGCTCTTTGAGCAAAGTAGAATTGAGACAGCACAAAGTAAATGCAGGATGCACAAATTTGGGATATCCACCCAACCTGTGGTAGAGCATTCCAAGCTCATATAGGTTTGATCAGCCACAGTTGGACACTGCAGTTTCACTTTATCATGGTGATGTCATTTTGGTCCTATTTAAAGAGGGAGAACAACAACCAATACTGAAGGAAGCTAGGGAATTCTAAAATGTGAGGAGGGAGGGTATTCCAGACATGGGGGACTCACTACCTAGGCAAAACCATACAAGTGGAGGATGAAATTTCATGTATGGCAAACAGCTAGCAGACCAATTTGCCTGGAATAAAGAGTGTATGAAAGGAAGTAAATATGAAATTTTCAATGAAAGTAGGTGGGAGCAGATTAAAGAAGAATACATCTTAGCATTTGTATCTTAACCTAGAAGTAACAGGGAGTCATAGTCATCTCTGGCAATTTGGTACTGAATTATTTTATTTATTTCATAATTTTTTGTCTGTTTACCGATGTTAACTGGGCAATCTGACCTCTTTAAATTAAAAGTAATCTATACTCAAATTAAATAGCAGACAGATAGGCAAGGGTAGCATTGTTCAATTAGCACTGGAGAAGAAAAAAATTGAGCAATGAATTAATAATGTTTTAAGCATAAGCTTAACTTCAAATATGTGCAAGTGAATTGATCAACTTCATTATGTTTTCAGTACAGGTAGGCTTCCCTCCCTCCCCCCTCCCACCAGGGTCATAGGTTTAATATTTTATGGATCTCTTAATCAAAAAATAGCTTATGCCTTAATGGTTCATTTTTCATGTTTTGTTTTCTCAAAAGTTTTCTGTATCCTTCCCGCAATGTAATAATTGACCCAAGATCTATTTTTTCCTCATGTATTTCAACTCTTATGTGTCTGCCATGAAAAACATCATAGGATAACAGTTAGAAGCCCTTGGTTCAATTCTTGCTTCTGATACTCACTGGAAGTATCACCTAATCTCTTAGCACTTTTAAATTATATAACAGGTGCCATTTTGCATTGGGAGAGGACATTTCCTCACCCAAGGTTTCTACATCAATGAAACTACAGATGTAGTACAAAAACAAAATTACTAAAATAAAACTGCCAAGCTATGCCCAAGAAGAGAAAATGGTCATTATTCAATTAGATCTTAATGCTTCTTTGTAGAAGAAAGTCTGGCATTATTTTTAATCCTTAAACATGAGTTTCAGGGATTGAATGAAAGTAGGGCTTTTTGGTGAAAGCACATGAATGTAGGATGAATATCTTTACATTATATGAACTTTTTTTTCACCTAATATTATCTATTTGAGAAATTTCTTATCACCAGAGAATGTGAAGATTAATGGTATGGTTTATATGTGACTGGATAATTTGAAAAGCAGCTTCAATTGTCATAGTTATGTGTGTAAAGCTCATCAAATATTTGCCATACTTTCAATTATCACCTGATGTTATCTGCAAGTCCACAAGAATATTTCTCTTTTGGACTGTTTCTCTCCATTCCAGTCCATCTATCTTTCAGTAATCCAAGGGAGCTCTCACAGGTCTGGCGATGTTACATCCCTATTCAGTGCACTCCAGCAGCCTCCTATTACTTCTAACATCAAATGTAAAATTGTTTTTACTTTAAACCCCATCATAACCAGCCTCCTCCTACCTTTCCATTCTTTTTGCACCTGAAGTAACCTGGAACAACTTCCTGAGAACAAGCAGAAACATGCAACTTTACTGATGGGGTGCCCGCATCAGAAAGGGTACTGTGCTCTGGTGATGTCATTTTGGTCGTAACAACGATCTTGTTTCTTGCACAGGAAATGCTTTTGACCAATGACAGATGTTTTCACTGATTGTCTTCCAAGCCTGGAATTCTCTCTCTCTCTCCTTATCTCTACCTTCTGGACTTCCAGGTTTCCTTTGAATTCCAACTAATATCCTACCTTCTTCAGGAAGTCTTTTCTGATTCCTCCTTAATGCTAGTCCTTTCTTTCTGAGATTATTTTCAATTTATTCTTTATAAATCTTATTTATAGATAATTGATGGTATGTCATCTCCCAAGATTAAACTGTGAGCTCATTGAGAGCACAGATTGTTGGGGGTTTTTTTTTGCCTTTCTGTATATTCCTAATGTTTAACATAGTGCCTGACACAGTAGATGCTTAATAAATGCTTATTGACTGAGTCCCTGTTGTGGTAAGTGAATTTTGGGTTTTCATTGTCCAAATATAAGGCACAGATATTTCTAATGGATAGGTCAGAATTCTGAACTTGCCAGCTGATTAAAAGATTTTTCTATTCCAAAGTAGAAGTGACCTTTACTAGGAAAAGAGAGACATTTTTGTTTAGTTCTGTTGGGTTATAGAGAGAAGAGTGAATTGAAAAGGAGAGAGGGAAAAATGATACATTTCAGACTGAATGAAAGTTATTACATCAAGTCAGACAGTAAAAAATATTTAAGTGGGAAGTAGAACATTAATTTGTCAACTCAGAGATCTGTAATGTACTCTCTAAGAAATTTTATGCTAAGACAAAGACAAAGCAAATTTACTTCTATCTTCCAGGAACTTATAGTCTAAGGAAGACAGCCCTGATATGCACAGACATAAAAAATCCCCAAACATTTACATACCAGGACAAACACAGGGCACATTAACTTAATAAGTTAAATGGATCTGTATGAAGAAAGAAAGAGTAAACTACATTTCTAAGTGGAATGGTAGAAATTGTGTATTTAGAGAAATATGATACTTTAAAATTTGTGTTGATATGTTATTTTAAAATTATTTTCATTTCTAAGTGAGGGAAAATCCACTGCTTCCCGACAGTCTAGTTCACTTTTGGATTTCTCTAATTAAGTGGAAAGTTACGAAGAAAGGGTGACTTGGAGAGTCTAGTCAACTTGAATTTCAAGGGCAAAGTCTCTGTTTGGGATTTTTAGCTTGCTTTCTCAGTAAGAGCCGGTCGCTGCTTGATTTGGACTCCTCCCTGGAAAAGAAAGGAATTTGAGGTTGTTAGATCATCAACCCAACACTTTCCAATGAGTCCTGCTTTCCACTTAGGAACCTATGGGAGCCCTTGCATTTATAATATTCTATTCTTAGATTTGAGTTGCCACTAGAAGGAAGTACTGGAGGTTGATTGGAAATTAGCCTACTATGCATATGTGGTCCAAACAATTCATGGCAATAGTGGAAGCTGCATGTTTCTGCTTGTTCTCAGGAAGTTGGATCCCAGAACTTGGTGTTATCCAAAATTCTGCTCTCCTTTCTGGGGGAGGCTGGGATCAAAAATCTTAAAAGGGTGATGCCTAAAACTACCTTTTTCTGGGCACATGTAACCCCCCATTCTGGGAACTCATTAGTTGTTCTACCATTGCCTTTCTATGCCTTCCATCATTTGGGTCTTTCCAAAGTCACCATCTCTGTGGTCTGGTGTGTGTGTGTATGTGTGTGATGTATGTTTGGGGGATAGTCCTTGGGTGCCAATGTGCAGGCTTGACTACTCAGTGTCCAAAGTTTGATATTGGTTCTTTGACACTGGTCTATGTTCAGTTCTCTTTTTGTATCTCTCTGACTGATTGATCCAGACTGATAGGTCCAGATTAAATCACATCTACAATAGTTTGACCCCTTCAAATGATCCTCTAGGTCCAGGACTCTTTCAGTTACTAGGCTTGCTAGAACTTATCAAGGAAGCATAAACAGAGTACCAAACCTAGGGTGCATCCTTTAACTTCATCAAATTCATCAGGTTTTCCTGGTCACTATATATACTTTATATGTACTCTAAATGTACTAAATGTAACGTCTATCCATTGTTCCTGCTTTTGCCTTAGGAACCTCTAGAGGAGACGTTATAGTAATAATTTGAGAACTAAAAAGTAAATAATTAAAAACTATCTTAAAATTCCATATCAAAGTGGATTTTAAGGAACAAGTTGGTTGCCCAGGATGTTTAAAAACTTTTAGAGACATCAAAGATAATAGTGATGCAAATATCTTTTTGATAATGAGGAACACTGGACAAGATGTGGCATGCTTGTAATCCCTGCTGCTTCTGTTGCTGAGGTTGGCAGATCTTGAGTTCAGAAGATCTGAATGTGTTGACACTACGTGTGGTTTCAGTGTGTTGAGTTTCACGGAGTTGGGAAACCAACCCAGGTCTTAAACACAATAGGAAAAAGCTTCTGAGCTGATGAATGGTGGGATCTATCTGTGTGTTATCCCCACTAGGAAGACCCAGTCTTGGACAAAACAACACACACACACACACACACACACACACACACACACACACACACAAACCAAACAACCAGTCAAGCAAAACAAAACGAATAAAATAATGAGGATGACTTTTGGGTTTCCTGGTGGGTGTACTTCTTTTGGGGTTGAAGGCACTGTAATGTTAAGTACTACAATTTCCTATCTCAATAAGTTGAAATTCTAGAGTAAAACTGATGTGGGCAATCAGAAAGCACCTACAGACCACTGAAATATTAAATAATTGTATTGTATTTTTAGAGTGACATTTAAGCTTCATTTTAAATGTAAGTAAAAACGTTCACTGAATTCTCAGAGAAGGAATACTTTTGGAGTCCTTTCAAAATAGTTGTTAGTCCCGTTGTTCAGATTCGATTTTTCAGTGTTTCTAAGAAGACTTGGCTGGTGAACTACAGTTAAAATGATTGGCACTCCCTTTCATGTTTAAAAAAACTTTATAATTAAAAAAAATTTGTGTAAGTAGAAAGCTGTAGGATTCTATTTTAAAGCAACTACTAAAAGTAGTTAGTATTTCCTCCCATAGACTCCAGTCACTGTTGAAACAATGCACAATTATATTTGTTATAAAACTATGTATGCATAACTGAGGTTGTAAAAAGTTGAAAAACAGATCATTTAAAAAATGTTTAAAGTTAAGATGCTCCCAATTTAACTATGTGTGAAACCTATGTCTGACTTCTTTATCATAGTTAGTTCCCACCATCTACTTCTCCAGGATTAAAGGGTTACCTCTCTTTCTTTGGAAAAGGAAGACCAAGAGAATGATAGCAAGTTTTCAAATAGCCCATCTCTGTCAAAAGTGGATGAAAACTGTCATCCTTGAAGCTATTACTGTTAGCCTTACCTCTGCTAATCTCTTCCATATGACACCCCCTCAACTTCTTTCATTAAATCTCTTTTAGTCTAGACATCTCTAACCTAAACATCTTTGTTTGGGGTTAGTCCTATTTCCTCACCACCCTAGTCTTTCTCCTCTGGGTGTTCTCCAAATTCTTTCTTTTCCATATTCTGTTCATGAGTCCCATCAGACCAAGTGTCAGTTACTGTACAGTACAATTTACCTTCCTCCAACTCTGCATGTATGCTTGAGTATTTGAGGTCATGATTCTTCTTATTGCCCCCTCTTGAAAATATTTTCTCCTATGAATTACTGTACCTTTCCATTGATATTGTTATTCCAATGTTGCCTGTTTCCTCTGTGGTACCTGACTTAATGGATATATGTGATCAGTTTTCTCCCTCTTCCTCCATTAAAATTTCATTGATGAGATTCCTAAATCTCATCTTAAATCTCATCCTAAATCTTACTGGCTCTGGTTAAATGCAGTTCATCTTGGATAAGAGTATTTAACTTCTACAATTTAAATACTCATCCCAAAATTAAAATATCTCATACCATTTTCTTAACTATTTGAGGATCTTCTCCTATTTTGATTTGTTTTGTGATTAAAGGGGTCATCCTTGAGTAACTACTTAAAGGAGTCTATTCATTGAATGGGTGTATTTCAGTCAAAGTGAGAATATGATAAGACCTTAACCTGAAGGGCCAGGGTCTCACATTGCATCCCGGGCCATCTCTAGTCATCCTGATGAATATCATGCCCCTGGACCTAGATGATTCAGGAGAAGAAAGTGAGATTGATGACCTTGCACAGTCCTCCCTCACTCAAATCAAAGTCAACTGTAAGTCATGTCATCATCTTGATGTCATGGTCCTCTTTAAAAACAAAGGACAAACATTACAAAAGAAGCTATTGTTTAGAAGTCCTGAACTTCAACCTATTTGTTATTTCAAGTCTACTCTTGTGATTAAGATGACACTTCATTTTGTTTTGATGATTTTTGGTTTTGATCTCCCAATCTTGCCTAGTCTGGAAGTGCGCTAGACCCTCATGGCTCTCTCCCAGTGCTGATCTGTATGCAAGCTTTAACTTGCCCTGTTTTTCTGATTTAGGTTGGTTCCTCCCTTCTTAGGCAGTCTGATAGTCCTCTGCTCTCAGAACTTATCATATTTGTCCCAGATGCAAATATTTGGTATTTGCCCTATCAATTCAAGCTTTACTGGCTTCTTGACTCTTAGGAGCAGGTACTTCAGGCATTCTGCACCACATGGGCAGCACTTAGATTTCCATTTTCTTATTACCACCTGTCTAAGGGTTTTATGTTAAAGTAGGCTGTTGAAGGATTATGCTAAAATAAGTCATGCTCTTCCTATTCCTAAAAATTGATCTATACTGGAATTAAAAAAAAAACTAGAACAGATGCTTACTTTCCTGGGCAAATTCATCTCACCCCACTCTGTCCCACCATGAGATAGAGCAGAGTTGTTCAGTCATTCAGCAAGCATTCATTAAGCATCTACTATGTGCAGAGTGTTGAGTTATCTTCCTTCTTCCCTAAGAATTCACTGGGGACAAACAAAGGCAGAACCAAAACATCTTCTCTCTGGATTACTTTTTATTGTCAACTCAAGTTGATTCATAAAATTTTGTTTACTTATGCCCAGATAGGATCACAACTTGCATATATAATGATGATGTTGCTGTTTTTCAGTTATAATACCTGGCTTTTCATGACCCCATGGACCATAGCATGCCAGGCCCTTCTATACTCCCCCATCTCTCAAAGTCTGTCCAAGTTCATATTTATTACACTATCTGTCCATCTTATCTTCTTCCATTCCCTTTTTCCTTTTGTCTTCAATATTTCCCAACATTGAGATCTTTTCCAATGAGTTCTATTTTTCCATTATGTGGCTAAATTATTTAAACTTCAGTATCTGACCTTCCAGTGAATAAATCACCTGAATTAATTTCTTTAAGTATTGACTGATTTGAGTTCCTTGCTGTCCAAAGGACTCTCTAAAGTCTGCTCTAGCATCATAATTTCAAAAGTGTCTGTTCTGTGGCACTTAACTTTCCTTACAGTACAGCTCTCACAGCTATACATTGTTAATGGAAAAAGCCATAGCTTTTACTATACAGGCCTTTATTGGCAAGGCAGTGACTCTGCTTTTTAATATGCTGTCCACATTTGCCATAGCTTTTCTTCCAAGGAACAAGTGTCTTTTAATTTCATGACTGCAGTCACCATCTGCAGTGGTCTTTGAGCTCAAGAATATAAAATCCGACACTTCTTTCATTTCTGCCTCTTTCTATTTGCCAGGAAGTAATAGGACCAGATGCCAAGATCTTAGCTCTTTTTTTTTTATGTTAAGCTTCAAGTCAGCTTTTACAGTCTTCTCTTTCACTCTCATCAAGAGACTTCTTCACTCCTTTTCATTGTCTGCCATCAGAGTGGTATCATTTGTGTGTCTAAGATGGTTGATATTTCTCCTGGCAACCTTCATTTGGGCTTTTTATTGATCCTGGCTGGCATTTCATGTGATGTTCTCTCCATATAAGTTAAACAAATAAGGTGACAAGTAAGGTAATATAATTTTGTCATACTCCTTTCCTAATATTAACCCAGTTATTCCATGTTTAGTTCTAACTGTTGCTTTTTGACCCACATATAGGTTCCACAGGAGATAAGTAAGATGGTTTAATCCTCCATTCTCTTTGAGGGTTTTTCACATTTTATTGTAATCCAGACAGTCAAAAACTTTAGTGTAATTAATGAAGCAGAAGTAGAATTTTTTTTTTGGAACTCTCTTGTTTTTTCTATAATCCAGCAAATGTTGGAAATTTGTTTTCTAGATCCTCTGACTCTTCAAAAACCAGTCTACTCTTTTAGTAGTGCTTGGTTCACATACTGGTGAAGCCTAGCTCGCAGAACCTTAAGCATAGCCTTGGTGGTGTGTGAAATGAGTGTAGTTGTTTGATAATTTGAACATTCTTTGATATTTCTCTTCTTTAGGATTGGGACATAAATTGATCTTTTCCAATCCAGTGGCCACTGCTGAGTTTTCCAAGTCTGCCGACCAATTGAGTGCAACACATTAACAGCATCCTCTTTTAGGATTTTAAACAGCACCTCTGGAATTCTATCACATCCGGTAGCCTTTGTTAGCAATGCTTCGTAAGGCCCATTTGACATCATTCTCCAGGATATCTGGCTCTAGATCAGGGACCACATCATTGTGATTATTGGTGATGTTAAGATCTTTCTTGTATAGTTATTTGTGTATTCTTACCATGTCTTCTTAATTTCCTCTGCTTCTGTTAAATACCTACTATTTTTATCTTTTGCTATGCCCAGTTTTGCATGCAACTTATCCTTGATACCTCTAATTTTCTTGAAGAGATCTTTTGTCTTTCCTATTCTATTTTTTTGTTCTATTTTTTTGCATTGTTCATTTAAGAAAACTTTATTTCTCCTTGCTTTCTCTGAAATTCTGCATTCAGTTTGTTTATCTTTCCCTTTCTCTGTTCCCTTTCACTTCCCTTCTTTTCTCAGCTATTTATAAAGCCTCATCAAACTGCAATTTTACTTTCTTTTTCTTTGGAATGTGTTTTGTTGCTGTCCCCTGTGCAATATGACAAACTTCTGTCCATAGTTCTTTGGGCACTCTATCTAACATGTAATTCCTTAAATCTGTTCATATTCATAAGGGATGCTATTTAGGTCTTTCCTATATAGTTTAATGAGTTCCCCTACTTTCTCCAATTTAAATAAGAATTTTATAAGAGGAAACTAATGTTCTGAGCCTTAGTCAGCTCCAGGTCTTGTTTTAACTGATTGTATAGGTCTTCTCCACTTTGTCTGCAAAGTATATAATCAATCTTTTTGGGTTATTGAAAAAAGAGTGTTTGCCATGATCAGTGAGTTATTGTGATAAAACTCTGTGAATCTCCCTCCTGCTTCATTTTGTTCTCCAAGACTAAACTTGTCTGTTATTTCAATTATTTTTTGATTTCCTACTTTAACCTTCTAATTCCTGATGATGAATGTGACATCTAGAAGGTGTTGTAGGTCTTCATCGAACTGATCAACTGTGACCACTTTGGCATTAGTGGTTGGAGCACTGCCTTGTGTTACTGTGATGTTGAATGATTTGCTTTGGATTCAAACAGATATCATTCTGTCGTTTGGAGATTATACCCCAGGACTGCTTTTTACTAATTATGAGGGCTACTCCATTTTTTCTAAGGAATTCTTGCCCACCGTAGTATATTCATCCATTCCTGTTCATTTAAGTTCATCGACACCCAAGATGTTGGTTGGTGTTTAATCTCTCCGTCTCCTGTTTGACCACATCCAGCTTGGTTTATAAACCTTACCTTCCAGGTTCCTATGCAATATTGACCATTATAGCATTGGACTTTCCTTTTGTCACCTGACATATCCACAGTTGACCTTCCTTTCAGCTTTGGCCCAGTGGCTTCATTAGTGCCGAAGCTACTTGTAGCTGTCCTCCCCTCTTCCCCAGTGGTATATTAGACACTTTTCAACCTGAGAGACTCATCTTCCGATGTCATCTCTTTCATCATTTTACTGGGTAAAATGATGGGGTTTTCCTACATCTATATGACACACGTTGCCACTGCTCCCCCTTCCCCCTCCAGGCCTTCATAAAATCATAGGATTTTGGAGTTAGACATGAGAGAAGACTTTATCTCACCCATTTATTTTTCAGATAAGGAAATTGTGGGCAAAAGATGGGGTTGTTCAAGATCACTCAGAAGTAGTCATTCAACTGTGAGTCTTTTGATTCTAAATAATGACCTCTTGTCATGACATCCTACTGATAGTCTTTGTGAAATGCTACATGTAGCTAAAAACAATTCATCACTAGCTAGAGAGATGATAGGCCTTTACAAACTTACGTGTGGTTGTATCTCAGTTATCCTAGTCTGGTCCAAACCTCTCTACATGGTAGGGCCTTCCAGAGTTCATGGTCTCTGGGCATAGTTTGCCAGGGTGTAGGATCTAGGGAAGGGGCTTTTAATTTATAGTTTGTTGATCTGTACTTAAAAACATTTGATAACTGTATTTCAGTGTAATTGGTTTTCTTTCCAATTCTATGTACTTTATTTGATCCATTTAAAAATAATATTCCAAGCTATAGATTTCATCAGATTGGCAAGGGGTCCATGATACAAAAAAACTCCAAAAGAACCCTTGACCTAGGATCATGTCATGACAGGGTATCATTCTTTAGTTGGACTACTTGTCTTCTAAAACCTAAGGTGAAAGTTAGTGTTGAAACCAATGTAATTATAGTAGTGAACTCATTTGTGAAAGGATGTAACTTTGATTTTTTAAATTAATAAGCAAATTGCTTAAGCAGAAAAGGATTGAGACAGAATTTCTATGCTTCTTTTTCAAGACAATGCAAATAAATCCAAAGACTTGTCATAAAAAGGCATTGTTATCCAGGGAAGGTGGACCATGAATAAAATCTCTGAAAACCCAAGTCACAGATGACTGCAGGAAAGTTTCTGCCAAGTCTGTAACAATTTGGACTATGGAGTGCTCATTGAAATCCACCTGTGGGAATAGCATTGGAGGCAATCTGCCATTTCAACTTATTCTGTTTTTATTTTTAAAACCATGAAGGAAAGTTGGACTGAGATGTGTTTGGGAAAATGCAGAAATTTTATAGCAAACTTGAAAAGGAAGAGAACTCAGGACTTAATTAATGATTTCTGATTGTTTAATTTCCACTGACAAGAAAACTTTCCTCTGATATCAGAATTTAGCTACAGTGGTCTTGAAACAAAGCAAGAAGAGTGATGGTCTGTTCAAGTCTATTAGTGAAGTGCTTATATCATGTAGTCAATCAATTAAGAATACAATTAACCAGACATTTTGGGAAATATCTCTCCAGTAAATATTTTCTGCGTGCCTCATAAGAACAATTTTGCTTCTTTTACCATTATTTATCCTGGTTGTGGCTAGATTAGCTTAAACATACAAAGATGTGACAGGAAGTGTCCAATGAGTCTTTGACTTAACGATTTTCGCCCCATTTGACCAGTTTCTTATCCTCAGTCCATTAATTTTATCTAAATAGAAGTATTACAGTTTAATGTAATCAAAGTTTTCTATTTTATCTTTTCTATTGCCTCTATCTCTGTTTGGTTAAGAAAGCATTTCCTTCTTATTGTTGGGAAACGTAAATGATTTGCTTTTCTTTTAATTTTTAAGTATGATTTTTAGTTTAAAGATTGCATATCCATTTAGAATTTATTGCAGAATATGACATATAGTACTGATATAAAGTCTAATTTCTGTCAGAGAATGGAGCAGTTTTCTCAGAGGTTTTTGTTAAATAAAGAATTTTTTTCCCAAGTAATTTATGTTTTCTACTTTATCCAACATTGGTATTTGAATACCACTGTTTCTGAATCTGTTCTATTTATCTCTCTCAGTCTTTTTAGCCAATACCTGAAGGTGTGGATGATTGCTGCTTTAGAGGATAGTCTGAAGTCTGGAAGTACTATTTCTCCTTCATCTCTGCTTATTTTCATCATTTCCCTTGGGATTCTATTTCTTTTATGTTTCCAAATGACTTTTGTCATTATTTTATCAATTCTATAAAGTTATCCCTTAACAATTTGAATGGCATAGCATAAAAAAGTATAAATTAATTTTGGTGGTATTACCATTTTTGTTTTATTACCATGGCCTAACCACAAATGCTGAACATTCTTCCAGTTATGTAAGTTCTTTATTTCTTCAAGGAGTATTTCTTTTGTATGTTTTGGGAGGTCAACTTCCAGATATTTTATGATATATTTTTTTAGTTGTTTGGAATGAGATTCTCTCCTATTTATTTGGAAAGGTTCTAACGTATACCTAGCATGTGATGCTTGCTTTTGACTTACATGCTTTTTTTTTTAAATTTTTATTTTATTTATTTATAAATGTTCTATAATCACTTCCTTAAAATTAAGATTTTATACCCCCACACCTACCCCCCCTACCCCCCTCCCTCCCCATGACAGC
>CM053770.1:400372550-400415170 GCA_028658325.1 Potorous gilbertii | reverse complement strand
AATAGTACTCCATTACATTCATATACCATAATTTATTAAGCCATTCCCCAATTGATGGGCATCTCCTTGATTTCCAGTTCTTGGCTACCACAAAGAGTGCTGCTATAAATATTTTTGTACATGTGGGTCCCTTTCCCATTTTTATAAGACTTACATGCTTTTTATGATATTAAAGACTAGCTCTCTCTATATCTTTATTTTGTAATGTTTTTAGCATAATTTCAGTGTTGTACTTTCTGAAAGACTTTTTCTTCATCTTTGATAACATTAATTGAGATAATTATGTCATTCTAGATATTTTGACTTTTAATATGATTATGTTGTTTTCCTAGTGTTGAATCATTCTTTAATTCTTGGTATAAATGGTTAGTAATGAAAGATTTCTTGGACAAATCAAGTATTTAGAAATTAAGCTAAATGGGAAAGAAGTCACATCTTTATTTTCACTAGCCTTCAAAAGATGTTTAGCATTTTTTTTCAAATTTATTAAAACATTATCCTGAGGAAACCATAAATTTCACCAGACTGTTCAGTGAGGTGCTTATTGTTAACCACTGTCTTTTGTCCCACTATAACAGTAACAATGCACTTTTGCTGTCCTCTCCTAGGGTTTTCTAATTTAAGCAAGTGGTCAATGTATAATGTAGTGAGTGAGAGGGTCCCCAGTGTGATATCAGGATGGTTTAGGAGAGAGTCTTTTCTTCAAAAATCATACTACTCTGTAGCTATCACTATAGATGAATGATAGGTTTTCAGTTTCTTATCTGTGTGTGTTTAAAGTTTTTATAAAAATGAACTGAAAATGGGCCCTAGATTTCCGCAAATTAAAGTGACCTAGATTTCTGAGAAATGAAATTTAAAATGTCTAATGGAAAGAATGTAAGACTGGCATCAGGCTGGGGTGCCAGTTCAACTTCACGAATACTACATCTCTCTGTGCTTTAGTTTCCACACATGGAAAATGAGAAACATAGTATTTGTTCCCCATTTATGTCATAGCACAATGATTAGTAATATCTCTAACGAGCTTCAAACTCATTCAGACTTATTAGTGAAAAGTCCAACGTGAATAGAAAATGATGTTCTTCTCATCACCTGTTATGTCAGTACCTACAGTTACTTATTTCCAGTCTTAAATGGAAACTTATGTAGCTATCTGTATTCCTGAATTCCTTTAGATTTTATATGTGGGTGAGGTAAGTATGCCATTCATTTACAAAAAAACAAAAACAAAAGTAAAAATGAAAAAAACAAAACCTTATTAACACACCCCACTACTGACATTGTCCTTTTCTTCTTAAAGAATTTTTGTGGCAGTCACCCATGAAAAATGAACATTGTCAACCAGGAAACCAGTGACTGGCAAGCAACTAGAGTTTTGATTATATTAGTTCTATTTTTAAAAAAATCTTCAACACGACTCCCCCCAGCCCCCTTTATTGTGGAAACTAGATGCGTTAATTTTAAAGGGAAACTATTTTCAACAACTCAAATAAGCCACTTCTCCCCTGAGACATCATGTCTATTTCTCAGAAAATACTGTAAAACTGGGAAAATGGAAATAAAGTTCATTTTGTATGCTTCCCAATTACTAGGCTCCAGTAGTATTACTAAGTAACACTGTTGATGATTAGGATCTCAGAGGAATGCAAAGTCAGGAGCATATGAGCAGTGGTTCAAGTCCAACTGGAGTCTTTGACTCTTTGGCACGCATTAGTTTTTAAGAGATTCCCAAGGAATTCTCCTTACAGAGTAGGACCAATAGAAGAAGGCTTCCAAATTGAAAAGAGGAAAGTATATAATATGCTAATAATCTTTTATGCCATCTTTGGCTGCAAATACACGTTGCTCCTAAGAAATGCAACTCTTATTTAACTCTAATGAAGCATATTCTTTCTTTCTTGTCTGCAATGAATTGGGAAGTCAAATTCTCATTATGGGGGAGGTGACTTTTTGAAGATTTAAGAATATTTTATTATATTTTAATAGTTTATACTACCTCAGTCATTCAGTCTCTGAAGAAATGATCAATTTCTGATTTATCATTAGCTTTTTGAGCTCATTCATTGAACAAAGATGAAACAAATTTAAGATGTTCCTCTTTGGGGTCTACACTGGCAAGTTACAATGAGGAACTGAAAACATTCATGTAATTCAGTTATAACTCTCTTTAATAGAGTATAGCAATGCAGGACTCAATTTTGTCCCAAGTCCCTTTCAGTTCTGAATTAATTCTTTTATGATTATACAGTATATTTGCTATCTTACTGCTGCTTCAGGTCATCAATGCTATTGATCAACATGAATTAAAGCATTTCCTTAAACAGGATAACTGAGGAAGAAATGAGGTATGGATGTCTGAGATACTGCTATTGGCTGTATACGGAATCAGCTGACTGTACACCAGAGCATTGTTCTCTTTACTTTAACTTGCCTTAGAAATCCTTCATTCCAGTTCTAAAAAAAGGCCACAAATTTTGCTGTTGTTCATTTTTTTTAAGAAGGCAACTAGTTAAAAATTTGCTTCTTGCAATCATATTCAAACAACTCACATTTATTTATTTGAGGTTGACTTATGTGAAATCAGATGAATACATATGAAAGTGCAGGTATAATTTTGGTAGATTGGCTTTTTCAGCATTAAACCATTTTCCAGCCCTGGCACTTCAAAGCTCTCAAAAAGGGAGAACTTCATAAAATGTCTCCTTTAATTTCCTTCATCCTGCATGTTCCTTGTGGTTTGGATCAAAGTTTTTGACAAACATGAAAGACCCTCAACTTAACCATGGAACCTATATCATGAGTAAAGAGCTGCTTAAATGGAGCCATTCCTTTATTTTCCTCTGACTTTTATATTTCCATACTTGCTATCTATTACATTCCCCAAAGACTACTTAAAAGTGGAATGAGGGGGGAAAAGCTTTCTTCTTTAAAGTAGTATATTTCATTAAAACAAGGTCAAACTATTACCTTGTGATATAATTTGATCAAGTATCTAGATGCAAAGGAAATTATATGTGTATTATATGCAGATATGATTATTTATATTTCATTATATATTATATGCATATATAAATATGTATAAATACATATATATAGTCACATGGATTTTTCTAAATATCCAGATGCTAAGAGTCATGTAGGTTAAAGACCCAGTTGATTGAAAATTTTTTCAGTTTTCGTTAGGACAATTAATCAATCAGCAAATATTTATTTATATGCAGCTAGTACTGTACTAGGCACTGTTGATGGCTACAAAGACAAAAGTGAAACAGTCCCTGCCATCCTAGAGTTTACTTTCTACCAGGGGAGACAGCATGAATATAAATAGGTATGTACAAACTCAGTACAAGCTAATGAGGGATAGCCTAACAACTGGGGGTGTGGGAAAGGTCATCATATAGAAAGGACTGGAAATCAGCTTGGAAGAAAACTAGGGATTCTATGAAATGTGAAAGAAGTTGCAAAGAGTAACATTTAAGCTAAAGACAAGGAAAAATGTTTTGTGGCCAACAGAGCTGTGCCAAAGTGGAATGGGCTGTCTCTGGAGGTAGCTAGTTCCCCGTAACTGAAGGAATCAAGTGCTGCATGATGGCTTTTTCAGAATTTGTAATTAGGATTCTATTAGGTTTGGGCTGTCCTACATGGCATCCTAATTCTCTTCCAATGCCGGGAATTGTTGAAATAAAAATTTAAAATATAGCAGTATTTTGGCTAGTTGTATAATGAAGGAATGAGATAAGATGCCTGCTGGATTTATCGAATTTCTATTCTTTTATAAGATTTTAGCAATGTAGATTTAGATTAAGTGACCTGGATCTGAGTTCTGATTTTTTTTTTCTGACATTGATACCAAACTTTATACTATTTATCAAAAATATGCAGAGAGAAAAACATATACATGTTGCAGCAATCTGTAGCTTTAATCAACAAGTACAAAAGAGATATTTTTTGCCTACTTGAATTTTATTGATTATCTCTAGGTACAACCTAGATTAAAATGGATTTTGGGGACAGTATAAGAAACTCATAAAGATACACGAGTCATTGTGTTCTGCTTGTTAGATGGTTAATAGACAAACATTTTGATTTACTGTCTAAGAGACAAAATCATAGAGCAGGACAGGAGATTCATTAATTTCTATCATCATAGCTTTTTCCCATTGCAAGAGCTAACATGAGTTTTAACAAATGATCTCTCCCAATCACTTCTCTTCCCACTGAGATATATGATTCATTAGATTTCTACTGACTTTAAATTCATTATTTTTTCATCATACCATATTCTGCTAATGATAAATTCGTAGATAAATGTTCCATTCGATGCCAAAGATCCAGATGTTTGCTTTAAAAAAAGACTCAAAATAGATGTATTACATAAAAGCATTTTCTTCCAAGCATAGTCTCATAGCCCATATTTTTTACTCTACCACAAAGGCATTACCTGGATGTGATTACTAATGCACTAAATAGGTGTGTACATACAAATCTTAAAAAAAAAAAAACTCCTCTCACTCAAATATGCACTGGCAGCCATCTGGACTGACCAAAAAGATTCTGTTGAAAACTATTGCGGAAGTAAATTTACTGTGCGGGGATTTTGTTCTTGGGCCTTCCAGCCCTTGGTATATATTGAACTAGTAGCTAAAGTAGCTACGTGGCACAACATTGGACCTGGAATCAGGAATATCTGAATTCAAATCCAACTGCAGACACTTACTAGTCATGTGACCCTATGTAAGTTACTTCACCCTGTTCACTCTAGTTTCTGCCTCTGTCAGATGAGCTGGAGAAGGAAATGGTAAACCACTCCAGTGTCTTTGATAAGAAAACTCCAAATGGGGTCATGAAGAGTTGGACATGACTGAAATGACTGAACAATAACCAAGCTAGTGATGTCCAAGAAAGGAGAGCAATAATACTAAATCATCATTATCTTACCCCAAGTAAATTGCCTCTTGTTTTTGAATTCTAAATCAGATACAAAGGGCTCTTATCCCCAAGATTCTGTTTCAATTTTTCATGTGATGCAGCTATGACCCTAGTTTCTTATTGTCCATACCAGCAGATCACACTTTCTATAAAGTTCCATTAAGCTGGGGAAACTTTAAATGTGGATTAGCAATAGCTTGCATACCTGTTAGTGGAAGACTAATTAATTTAAGTTCATGAGCCTCATTACTTGAAGATTGGTCATTTTTTAATAATACATCAACTCATTGAATCATATGTCAAGTATGGAGTTGAATTTTACATCGTTGGAGGGAATAGCCACATGGATGAAATGAGTGATTAGTTCCTAAAATAATCAGTTCCATTCACTTATTTGCTAATTTCAGAGTCACATAGAAGCAAACATAAGTCAGTATGGTATAATTTCAGTTCCCAAGCATCATGTACGGAAGTAGGCTTTAGTATCATTACTAATGATGATTTAGAAGAAGAAGTAGCATAAGAACTTTATTGAAGACATGTATGACCAGAAAATAAGGTTAGCTAGCAACATCAGTTAATAAGGCTTCTTGGATGGGTAGCCCAACTAACTCATTGGTAGCCATGACATATTAAAAGAACCAGAGGAAAGTTTCAAGAGTGTTAGATAAATAATCCATGGAGAATATGTGGAAAGATGTAGACAAAAAATAACAATGAAAATATGTGGATGGCATGATCTGTACAAGTTCAAAAAAGTATTCACACTGATTAAGTCATAGATCTAAGAAGCACCAATAAAAATTGTATGGAGGAGGGGGAGAGGCACATTAGAGGAGTAGCAGAGGCAGATGAAGTCAAATGTGGAAGCATCCCAGAGGAATATTAGTTGCTAAGGAATTCAGGTTGGAAGGGAGGAAGGTATTTCCATTTTGGGAGGGTGGCATAGGTAAATGCATATTTTGAAAACAAAATACTTAGGAATTCAAGAATAGATTAGATATGGGGTGATGGGAAAAAGGAAGATGTTATAGAGTTAATATTGAAAGTCTAAATAACTGAGAGGATGATGGTATCATCGATATTGATTAGAAATCTACTACTTTGGAGGATAAGATGATGAGCTCAATTTTTGACATATTAATTTCCAGATATTTATAGAACATTTAAGTGAAGAGGTCCAGTAGAAAATAAGAAATGCAGGTAGGACCTTACCCTCAAGTTATTGTCTTCTCTCTCCAAGCTAATCTCAAACTTGCCTCATGGGAGAAATCTAAAATTCAAGTATACTTTTGAACAAAAATCTAAAAAGCACTTGGGACCTATGGGAGCAAAAAAGTCTTTTCTGTCTCAGCCAAACCAGAACTCCTTAGTTTTCCCTTCGTATTTTGTGGCATTTATGTATCCAACGACAAATCAAAGAAGTAGAAGTTTACCTAAGAATAAAAGGTACTATGATAAAGTAGAAAGAGCACTAGTTTTATAGTTAAAGGATCTGAGTTCAAATCTGATCTTTCATGTTTACTGCATGTATGACCTTGACTAAATTATTTGATCTTTTGGGATATCAGTTTTCTCATCTCTAAGTTGAGAGAGTAGAACTAGACCTTTGATATCCCTTATGGCTCTGGATTTGTGTTATTCAAGTTTAATTTCAATATAAAGTATTTGGTACAGTGCTTCTTAGGCAAATGGAAAAATTTTTCAGACTTAAAAGGGATTTCTTTTAGGAAGAATATTTCATTTAAAGCATTGGCAATCCTACCTCTAATCTTTTTTCTTTATTATTTCTGCATATAGTCTTTGACTTTGTGCCAAATAATTTCTATTTTTGCTTCACTAAGAAGCTGCCTGAAAGACAATGATATTGTCCATGCCCTGGATTGTGATCCATCCAGACATTATCCTGGTGGCATTTATACAAATAAGTCAGCAAGTGGCTCACCCTTCCCCCTGACACCCACTGTAGAAGTTAGTGTTTGGCAGCTTTCAATTAGTAATTGTAGCCTAGGGACTGAAGTACTCAGGACATGGGCTATGATTCTTTCTATTTTAAAAGCCATTTTTAAATGGAATCTGAGGTATTTGCAGGAGTTGATGAGAGCATTGTAGTATTGTTTCATGTAAGGTGGGAGCCCCTTAATTCTTTGGCAGTGGAGGTAAATAAACCTTGCTCATTTTTCAACAAATGGTTTAAGTTTCATCCAGTTCTTGTAGCTTTGGACTTAGTATCATGTATATTCTATGACTAGAAGAATTAAGGCATTCATTTGTGAGAGGAAGTAAGAGGTAGAACCTTACTAGTTGACTCTGTGATTAAATATGTCAGGGTTCTGAGTGGACCTAACAATTTTCCTTTGAAGTTCGTAGATCCTTTGTTCTTAAAGTTAGTGTATTCGAAGTCCTGAGCTCAGATCATGACTTTGCCACTGAATGAACACATGAGATCTTGGACCACTCAATTTATTTCAACAAACTTTAAGTATCTGTTTTGTGCAAGGCATTATTCTACGGGAATAATGAGCAAGTAGGTGGTACAGTGGATAGAGTATTGAGCCTAGAGTCAGGAAGAGTCTTCTTCCTGAGTTCAAATCCTGCAAGTCACTTAACGTTATTTGTCTCAGTTTCCTTATCTGTAAAATGAGAAGTAAATGGCAAACCACATTTTGCCAAGAAAACCCCAAATGGGGTCACAAAGAGTCAGATTCAACTGAAATGACTGAATAATGTCATTCTTAGGACATACAGAGAAAAAAAAGCCAATATAGTACCCCTCTAAAAAAGAGCTTACCTTCTGTTGGTAAGGGAGAAGAAGAGCACATCATATATACATACATATATATGCATATATATATATATGTAAGTATATGTATATGTAAGTATATATATGTAAGTAAATAAAAATTACACTCAACATTATGTACTATGTAATTTCAAGAGGGAGAGACTACTAATAACTCTGGGGATCAGGATAGGCCTCACATAGGAGACATAAGTTTGGGGTGAGTTGTTCACTTCTTTGGTCATGAATTATTTCATCTATAAAGTGAGGGGGCTGAGGTACATGATTTCTGAGGTATTTATAAACTCCAAATCTTGGATCCTGTTTCCAAATGTTTGTCCTCAAATGCTCCTGCCTTATCCAAAGAAACAAAGAAAATCAAGGTAGAAACTGAATCAATGATAGTCAGGTAGGAGACTTCATGAAGTGTATTGGAAAGAATACTGATTTAGAAGTAGAAGGTGTAGGCTTAATCCCTGGTTCTGTCATATTCCTACACATGTGATGTGACCTTGGGCAAGTCATTTAACTCCTCCAGATTTCTGTTTCTTTAGAAAAAAATAGGCCTAATAATACTTATTCTTCCTATTTTACAGGGCTCCTGTGAAGTTCAATTGGGAAGAAAAGAGTTAAGTAAATGAAAGCTGATATTATTAATATTCAACACCCTTAAATGATATAAATAATTATTATATAATATCAAACAATAATGTACTCTTTTACAATATTCTTCTACTAATAATAAAAACTTCTCTGAAACACCTGAAAGAAATACCTTAAGACATTGGTAGAAAGGGGGCACTGAAAAGGGTGCAAGGTGGTAGCTATCTGTGCTCTTCTGTATGGATTTGCTTTCTGCTTCATTTCTTTGTCATTTGGCAGAACTATGCTTAGAATCAATTTAGATAAAAAGATACTGTGGAATAGAAAGTAAAGTTTTATATTATTCAGATACTCTTCAAGCTAATCATTCCAGAATGGAAAATTCACTCCAGGTAGTCACGGACAGATCAATAAGCAAATGATTTCTTTTCAAGTGGGAAGAAAAACTAAAGTTATCATTTATCTTAGAAATCTGGATCATCCTACCTAAAAATAAATTGCTGTACTTTGTGGAAAATTATAGTCATGGAACTTTAAAGCTGGAAGGACTTTGAAGAATATCTCAGCAGTTGATGGCTATTGTTTTCTATGATGCTTTGTGAGTGATTATATTTGAAAAAAAAATTCTAATACCTTTTATGCCTTATAACGATATGAAAAAGCTTTAAAGTATCATGATAGACAGGAATAATTTTAAGAATGAATTAACAGTGAGCTAAGGAAAAGCTCTGATGTCCTTTTGATTTATGAACAAGTAGCCCCTGAAAGCAAGTGCCCAATTGAGTAAGTCATCAGACGATTTACCCCTTAGACTTTGCTAAATATATCTTACTGAAGTTATCCTGTATAAATAAGAGCCAGGGTGAAGAGACTTGGCTGGGCTTTGAAAATTGCAAAGCCAAAGCACATTTTGTTCCTTTGGTAGTTCTAAAGAGGGTTGAACTGTGGTTTTGAAAATGAAGCAATTTTTGACTCTATGCTGTTCTGTAACTGAAGTACGTAGAAACTCTTGAAGTTAGACCAAGTACTGTAGATTTCATCTTCTGACTTGCTTGTTAATCTGCTCAAAGGATATAAACACTGGGGATGGAAACTCTTTTTACAACTAATGAGGCTAGATCTTTATGCTCGGAAATTTTGTGTATTTTTAATAGAATTGCCACAGATCAGAGGCTTATCTATCATCAGTATGACAACTACAGATACCATGTTTTGAAGTAATGAACAAAAAAGATGAAGCATACATCTCTTCTCTCAATTTTTTTTTGTTTATAAAGAGCTTTCATTTTTATTTCATAAAATCAGAAATGGTTCAGTTCCTTTGCACACTTAAATTGTTATATCAATTATATGAGCTAGAAGGTGGATTCCAAATAGGCAAATGCCAGAGGCCATTCTTGAAGGATTATCTTTTTGTATAAACTGCTCAACTTACCTGTCATGCATAGACCTGGGAAATGTTAGCAAGAAAGTGGTTTTTTTTCCCAAAGTTACTTTGCCTGGGAAAAAGCTGAGTGGAGATGATGATGATGATGATGACTGTGACGGAAACAATGACAACAACATAGCATTACAGGAAACTATAAGTGTTTCTCTTTTCTTACGAACACTTCATTACAAAACTATCAACTATTAAAACCAAGTAATTTCTGCTTACTTACTGTCATTTATTCAACTAGCTGTTTTTTTGGTGTCATCAAATTGTAGACTTGGAAAACATTTTAAAAAGTCCTCTTGTTTAGTGGAGTCAAACTCACATAGAAACAGGGGCCACTAATCCTTTCATAAGGATTCCTGTAGGTACTTATTGACTTTGTTTTAAAATGAAATGCCTTATTTTATGAAATATTTCCAAATTACAGTTTAATCTGGTTCAGGCTCACTTGAGAGTGTTGCAGGCCCTTTATTTAACACCTCTGCTCTAGTCTGTTCCCTAGCCTTGAGACATTTTGTTCCTATCTTTGAGACATTTTGTTGTGTTTCAGTCATGTCCAAATCTTCCTGACCCTATTTGGTCACTCTATCCACTGAACCATCTCACTGTCCTAGTCAGAGGCTCTACTGGGGTTCAGATCCCAGATCTGCTATTTACCATCTTATAATTTAACCTATTTATTTGGGTCTTAGTTTACTGAAATATAACATAAAAATTTGGACTATACTAAGAGTACTTAACCTTTGTGTGTGTGTCACAGAGCTCTTTAGTAGTCTGGCGAAATTTATGGTGTCCTCAGGATAATGTTTTAAAAGACTTGAAAAACATGCTAAATATCTTTTGAAGGTTAGTGAAAATCAAGATTGACTTCTTCCCCCATTTAACTTAATTTCTAAATACTTTCTTCTTACCAACAATGGGGCTCTCATTTAATAGGCAATTCTCATTTTATTGAAGAATATGTCACACAAAAAAGGATTCAAATTCTTATAATTGTTGAGACAGATGACAGCTGAGGATACATCCATGGCCAGGTCATAGAAGTTTTCTCTTTTTTTCTGACAAGAATTCTTGATGCTAGGTTCTGAAGAAAACAAGAGAAAGATTGAAATAGATAGATAGATAAATACAGAGAGATAAAGAGAGGCTGAGAAAGAGACAGAGAAAGGAATAGGTTCAACTCTTCTCCAAATACCATCTTTTAAAAAACACAAATTCCTAGGAATAGTCTTTGCTGCAAATCAAGGTAGCTGTTCCTAACAATATTGGGTATGGAGGTGGTGTCAGTGGTTTTCATGTCTCCCATCATTGTTCGCATACATTTTTAAGCCTACCCCAGCTTGGTCTGTTAACTTTTGATTGATTTAGAAGGTCAGATTATACATTCCAAAAGATAAGAGGGAGTTGACTGGAGAAGTTTTGAATGGTTTTCCTTTTGGCCATATCAACATTCTTAGTGTTAGATAGTTGTCTAAGTATACTGGAAGCAAACAAGTATGGTTGTATTTACTCCAAATTAGTTGTTGAAAATGTTATTTTCTAACTGATTTGCTATAGAGTTATTGACCTATGCTATAGAGGATATAACACCCTTTTATTTGGGGGCTCCAAAAATGCTGTGGAAAAAGAATTGTATGCTTTGACTTCTCTTTGTTTATATTGTTACATTCAACAAAATATGTAGCTTTACTTTGGCAGTAGAGAGAAAAAGTAATGGCTTGTTTTTCTCTTGAAGAATTCTATTTGGTCTATTGAAAATACATTCAAAGCTGTTTTTCCCTAACTCCCCTCCCTCCCCCCCATATTCTATAGATATACAATATAAACCATAATACCTTATAGAATGATTACTAAAACTAAAGGAAAAGCTTAGTTCAAACACCAAGTTCTCAAAAGCAGATTCTTTAAGCATGACCCATCCTGACTGAAGACATTTCCATATGGTAAATAAATATGATTTATATGAGGTCAAAAATGCATATGGAAATCCTCAAGGAAAACACTTCAAAACCTGGTTTTCCTTTCATTCTAGTAATATGCCAGGGCCTCATCTTACAAGATACACAAAAGGATTTCCATATCATGCTTGTTCTCATGTAAAAAACTGAACCTGGCAAGAAAATCTAGTATTTTTGTGGCCCAGGAAAGAGCTTGCTAGTGAGTTCATGGACACTAGTATACTAATTTTTGCAAGGCTGTCTTGAGTACTTGAAAGAAAGTGGTTGTGTTGGATGAAATTTGATTTGTAACTCAATGTAATAGTATTTATAGCTAATAGTTATTATTCATGGAAAGGATATAAATGGCCTAATATTGACCTCTGAGAGGCCTCAGGTGCCAATGACAGAAAGAGTTGGGTTTTATTTGTTGTTTCCTTATTAGATGCTTTTATGAGTGTGCCTTTGGCTCACTAGGTCAATGTGTGTACAATCTTATAAGCTTTGCATTCTAATCATAGTGTGGATATTTTTTCAAATTGTGTTCATACAACAACTCAAATATTTTCACTTAATTTGGGTGATGTGGAAAACATTTTAATCCATATGCCCGCTTTGTTTTTGTTTGTTTTGTTCTGAGTCTTGTGCTCATGTGTTAACTAGAGGTTGGAAATTCCTTGGTTAATTTCAATTTTAACAGTATATTACATCTAAGGAACACCTACTTTGAGGAAGTATTGAGTCAGAGTGGAATAAAAAAAGAACATGGTCCATGACCTTCAGATATGCCTTAGAGTACAGGCATGAAGAACCATTGCACGAAGAATTTAAGAATTGGAGGATACCTCACAGCCCACGTAATCTGACCGTAAATGAAAAGGAGTCCTCCTTACAACACATCCAATAGGCAAACAGCCATATGGTTGTTACTTGGAGGCTCCATGAAACTGTAGCATGTGCAGTGGCCACATCCCAGTAAAACTGTCTTGGCAGAAGGACTAAACCATGTTAAAGGTAGCCAGTAGGCCTCAAACATGTCAGCGAGTTAGGAGGATGCCCACCCCAAAGCATGCGAAGGCTTGTGGTGGAATGGAGTGATGAGAACAATTTGTTCCAATGCCATGAAGGTGGTTGGAGCACTTAGAGCTTGGTCATAACAGACACTAAGGTCGTCTATTGCATTCTGGGTCATTACTACTCATCTTGACTTATTTTTGTCTTGCAAGTAGACTTCTATGACTCTGGTAGAGAGAGTGAGGGTGACAACATGGTATAACTCACGTGTGAGTCATCAGTCATCATGATGTCATCGGTCTTCTTTGAAAATGAAGGATGAACAACTAGGGAAGGACAATACATCATCTCCTCTGGCAGGCCATTCCAATTGTTAGGAATTATTTTCTTACATCCAGCCTAAATTTGCCTCTTCGATCTTTCCACCTCTTTCTGCCTTCTGGAGCCAAACAGAACAAGTCTAATCCTTTTAGCATGTAATAGAGCTGCAAATATTTGAAGATACCTATCAATTCAATCAGAATATTTTCCATATTAAATGTTATCTTTTGTTTCAACTTCCTATGGCACAGGCATAAGGGGTAAAAATGTCAGAATTTGAGTCAGGAAGACCTAAACTCAAATTTTGCCTCAGAGATTTACTATCTGTGTGACCCTGGCCAAACCACTTAACCTCTCTCAATCTCAAGTAATCAGTCAATAAACACAAAGCACCTATTGTATGCTAGGCTGTGTTAAGTGCCTCAGTTTCCCTATCTGTAAAATAGGGATAATTATAGGGCTGTACTCACAAGATTATTGCGAGGACAAATAACATGTTAAGCACTTAAAAAATTTTTAAAATCATGCAAATGCTAGTTTTTATTATTTTTATTCATTTAATTACATATTTAATTCTGTTCTGGCTTCAACTCACTTTTTCATTCTTGCTACATATGACTCTGCTTCAGAGGTTTTATTCTCCAATCAATTTGCCCTTCATATAACACACTGAACTTCTTGCCTCCCTCTTCATTTGACCCTGAAAAAGATTTTGCTGTCATCGCATACGTGGGATTCTCTAAATATTTTGACTGGTATATTTGAGTCATGGTCTTGAGGTAGGTACAAACTCAATGTGTTGTTGTATTGGAGAACTCACTTTACAATCTCTTGTCCTTACTCCCAAATCCATAAGGATAGAGAATATGTTATCAACTCACTTGTTTTATAATTGATTTAAAAATCATTTAAAAATTTATTTGGTGGGAATGTAGATCCCACAAAATGTAATTACAAACCCTGTCCTCTTGGATTAAGATTTTAATTGATGGTCCACGGTAGCATAGAAACTGAGATGAAAATGACACAGTATGAAAGTATAGGTGGAGATATATTAGATTCCAGGTCCTTTTCCTTTTATTTCAAATAGGCAATTAAAAGTTCTATTGCAGGAAATCAGATTCTGTATTTAAAAACATATCTATGAGTACAATATCTTTGTTATGTTTGCCATCCTGTAACTTGGATAGTGAAGTATGAGGTGACTCATGACCAAGGCAGTTAAGTCTCTTGTGATCCAGCATGACTCAGGGGAAGGAAGAAACTCACTTTCTAACTTTTACTTCTTTTTCCTGCCATTGCTGATAAAAAGGAGCTTTGTGCTTAAAGTATGTGCTGCACTCCTGGGCTGTATGCCAGTCTGATTAGAAAAAGCCACAAATTTTGAAAGTCTTGTTGAAAGGAGAGGTGATATTCCCCAAATCCTCCAAATCAGGAAGAAAAGATTTTTATTGGGTATCTTGTTTCCTGAATAATATACATAGTATAGGACCCATGGTTCTTGGAAAATAGAGACTATAAAGGAGTCCATATGAACAATTTTCAAGTGATTTGACTTCAATAATCTTAATTAAAAATTACATTTGTTCTAATTGAAAGATTATTAGAAAGTATTAGAAAATATTAACTTATTCTAGTATTCTACGGGCATACTGAAACTCTGATTTTATTGCCATAGGGAATCCTCCAATGAGGAAATTTCTACCAATGTAGGTCCTTATTTTAAAAATTTGTAGCCTTAGAAAGTAGTCAGACATGATGGGTTACTTTATTTGCCCAGAGTCGCACAGCTAGTTTGTATGAGAGGTAGAACTTGAATCCAGGTCTCATGCTAGCACCAGCTTTCTATTCACTATGTTATGCTAGCTTTGAGAATTTTAAAAATTCCCTTAAATTGAGAAAATGATCATTTTTACTTTGCAACCCATTTTGGAGAATCTTGCAATGGATTTACACAATGGAATATCAGAGTTGGAATGGGCTTGCTCAATCTAGCTTAATTCTTACCTGAATAGTGGCCTTCTCCAGGCTTTTCCCAGGAAAGGCTCCTGATTCCTTGAGATTGCAATTCATACAGCTCCTTAGGAGCCCTGCTCCCTTGGGACCCAGTGTTACTGTTCCCTAGGGTCCCTCATCCTTTGTGACCAAAAGTGATATTGTCTCTCAGGACTTCTGCTCCCTCTTGACCAAAAGTGGTCCTCTCTGTACCCTTGAACTATGACCCAGAAGTGTGTATAGGCAATGATGTTGCCAAACAGTGCCTGGTCCTGTGTCCATTGCTAGCATAGGATTCTCCGGTAATCTTATTCTGACCAGTTGCTGAGTCCCCTCACTGTCTCTGTCCTGAGAGCTCTCAAAGTTAGTGCTGCTTCTGTTTCCACCACCTGGTCCCACCATTGGCATTTCATTTAACTGAGCTTCAGGTCAGCCTCCACTTCCCTGTCACAGATCTTTCTGATTTCCTAAATTGTCTTCTGTTGGAAGAATGTTCCACTTTGACCTGTTGTTGGCTCTGCCACTCCAGAATTCAATTTGAGGTATTATTTTAAATTGTTTGGAGGTAAATGTTGAGAGAGTTCAGTAGAGTGCTTTCTCTACTCTATCATTTCGACTCCTGACCTTCTCCACAATATACTCAATAGTCATCCATCAAGTCATTGACAGCCTTTACTTGAAGATCATCAGTGACAGGAAATACTGCAATTTTCATTCATTAATTTAAATCCTTTTTTCTGTGGCCAAATCAAACAAGGCTAACCTCTTGTCCATGAGACAATTTATAGTAGGAGTTTTAGAAGACTTCTCTGGCTGTTGCATCTTCTATGGTAGGGCTCCTACAGGCACCTTAATTCTTCAAGCCCTGAGGTGCTTTGCACTCTTAATTGCTTGAGTTACTCTGGCAGCATTAGCCTATGAGGAAATTGTCAGAAATCTTTCCCTAAGCTCCACTTGCCTACAGGTCAATTCTTTGAGTTCTTGACTGAATCAATTTGGAAGGAGAGTTGGATTTCATATCCTTTAAATTCTTGGATTATAGACTTTTAATGTTTAATTAATAAAGTAATTTTCAATTAAATGTTATAGTTCATGAGTTCCTATTGCATAAAAAAAGAACAAATTTGTTGGACAAAGCCAAATCTAGACTTCACTCACAATACAGCTATAATAATACTAATAATCCCCTAAAAGTCCAACCCATTGTATATGGGGTGAAGGTAGAAGGAAGGATTAGTCAGAATGATGTAAACAAGGACTTCCCATGCCCTAAAACTACTACAGGGTGAGCGCCTTGTAAGAACATTGAAATGTTAGTGAATTGGGCCTTGGTAATGCCACTAATTTGACTTCACACACCATTCAGTGGTTTATAACTGCTCCTAAGAGTGAGAGAAATATACAAATCCACATAGGGTTGCAGACCGGTACCACTAACAAAACAAACCATAATGTTCACTTTGAGCTCAAGGTTAATGGAGCACCTGGTTCTTCTTCATGTTTTCCCAATAAAAAAAATTGGAATAAGTCAGAAATATCAATATTGTACCCACACAAAATATTTTGGTAAACATAACTCTGACCACTAAAATGGACAAAGGATGAGGGAGTATAAAATGCATTGACATAAATTCTTTTATTCTTCACTAACAGTATCTCATAACAAAATTGTAAGTAGATCTCATCAATTTACGTGTTTCTTACTGGTTTTTTTCAAAAGGACAAAGAGCTCCAAGTCACACAACAACATATTATATGCCAGCATAGTGCAATCCTAATCACAGATTAGACAAAAGGAGAGACTGTAAAATCATAGATTCAACATCAAAAGGGATTTTACAGGGCACCAAGCCGAGTATCTTTGTTTTACAGAGGAGGAAACTACAACCCAGAGAGGTTGTGACTTGCTCAGGGTTGCATAGCTGCTATATGAGGAAGGATCAGAATCCAAGTCTTCCTGACTCCAAATTCAACATGTTATCTACTACACTCTGCTTTTTCAGTTAAACCAGATGACTCTTAGAAGACCTACTAAAATCTCAAGGAAAATTTGAAGAAAGTGCAGCATTAGTACAAACTTCAAAAATTACACTTAGTAACAAACAGATGGCAAAAAAATAGTATAAGTGTTACAGATTATTTTTTTTAAAAAGGAAATGGGGATACCTAGACTTGTATTCTTAAACCTTCATTTTGAGATTTATGTCATGAACCCAAAGCAGCACAATTATTCCCAAATACTAGTGATTTCATTAGTACAGAGAACTTGTGGGTGAAGAAATTCCCTTTATATTCCCTTAGTGAGTTGCTTAAAGCACTGGGAGATGAACTATTTTGCTTAAGATCTCATAACTAGTATTTTAGAAGCTGGACTTGAAGTAAGTATTACTGGCTCTGAGGATGGTTTTCTATTCAATATACCATATTATGTAATCTAAAAAACAAAGTAAAGAAAAAAATAACCTGGTAATTACTATAACCATAATGAAAATATATACTCTAACACAGTATTTTTGAGACATTTTAATTTTTGTTTTTATGTAATCAAAATTATTCATTTTATCTCTTGTGATTCTGAATCATTTGGTCAAGAATTTTCCCTCAGTCCCTAGTTAAGAAAGATATCATCCTCCTTGCTCTTCAAGTTTGATTATGATATGGCTTTTTATATATAGGTCATGTACATATTTGGAATTTATTCTGATGTACAATATGAGATGTTGGTTTAAACCTAATTTCTGTGAGACTACTTTCCAGTTTTCCCAGACTTTTTGTCAGATATCAAGTCTTCAGATATCAGTACTTCTCCTTGGGTTTAGCACACATTATGTATTATGTTAATTAACTTTTAGATCTTGTGTACTAATTTGTTCCACTGATCTATTTTTCTTTCTCTAAGTCTCTCTCTGTCTCTGTCTCTCTCTGCCTCTCTCTCTTTGTCTCTCTATCTCTCTCTCTCTGCCTCTCTGTCTGTCTGTCTGTCTGTCTCTCTCTCTCTTTTTCTCTTCCATCCTTCCCCAAGTAGTTTTGATGATTACTTCTCTGTAGTACAGTTTTAGCTGGTATTTCTTGACACCTATACTTCCCAATTTCTTTTTCGTTACTTACCTTGAAGTTTTTGGACTTTTTTCTTTCAGATGAATAAAACATAAATCTTTGATAGAAACATAATAAAAAAAACCAAGCATTTTCTAAGCACCTACTTTGTATCTCTGTGTTAAATACTTTGTGAATATTATCTCATCTAATTCTCATAAGAAACCCCTGAGGCAAATGCTATAATTATATTCAATTTACAGTTGAAGAAACAGAGTCAGACAAAAGTGAAGGATCTTGCCCAAAGTCACATAGTAAGTGTTTGAGGCCAAATTTGAACTCAGGTCATCCTGATTCTAGGTCCAGCATTCTATTCAACTACCTAGTGAATTCATATGTTGGATTGGTATGTCTTTGAATAATTTAATTACTTGAGGTAGTACCATCATTTTTATTATGTTCTCATGGCCCAACTATAAACAATTACTATTCCTATAATTATTGAAATGTTTGTTTTTCTAAAGATAGTTTTATGGTTGAATTCACATAATTGAATGTCTTGATAGGTAGTCTCTTAAATATTTGATATATTTCACAGTTACTCTGAATGGAATTTTCCTTTATATGTTCCTGATTAGTTTTGTTGGTAATCCACAGAATGACTGATGATTTATGTGAGTTTATTTTGTATTATCTGGATTCAATTATTGTTTCAAATAATTTTTATTATTTAAAAATAAATTTATAAATAACCTTTTTACTTCACCAAAAATGTCTCCTAAAATCCTATCATCTTCCTGCTTACAAAGAGCAATCCCATATAATAAAAAAAAGTTTAGAGAAAAATAAGAAGAGAAAACAAAATCATTAAAACACATTGATATATTAAAAAAGTCTGAAAATGCATTCACTATTTCATATCCATATATTTCACACCTGTATAAAGGAATAGGCAAAGATGTCTTCATAGCTTTGCTTTGAGGCCATGCTTGTTCTTTGTAAATTTAAAACATTCATTTTATTTAAACAAATTTTTATTAATATTCTTTTTTAATCACCTAGATTTTCCTGGGCAATCCTTTCCCCCCTCCCAGAGAGCCTTCTCATGTTACGAATAATATTTTTCAAATCAAAAAGAAAAAGAAAACCAGCAAAACTGATCAATATTTTGAAGAAGTCTGAAAATATCAGTGATGTTCTACATTTATAGACTTGACATCTTTGTAAAGGAGTGGGATGGGGTGTGAGTAGTGGAGTATGTTCTAAAACTCCTTTTTGGAGCCATGTTTGTAATTTTGCAATGTTCTGATTTTTTTTTGTAGTTTGTTGTTATTGTTTAGTCATTTCAGTCATTTCTGACTCTTCATGATCCCATTTTGGGGTTTTCTTGGCAAGAATATTGGAGTGATTTGCCATTTTCTTCTCCAGCTCTTTTATAGATAAGGATTTAAGCAAACAGGGTTGAGTGACTTGTTTAGGGACACACAGCTATTAAGTGTCTGAAGCCGAATTTGAACTCATGAAGATGAGCCTTCCTGATTCCAAGTCCAATCCTCTATCCACTGTGCCTCCTAGCTGCCCTTTCAATGGCTCCTTTTTTCCATTTACATCATTTTAGTAGTTATGTATTTCTGAGTCAATTTATGTAAATATTTCCATACTTTTTTATATTCAATGATATCATCATTTCTTACAGCAGTTATATTCCATTATACAAACTATATTTGTGTAGTAATTACCTAATTGAAGGATATCTATTCTGATTCCTGTTCTTTGCTATCACAAAAAGAGCTGCTATAAATATTTGAGTGTATTTGCTTCCTATCAGTGACTTCCTTTGAGTGGAAACCTAGTAATGGAATCTCTGCGTCAAAGGGTATAGGCAATGGAATCTGTTCCAAAGTATATGGGCATTGAATTCTTTTTATATTCATTGTAACAAATTTCTTTCTAAAACATTATACTGGTTCACAGCTCAAAAAACAATGCACTAGTATGTCTGTCTTCCCACATCTTCTCCAACATTGATTACTGTAGTCTTTTGTCATCTTTGTCAATTTGCAGGGTGAGATGAAACTTCAGGGTTTTTGTTTGTTTGGGATTCATATTTCTCATTATTTTAGATTTGAAACATTTTTTTATATTATCATTAAATCATTTATAATTCTTTTTAGAACTTTTTGTTTATATTCTTTGATTATTTTCACTCACTTTGACACACCTTTATATCACATATGATCATCTGACCACCCCTTCATTCTTTTCTAGGCTCTACCTCTAACCCTACAGACTTCTTAATCCACCATACCTTTTCTACTCTTCACTCCTTTTATATAATCTTTTCTTATCAGACTGCAAGCTCCTTGAGAGCAGAGGCTTTCTTTTCATTTACATACATACATACATACATATATATATATATATATATATATATATATATATATATATATATATATATATTTTCCTGGCACTTTTTACAATACCTATTGCATAATACTTAATAAATGCTTGTTGATTTGACTTGAGCTATCTGTTTAGGAATAAAGATTGTGTGTGTGTGTGTGTGTGTGTGTGTGTGTGTGTGTGTATCTTCTGTAATTCTTCCTTTCATTGTATGGAATTTCAGCATATTTATGATATTACCTTAAATACTCTTATCTTCCAATCCTTAATTTGTTTGTCTTCTGTGATGTCTACCAGCGCCATGCCAGGAAACTGAATCGCTTCCATCTGAACTGTCTTAGGAAGATTCTGAGGATCACCTGGCAGGATAAGGTACCAGACACTGAAATCCTTGCTCAAGCTGAACTGCCAAGTACTCGAACTATGCTTCAGATGGTGCTACTCTGATGGGCTGGCCACATTGTTCAAATGCCAAATGTATGCTTGCCAAAAACATCATTTTATGGAGAACTTACATGGGGCAGGCAATCACACAGTGGCCAGAAGAAATGATACAAGGACACTCTCAAAGTCTCTCTCAAGAACTTTGGATTTGATTGTGTGACATGGGAGACACTGGCACAGGACTGCTCAGCATGGCATGCCCACATCAGAAAGGGTGCTGTGCTCTATGAGCAAAGCAGAATTGAGACAACACAAAGTAAATGCAGGATGAGCAAATTTGGGATATCCACCCCAAATATCACCCGGACTATCTGTACCCAACCTGTGGCAGAGCATTCCGAGCTTGTATTGGTCTGATCAGCCACCGTGGGACACACTGAAATTTCACTTTATAATGGTGATGTCATTTTGGTCCTCTTCAAAGACGAAGGGCAACAACAAACCATTTCTCTAACCCACCTCAACTACACAGAGAGATGGTCATGCTCTTGATCTTGCAGAAGTCCACAAATGCTCCTTTTACATATGAATTCCAAAATTCACTATCTTATCACAGTCTATTGTTATGCCACCTTCCGCTCTGCCTTTCAATCCTGATTCTTCATCCTTACCCTGACATACAATCTGTCTACCCTTTAGCTCTTTCCCAGGCCATGATACCCACACTACCTACGCGCTTCTCCCTTCCCTAAGATCTTAAAAACGTAAAAAAGTTAAATAAGCCAATTTGTTTCACTATACATTATTTATAATAAACTTAATTGGTTTCATTTCAAAATGTAATACTTGGTAATAACAATTACTTTAAAATGAAGGAAATTATCAAAGTAAATAGTTATTTTGAAGGTGTTTTTTTGTCCTCACAAATTTTCCATAGCCCTTTGTTTTGTTGTACTGAAAGCACATGACAGGAGACATGTAAAGGAAGCACCCAGTTCTTGTGGTTCACTACTTTCAGCAATGCCATATACAATATGGCATCAGACAGAGTTAAACTGTGGAGGTGAGGTTTCTGAAAAGAGTCTAGAACCTAGACCTGGAGTTCTACACAAGATATTGCAGACTTCAGACTCTAGTTCTCCCCTAAAGTGCATAGCAATAACTAAGATAAGGATTTCAATTGACCCCTAAGTTAGAAGGAGTGATGATTATAGCCAAGCAGTTACACAGTATACAGAAGAGAGCAGTGGGACCAAGGACCTAGGAACCTTGTGAGGACATCAGCATGAATTCCCAGTACTTGTATGTACCTTGACCATATGCATGCTTCCTAATTGTCTACCTCTCCATTTGTGAGCTCTATAGGTGTCCATTTTTTAAAAAAAAAATCACTGTTAATTTGTGTTTTTCCGAGAAAACATGTTGTAGATTTATGGGAAGATGTATTGCTACTGTTACCATACTACATCAGTAAATGCCTTTGCCTTGAGCCCTTCATATCCTTAGGATTACTATGTTAAGGATAAATACACCAATGGGGGTGAGAGATTATGAGCTCTAATCTTAAGAATATGGATTCAGAGTGAAACTTAAATCTTCAACAGTCATCCCCCTGGGGATCTAATCTAATGAGGCATATAGAAGTGAGAAGGTTGCCCAGAAGAAGTATTAAGTCCTTATTAAATTTCATCTTTAATTTCAATAATTAATATTGAGGCAACATTTTAAAATAAAATCCTCTCAAGTACACTACAGCAATATATTTCGAAAATGACTCATTGTGATCAAATCATTCGTCTCAGGGATAGAACAATGGTTAAACATTAGAGAAGTAATTAGTATGATCAATCACACAAGCAACAAAAATAATTTAAAAAGCACATGCCCATTCCAATAGGTGCAGGAAATGAAATGACAAAATATAGCACTCATTTATATGACCAACCACAAAGCATAAATGTGGAAGGATCTTTCTTTAATATGGTCAAAAACATGTATCTAAAAATCAAGATCTAGCATAATTTGCAATGAAGAAAAGTCCAACAGCATGTTCAATACCCACAGGTGCAAACATAATATACCTTCTCCCAGCATTTGAAGTAATTATGAGGCAATAGGAATCATTAATGTAGCTCTAAAAGGATCAATTAGTCATGATCTCTTATTTTATAAATGAGGAAATTAAGTTTAATATTGTTTCCAAAGCATTAGAGTTGTTATGCATTTTATATGCTATTTCAACCTGAGTCCTGTGATTTCTGAATCAATGCTCTTTCTACGTACCACACTGACACCGCTTCTTGTTCTAGATTTATCAATAAGACAAAACAAAATCCAAAGTATTCATATCAGCAGAGGAGAAAAATTATCTCTCTTTGGGAGAAAATGAGTACAAAAAACAATTCAGGACAATTGACAACTTCTATAAAGAAGCATGAATAAAAATCTTTTAAAAATATTGTTTCTAACGACAATCAATAAGAAGGTGGGCATTTAATGAGTGTTTGTTGAATTGTAGAAGTATATAAACTACATCACAGCAGATGATCTACAGTTTTTCCTTATGAGTGAGGAAGTTTGTTTGTCCATATTTGCTCTTAAAGAGAGATTTAAGTCCAGCCTTGCAATGACAATGATTGATTTAATTAATTACAGAAATAGAATTATTGTATTTCTTTAATTGTAGTTTAGGCAACCCTTAACTCTTGCCTAGACTATTGAAATAGCCTTTCTTATAGATGCCATGACATAAGTTACTTACAATAATTATCAAAATAATAAAATCATATTATTAAGGTTGTCAAGAATATTTAGAGGCACTTAAGATGTAGTTCAACTTTAATACTGAGTCTATCAATATCATTCAGCCCTCCTTTTATAGATATTTACAGGTGCTTAAGAATCTAACTTCTAGATTCACAATCTAGTGCATTCTTCACAAAATACTAGTATATATTCACAGGAAATTTAAGATATTTCGTTGCCTACCATAGGAAAAAGAGTATTCCATTGTCTTCTTTACATTTAACATTGAGAAAATTTAATTGTTCATTTCCTTTACACTTAAAACCATTAGCTCCCAAAGAATATGCACTATGTTACCCTACTTGTGTCTTCTCTCCATAAAGTGGGAGGTTTGCCTTGTGAATTTTCCTCTTTTCTTATGCCATTAATATTTACTATCTCATTTTCCATTACTTCAAGATACTCTGCCTTGTTTATGATAGCTCATCTGACAAGAAATCCATGCTGAAGTAATAATTCAGTCATATTTTAACCCTCCAAGGTAAAATATTTACTCTCCAACAGAGATCTTCTAGGGACAATGCTTTCTTATATTTCATTTTTAATGTTTTTAAAAAATTTCTAACATTCTCTTCTTTTTAAATTTGGAGGTCAAGTTCTCACTTTCCCTTCCAGCTCTGCCCTACAAATAAAATTATATCAATTATACGTATGAAATCATGCAAAACATATTTCCACATTAATCTTATCACAAAAGCAAGAAAAGTAAAGAAAGACAGAAAATTGTATTTCAATTTATACTCAGAGCTCATCTGTTCTCTATCTAAAGACAGCAATTTCTCATCATGAACCTTTTGGAATTGTCTTGGATCATCTCCTTGATCAGAGTAGACATGTTTATTGTTGATTATTATTTATAACATTGATTATTATTATAGCATGGCAGTTCCTGCACTTCATTTTGCATCACTTCATATAGGCCCAGCCATTTTTTTTCTGAAACCACTACCATTGTCATGTATTACAGCACAATAACACTCCATCAAAACCATATACCACAACTTGTTCATTCATTTTCCAGTTGATGAACATCCTCTCAATTTCCAATTATTTGTTGGCACAAAAAGGATGCTATAAATATTTTTATATAAATATTTATCTCTTTAGGGTATAGACCTGGTAGTGGTGTTACTGGTCAAAGGGTATGCGTAGTTTCATAGCCCCTTCGGCTTACTTCCAAATTGCTTTTCAAAATGATTGGACCAGTTCACAATTCTACCAATAGTATACTAGTATGCCTACTTCCCCTCATCCCTACCAGCATTTGTCATTTTTTAGGTGTGAGGGGACTCTTCAGAGTTGTTCTAATTTGCATTTCTCTAATCATTGAGAAGTGAGTTAGAGCATTTTTTCATGACTCTAGATAGTTTTGATTTCTTTTTCTGAAAACTATTGATTTATATGCATTTTGACCATTTATTAATTGGGGAATGGCTCTTATTTTCATAAATTTGACTCACTACTCTATATATTTGAGAAAGGAAGCCTTCCTTAGAGCCATTAAATTTTTGATATTACTTGCCTTTCATAAATTTTAGCAAATTATAGTTTTCCTGATTATCTCTTTTAATTAGGTCTGTTTTTGATTTTGCTTCATCTAAGATCAAGATTGTTACCCTGTCCTTTTTTACTTTAACTGAAGCATAATAAATTCTACTCTAACCCTTCATTTTAACTCTCTGTGTGTCTTTTATGTTTCAAGTGTGTCTCTTTTAAAAAACATATTTCTGGATTCTAGTTTTAATCTATTTTACTATTTACTTCCATTTAATGGGTGAGCTCATCCCATTCATATTCACAGTTATGATTACTGTTTTATTTGTTTCCATCTTGTTGTCTTCTATTTATCCTTTTTCTCCTCTCCTTCTATCCTGTTCACCCTCAAAAGTCCATTTTGTTTCTAACCATTGCCTCTCTTAATTTGCCCCCATATCTCTAATCTCCTTTCCCTCCTATTTCCCTATTGGATAAGAAAGATTTGTATGAGCAGCTGCTAATGAACTAGATAAAATACTAGGCCTAGTGTCAGAAAGATTTGAGTTCAAATACAGCTATGTATTGAGTTCAAATATAGCTTTATGACCCTAGGCAAATCCATTAACCCTATTTGCTCAGTTTTCTTATCTGTAAAATGAGTGGAGGAGAAAATGGCAAACTAGTTTATTATCTTTGACAAGAAAATCCTAAATGTATTTATGAAGAGTGAAACAACATAATTATAGCAAGATAAGGTTTTATACCCAACTAAGTAGACAGACAGACAGACAGACAGATGATAGATAGATGGAGTCTTTTCTCTTTAAAAATTTCCAATAAGAGTACGCTTCAAGCATTGCTTGCACTCCCACATTTTTCCTTTCACTGTAAAAGTTTTTGGGGCATCTAGGTGTTACAGTGGATAGAACACTAGACTTTGAATCAGGAAGATCTGAGTTCAAATCTGACCTGACACTTACTAGCTATTTGACCCTGTACAAGTCATTTAACCCCATATGCCTCAATTCCTGTAAAATGGGGTCATAGTGGAGAAGGAAATGTCAAACCACTCCAGTATCTTTGCTAAGGACTTTTGTCTATGGAGTCATGTAGGCTCAAACATGACTCAACAACAATGAAAATTTTTATCTGTATTCCTCTTTTATGAGAATATTCTTTTTTTCTGTTTCACTACTCCCATGTATCCCTTTTTTAACCTCTTCATTTTGGGGAAGATAATCTCAACATAATGGACTCATACCCATGCCCTCTATTTATGTATACTCCTTCTAACTGCCCTACTAATGACAATTTTTTTAGAAGTTACATTTAACATCTTCCCATATAGGAATGTAAATAGTTTAACTTTATTGAGTTCCCTATAATTACTCTTTCAAGTTTACATTTTTATGCTTTTCTTAAGTCTGTATGAACATCAAGCTTTTTATTCAGCTCAGATCTTTTCATCATAAATGCATGAAAGTTTTCTATTTCATCAAATATCACTTTTTTTCCCTTAAAAGATTCGCTGGTTTTTTCTTGGTTTTAGCACCTTTGCTTCTTAGAGTATTGTATTCTAAGTGCTCTGCTCCTTTAACATGGAAGTACTAACTCTTGTGTGACCTGATTGTAGGTCCCTGATATTTGAATTCTTTCTTTCTGACTGCTTGAAGTATGTTTCTTCTTTACCTAGGAAGGTTGGAATTTGCCTATAATATTTCTGGGAGTTTTCACTTTGGGATTTCTTTCAGGAGGTCATTAGTAAATTTTTTGATTTCTATTTTACTCTCTGCATTGAATATATTCAGGCAGCTTTCTTTGATAATTTCTTAAAATATGATATCTAGGCTCATTTTTTTTATCATGGTTTCAGGCAGTCCAATAATCCTAAATTACCTTTCAGGTCAGTTATTTTTTGGAGGAGATATTTCACATTTTCTTCCTTTTTTCATTCTTTCATTCATTCATTTATTTTATTGTTTCTTAATGTCTCATGGGGTCATTGTTTTCCAGTTGCCTATTTCCAATTTTTAAGGAATTACTTTTTGAGGATGGAGCCAAGATGATGGGGTAAGGAAGGAACTCCCCCAAACTCTATCAAATTCACCTCCAAACAATCATAAAATAATGCCTCAAAATGAATTCTGGAATAGCAGAATCAACAAAAGGACAAGATGAGATAATTTTCCAACTGCAGACAGTGTATAAGGTTGGCAGAAATGGTCTGTCAGACTGGATTAAAAAGGGAACATAGTCCAATGCAGGCAGCATCTGAGCAAACCAACAGCCAGGCACTGAGACCTGGGACAGCCTACTACAAAACCCCTGGTGCTATCAAATAGCAGTCCAGCAGCTCAATTCGGTGGCCCTGCAGCCTGTCACGAGAAGTTTGGGTCAGTGTCCTGTCAAAAGACCAACTTTAACATAAAAGTCACAAAATAGGCTGGAAAAGTGAGTAGAAGACAAAAAACAAATAACCCCACCATACAATGTTACTATGGGGACAGGAAAAGTTAAAACACAACTCAAAAAAGGATAACAATATCAAAATGCCCTCTCAGAAAAATGTGAGTTGGTCTTAGGACAAAAAAAGAGCTCAAAAAAGATTTTAAAAATCAAATAAGAAGTGTAGAAGAAAAATTGGAAAAAGAAATGAGAATGGTGCAAGAGAATCATGAAAAAAGAGTCAACAGTTTGGTAAAGGAAACACCAAAAATGGGGGGAAAAGGATGTACAAAAATCCACTGAAGAAAACAAATTTTGTTATGCATAATATGATTTGTTTTTTCTTCAGACATTTCTTTAACTAATTAAGGAACAAATTGGTGTCCTCATAAGTTTGATGATCTTTCTCTTTGTTCATACAAATTCAAATGCACATCTTTTATTTTTTCATATAATTTGGAATATTGTCCCTTATCATGGGAATATCTGCTAGTTTCCCAATTTCCCAGAGGTTGGAATGATTTAATTTATTTTAACATGTGACTGTTGGGTCATGGTTCAATATTTATGAAAATACAACAATAAACAATTTTTGGTTTTGTTTTATCTTTCAGTTGTATTCTTCATTCATTATTAAAACATTCAATTGGACAGCAAAGATAAGTTGAGTGAATGGAAAAGGGAAATAAGAGGGGATAATGGAAGACTGAATATGATGATGGAAGTAATAAGTGAGTGGAACAAGAGTTCAAATAAACAGAAGGAAAGAAAGCCATAAAAGAGGAAGACAATAAGGAAAGGTGAAGACCTAGGCAATTGTATAATTGTTGACACTTTACAGAATCACTCAACAAGTTCATCTTTCTGATGACTACATATCCTGAACTATTGGAATAAAGTCACAGGTGTTCTTGAGAGTTTTAAGCTTCTACAACTGGGAAAGTACCCCAAATCCCAAAGAATCTGCTGATGTGTGTGTATGTGTATGTGACTTTATTTTAAACTTTATAGGCAATGGCTGATGTTGTGGTTATACCAATTTGCTTTGTAGATGAGCCTATATCTCGTTCTGCCCCTAGGAAAATTGGTTTGGAGGATATGTGGGAAATAGAGTCAGTAAAGGGCTAAAAGATGATATAATCCAACTAATTTATCTCTTCATATCAGTCTAGCTGCCAATAAACATTTATTTAGCCCCTACTATGTGTCTGACACTGTGATAAGTGTTGCAGATAGGAAGAAAGGTAAAAGAAAAATTTTACTGTCAAGGAGTTTCAAGTCTAATAAAAATGTGCAAATAATTATGTGCAAACAAGCTGAAAACAGGATAAATTGGAAATAATGAACAGAAGGGTTGTAGTAGAATTAAAGAGGATCATCAGAGTCTTTCAATATACAGTCCAACTTTATCTGGGACTTGAAAGAAGTCAGGAGGTAGAAATAAGTAGGGAGAATATTCTAGGCATTTGTGACTGCCAGTAAAGTTGGAATGTCTTCTTTGAGGAGAAGCAAACAGGGCAGTGACATTGGATCATAGAGTATTGTGATGGGATTTAAGTTGGAAGAAGACTGGAAAGATGTGGGAAGTATAAAAAGAGAAAAAAAGATTTTAAGGCCAGAAAGAGAATTTCATAATTGATCTGAAAGTGATAGGGAGCTCCTGAAATTTTTTACATTGGGATGGGGTGACATAGTCAGACTTACATTTTAGGAAGATGTCTTTGAGAACTGACTTGAGTAGGCAGAAACTTGTGACAGGTCACAAGTCACTTGTGACTACAAGTGACAATCAGCAAGCTATTGGGATAGGTTAGGTATCAGGTAATGAGGGACTACCTTGAGATGTTATGACCATTAAATCAACAGCTTGTGGCAACAGATTAGACATGGGGGTGGTGGTGAGAGAGATGATTTGAGGATAACACCTAGACTGTGAGTCTGGGAAATCAGAGATATGGTAGAGTCCTTGACATAATGGGAAAGTTAGAAAGAGGGGAGGGTTTTGGGGGAAATATAATGAGTTCAGTTTTGGGCATCTTGAGTTCAAGATATCCAATAGCCAATTGGAGATGTGGGACTTGAGCTCAACAGAAAGATTCAGGGTTGATAAATAGATTTCAGAATCATCCACATGAAGATGATAATTGAAGTCATGGCAGTTGATGAAATCAGCAAGTGAAACTGGAAAAAGAGAGAAGAGAGCCCAAGACAGAGCCATGTGGGACACCTGTGGTTAGTGGAAATGACTTGGATGATGATCCAACAAAAGAGACTAAGAAGGCAAGAACAGAAAGGTAAGAGGAGAACCAAGAGATGTGTCTGATAATCCTAGAGAGAACAGTATCAAGGAGAAGAGGGCAATCCACAGTGTCACAGGCCACAGAGGGGTCAAGAAGGATTAAGAATTCATATAGGCACCTATTAATTAATTTAATAAATATCTATTAAATGGTATGTTGGGAATCAGGCTATATAGAGACACATGAGTCATACTAGGACAAATAAAACAACATTCTTACTGTCAGAGTTGTTACAAAGATTTTGCTATCAGTTCAATAGAATCATAGCTTTAGCACTCAAGCTCTACTTTGGAAGTAATGAAGTCTAATCACCTCATTTACAATAAGAATATAAAAATCTAGACTTGAAAGGGACATTATATCTGATCTAGTTCATCTCTGTTATATTATAGACTGAACTTTATAAAAGCTAAGTGATTTGCTCCAGATCATACAAGTAATAAGTGGCAGAGCCACATTCAAATGTAGCCCTATTTTCTCTACCATGCAGTCTACCTAGCTTCGTAAACCATTATGTGATACTAGAAAGAGCATATTGCTTAGAGTTACAGGTCATGGGGATAGTACATTTATATGTCATGTGATTGTAAGTCAATTAACATCTCTGAATTTCACTTTCAAACTATGCAGAGTGGATGTGTGTGTTCATCCTTTGTTGCCAAAGATGACCATGCCAGCAGAGAAATAATGACATGACTTGAACTTGACTTTGTTTTGAGTGAGGGAGGGCTGGGCAGGTCACAGCCTCACTTCTCCTCCAGAGCCATCTGAATCTAGTGATCAGATATTCATCAGGATGACTGGAGATGACCCAGGATGAGGCAGTTGGGGTCAAGTGATTTGCCCAAGGTCACACAGCTAGTGAGTGTCAAGTATCTGAGTTGAGATTTGAACACAGGTCCTCCTGACTCCTGCACTGGTGTTCTATCCACTGCACCACCTAGTGGCAACTATGCAAGGTGGATAGCATTTTGCTAGGTACTAGGTGAGATGAAAGAAGGTATTTTTCCTTCCCTAAACAATTGCCACTACCCCAATATGTACTGAAGTCCTGAACTGCTATGTGGCACATTTGTTTTTCGGAGCACCATCCTAGAGTCACTTGCTCAAGATTATAAAGGTAGTAAGTTTGAGAGCTGGGATTTAAATCCAGATCTCTTGATGCCAAATTCAGCACTCCTTCCATTGTTCCCTGATGCTGCTAATAGTACAAAGGCTAGAATAAACATCTGTAAAATAGCAAATGATAATACTTTATAATATTTCTACAAAAAAAAATCAACGTATGGGTTATTACTTGTTTTCTGTTTGAAGAAACTAGCCCAATTTTGAGTTGTTAATTACTTGAACAGTTAGAAGTTACACTGTTCTGGGCCTTTCTCATGCTAAGCCTTTGTACTTACTAAAATAGTTTCCAATGAAAAATTGCAAAGGCATTTTTTTTATTCTAAGATTTCCTTTAGAGTTTCATTTATCATGACATTGTTGATTTAGTTGTGAATGCTGGCCAATGGTAATTTATCACTAGTAGTCTACACTGCTGTTCCCCTTCTTGTGGCCTTCTGGATACTTCACTGCCTCTGATAGCCCAGTGATTCATTTTCATCCTCTTTAGTATAAAATAGAGTTAGGGAGGTTCATACCTTTTCTGTTTCATTCTTTTTTTGTTTAAGTAGCACCAAATGAGAACAAACATAATCTAAGGAAAGAACCTGTCTTGCTAAAAATGTTAATGAATCAGTATATCCGTTTGATGCATAAATCAAAGTCATTTTCCAACAACGTCCTTAAAGTTTATTGGACCAATTAATCACTGTAGGCGCCTCCATTCTGGTTGAAGTCATTAAATTACAAAACTAATTTGCTGTTTCTATTAACTTTACTGAGAGATGCACAGTCTAGTATATTTAGTACAACAGGACATAAAATCTAGATTCCCTGCTTCAATTCAGTGTATAAATTTGAAAATATAAAGTAAGAGAAGAAAGAGTATATTATACTTAGTTTATGAATTTTATTACACATTCCTACAGGAGTTTACTGTTTTGGAGGTCAGGCTTATTTTCTATTGGTAAAGAATAATTTCTTAATAATAAACAGATAATATTTATATACTACTTGCTATGTATAAGGCACTGTCCTAAGTGCTTTGCAATCTTTTGATCATAACAACCACTCTGGGAGGTAGGTACGTTTATGACTCCCCACAGTATAGCTGAGAAAATAGAGATAGACAGAGGTTAAGTGACATGCTCAGGGTCATATACTTAGTAAGTGTCTAAAGTTGCATTTGAACAAGGTCTTCCTGACTCCAGGTCTAGGATCCTATCCACTGGACTATCTAGCTGCCCTAGTTTCTTGGTAAAGAATAGTTTCTTTTTGAGACTAGACAGTTCTTTATGCCATCTTGACCAAATAACTCTGACATATGCAATAGACTAGTGTTATATTGTGTTATAAATAGAAGGAAAAAAGTCAGTGAAAAATGTGACACTTTTTTTCTTCATGGAAAATATTTGAAAAGAAATTGAAAACATTTACAACCTGTGTCAGAGAATATAGAAGCTTCTATTTAGAAACTTAGAAATTAATCTAGTATCCCACTCCTTCAGGATTCTTTCCTAAAAGACCCCTGACAGATTTTTATCTAGCCTGTATTTGAACATTTCCAGGGATAGGAAAGGAGCGAAAGAGTCAGCCAATTCTGTTTCTGGAAGAGCTCTGAAACTTCTCAATACTCAGCTTTAGTCTGCCTCCCATTAACTTCTACTCAGTGGTCCATGTTCAATTCTCTTTACCAACATGGAAGACATTTAATCCCTTTTCCACTTGAATCTCTAAATATTTAAGGACAGCAGTCATGTTTCCCTTAAGCTTTCTATTTTCCAGACTGAACATCCCTAGGTCCTTCAACTATTCCTTATAAGAAGTAGTTTCCAAACCAACTACTATCCTGGCAGTCTTCCTTGGGACCCACTCCAGTTGTTAATTTTCCTCTTAAAATGTCATACCCAGAAATAGACACAATAGTACAGATGTGGTCTTACCAGGTTCAAGTACAATAGGCACTGATTCTGAGCTCTTAAGGAGCCTAAAATTGCATGAGTTTTGAGGACAGCCATGTCACATTGTCCAAAGAGTTATAAAATCATAAAATGTTGTAGCTGGAAGACTTTACAGATTACATAGTTTTTGCGCATGGAAAATCTAAGAACTAGAAAGGTTAAATAATGTGCTTAGCAAACAGCTAGTAAATAGTGGGGCTAGAATTAGAACTGAAGATTCTCGACTCCCAGTCTCATGAACTGTTGACTAATGTTGAGTTTATGGTCAATTAAAACTCAAGTTCTCCCTCCCCCTCCCCCATAAGCCATTATTAAGTCAGATCTCTCTCATCCTATCCTTCTGTGGTTGTTCTTTTTAAAATTTAAGTCCAAGACTTTCTGTACATGCATTCAATTTAATTTTTATATTTACCTTCTGGTTTTCATATTTTATTCCTCTACAAAAATCTAAGTTTCTTGAGATCAGGGACCTTTTCATTTTGTCTTTGTTTTGTTATTGCTTCACATAGTTATTGGTGCATTGTTGGCATTTAATGTTCTTGTTTTGAACTTAGCTGAGTTCATTTTGGTGAATCAATCTAGTTTGTTTATATATCATTGAAATCTGATTCCATCATCCAGTATCTTGAATATTGTTTTTAGCTCAATGTCATCTATAGTAGTCATTCTTTCTATAAAAGACAGTAAAAAAATACAGAATGATAGAAGATCAAAACATAGCACTTTTCAGCACATTTAAATATTCCAAGTTCAACTGAGCATGTAAACAAGCAAAAAAAAAAAATTAAATGTCTGTTATATACCAGGCACAATATAGACTTAAGTGAGCAGCTTGTCCTTGATAAATGTTTTGTTGGGAGAGAGAGATAATGTGCAAATAAATAAATAAATATAGAGAGAGCATACACAAAAATATACATAACACATTTGAGTTACTTGAGCTGGGGGATTGGGAGGCAACAATCAAACAAACAAAGCAATAATAGTTTGAAAGATTAAAAAAAGCTTCTTATAGAAGATGGCTCTTATTTGAAAGGATTCCAAGAGGCAATGGTGATAAGGGAATGTATTTCAGGTCTGAGGGTAGCCAATGAAAATGTAGAGATGTTAACATCAGGCTGTTAATCAATACTCTTTAAATATATTTGTTCAGCTAGCTATAAATTCACTTAAATGTATTTTCAGAGCCCAAGGCTTCTGCAAAGGGCACCAATCTCAGGGATGAGGAGATGTCTCTTTTACTCTGCAGGTTTCTGAACTTAAAGGCAAATTATCAATGTCTCCACTAATGAGTATACCATCCTACTTTCTAGATCACTCATTTTAATGGGATTTGCTTCATTTCAGAAGTAACTTCTCTCAGGGAACCCAAATGACAAAACAAAAACAAAACAAAACAAAAAAACCCTCATAGGTAACTGCTGGAACTGTGGATCCTTCAGAGAGCCAACCTATACAACCTATATATATGGCCAACCTATATGTATGATGAAGAATCCAAGCACAACCAAGACCACTATGGCTATATGGGCTGATAGGAAAGAGAATTCTAATTCTGCCTCTGATGCTTATTTGTTATGTGACTATGGTCAGAGCATTTAGCTGACTTCCAATATACCTCGTGAAGTTGTTGTGAGAATCAAATGAGATTTTTCTCAAAATAATACAGACCAGTTTCAATCACCACAGCTCTTACATAGCTAAATCATATGAGAATCACCTGAGTGAGGTTCACAACTGGCTTTAATGATGTCTGCACTTGAACATGGTAATCTCCCAGGTAATTCTTGTCCTGAGGTCTGAATGGCTAATGCCTTTGCTTGCTGCTGAATTATACTATTTCCTAGGCTGCTTTTCATTCTTATCCATAAGAATACCATACAAGCTTTTGCCATATTCCAAGCTGAAATTCAGATGTACTGTCTACAGCATTCATTTTGCACAATTTAACCATCAGAAAAGGCTAAGGAACTAATATGGAATCTTGATATCTTAAATGTTCTCAAATTATCTGTTTAAGTCTCTTCTAGAATTTTGCTAGAGATCAATGTTTGGCTTATAGGTTTGTGGTTTTAAAAATGCAACTTTTCTCTTTGTAAAAAATCATTCTCAATTTCCTTGAGCCTCTCCCATTCACTATGGCTTTTAAAAATTTACTACAGGAATTTCATGATTAAAATTTCAAAATATGCTCAATACACTCTGGAAATAGAGGCTCAAACTCATTTAAAACAGCTGCAAAGTTGATGATAATTAATCACTGCTTGTCTTTCTTGAGGTTGCTTTTTTGTGTTCTGTAGGGTTCACTGTTTCTAACAGCGTAGTAATTAATTTTTATGCCTTCCACTATAAAGAGAGAGGGCACCTTTACTGTTCCAGTTGTTTATTTGTTTTTTAATGGGTAATAAGGAGCACAAACATGAAATTAAAAATTCTTAGAAAGCATCTGGCTTGTTAAAAATGTAAATAAAACTTCTAAAGGAGGGGAAAAGATCAATGTTAAAGACAAGTGAGGGTATAGCAAGAGAACTTTATACATTAATACTTGCCTAGATTTGTGATCCTATAAATGAGGGTTTGTATAAATCAGAATTCCTGTGAATCTTCTCATCCTGTATGATCCTTTTTCTCTTCCTCTGTTATAAACTTTATTTTGTGGTGGAGGAAATAAATAGCTATAATATGCCTAGTATCTAATTTGTACACTGAGTATCTTTTGTTTTTGCTAGAAGCAACAGACCTTTTATTACAGGAAAATTTTACCTCACAAGGGGAAAACACAACTTTTTAAAAGCAGGAAGAAAGTACAAAGAGGGACACATGAGATCCCTGTCACCCAAAAGATCAGAAAAATAAAAAAAGATCAATCACTGTCCTTTTGTTAAGCAAGACACACCTGACCAGGTGTGTCATGCTTAACAAAAGGACAGTGATTGATGATCCAAGTGAGAGCTACTCTCCTTTGGCACTCATGATATGCTAGATTCTTAGTCACTCCTCCACTTCTTCAGTACAAAATGCCAGGGCTACATAACAGAAGTGTATTGAGAACTTTTTCTAGAAGTCAATCCTTCTTTAGAGAGTCATTAAACATAAGCTATAACTAAACTTAGTATATTTTCTCTAGAGTTCTACATCAGTGTTGGCAGGGGTTGGGAAACATAGGGTTCTAATGAGCCAGAGAATTTGAGAAAAGCCTGACTCATCTCTTTAGGCCCAGGTTGCCCCTAGAATGAATCCAGGCTCCATGATCCTGTGTAATTCTAATCAGTTTTCTTCCATTCACTCTCTAGAAGTGATTTGCCCAACTTCCTGCAGGCCTTCCCATAGTTACTGCATTTTGCATTTTACAAGTGTAGTTTAGTAGTGTGATTGTAAGTGTACTTCACTGGCGGTCCATATGCCATACTTCACCCTCACGGTATAACTGGCTTACCTCTTTTTTCCTATCACACACATCATCAATGTTATTGCAATTTCTTGCATGTTTACATCATTGAAAATATTCTGGAATGTCCTTGCACTTACTCTATCACTCTGTGCTGTTCATTGGGTTATCTGTAACTTTGCTTCTTTAGAGACTGTGGTATGCCAAAACCTTTAACCATCTTTCATCACCAGGAGAACATCTGTTTTTAAAAAATGCACTTTTTTTCTGTCAGGTTGATTATTGAAAGCATTGCATATTTCCTCAATTGCAATCAAACCTGTTCTCTTTCCCCTCTTTCCCCTCTTTCCCCTATTCAGTTATTCATTGTCCATCTGCAGCACCTCTCCTAGATATACGTATGGATGCTCCAACTCAATGCGTTGACTGTCCAATTGCAGCTTATAGCCTAAAAATAAGCATTTTATGTATTTAGATTTTTCCATACATGTTATAAAGATATCTTGGATAAGAGAATTAGAATTTTATGGTTAGAAGGGATTTGAGAGGGCATCTCATTCAAATGCTCCCTGAATTAGAATCCCTTTTATATAATACCTGATAGTCATCCTCTAGCCTTTGCCTGAAGACCTTGAGTGAGGAGAATCCTGCTACTTCCTTCAGCAATTCCTTTGCATCTGTCTAACTCTAATCATTAGGATGTTAGTCTTTATAACTTCTACCCTTTGCTCCTAGTTCTGCCTTCTAGGTTAAGCAGAACAAATCCAAACTCTCTTTTCCATATGACAGCTTTGAGTTACTGACAAGAATTTCATACATGAAAAAACAAAAAGAATTTCATACCTGTCTACTTTGTAGCAGGCACTATACTAGACTATAGGGATACAAAAACAAAATAAAATCATTTTCTCCCCTCAAAAAATTTGCATTGTGTTAAGAAAGAGAAGACAAATTGCTATCAACAGAATAAATGCAAAACAAACACAAGATAGTTGTGGGGTACAGAAGAAGCTAGCAGGAACTGAGCGAAGGGCTTTATGTGGAAGAAGATGATGCTTGATCTGAGTTTTGAAGGAAGTAATAAAATTTATAAATTTTTTGCATTACAAGCATGGTTGCTAGCCTAAACAATATGAATATAGGAGTGTCCTGTTAAAGAAAAAGCAAGAAGGCCAGTTTCACTAAGTTGGAGAGGGTTGGAGGGGCAATAATGTATAATGAGGCTTGAAATATGGGTTGGGAACAGGTTGTGAAGAACTTTAAATTTCACACAAAGGAATTTTCATTTTAACCTAGAGGGAGCCACTGGAGATTATTGAGGATGGGGGAGGATATGGTCAGACCAGCATTTGAAGAACACTTGGACAGTTAAATGGAAGATGATTTGGAATGGGAAGAGATTTGAATCAGGACAGAGGGACCGATTAGGAGGCTATGGCAATAGTCCAAATCAGAGATGATAAAGATATTAGCTAAAGTAGTGACTGTGTAAGCGGTACGAAGTTGAGGGATGTAAAAGATGTTACAGATCTAGAAACAGCTAGATTTGACGTGAGGAAGACTGGAATAAAATATTGCATACAAGTTTTATTTTCTCTAACCACGTCCACCATGGAAACTTCTCTCTAGATTATACATCTTTAGTTTCTTCAACTCATCCTCATAGTGTATGATCTCAAGTCTGCTGACATACTGGTATTTTCCTTGAGACTTTCTCCATCTTATTTTGGCCTTCCTAAAATTACATTCACAACTGAACATTGAACAGTGGTCATTGTGGGCCAAGTATAAATTAGTTTAAATTCACAGGTTTAATGTTCAAAATGCAATTAATACTCATAGATCATAAAATTCACTTAAAACACTTTTTAAAAGAACTTTGAAAAGGATATGTAGTTAAAATAAAATACTACTTACTTCCTCTTGGAGAGTCAACATGACAGAAAGGAAACTAGTATTTTAGTACTCTAGTACTAGTACTTGTATTTTTTTCCCCCGTTCTAGGTCTTCTTATGTTTTAGGAGGCAAAACATGCCTTAATCAATGAGTCAATCTAGTATACCTTCTGCTAGAACATTTACTTAGTGTATAAATGCTGGATGGGCCACCAAGGAGAAGGGAAGTGAGGGGATCAAGGTAAAAGGAATACAAGGGGAAAGGGATCTAGTTGCAGCCTGGCAGAGGCAACTATGACCTTAGAAAAGTTAAAGCACTGACAGCCTATTTGTTCTTCTTCAATGACAACTCTCCATCTTCTCATTCATTAACCACATACAACACAACACCTATCCTAGTACTAAAGTTGTGTTCTAAGCAGGGCAGATCACCAGCATCTATTACTTCTTTACTCCTGAGCACTAAATATTTCTTTATGTAGCCTGACTGTTTAAATGTTTTGGGGGGAGGGGGTGAAAGGTCATACTGTCGTCTCATATTGACTTTGCTATCCACTAGAACTTCCATATCTTTTTTTCACACAAACTACTTTCGATGCTATGGCTCCATCATCTTGTTCTGTTGAAGTTGATTTTTTGAATGCAAGAATAAGACCTATCATGTGTCCCTATTAAAATATATCCTATTATATGTCTCCCAATGTTCAGACTATAAAGATCTTTTAGGATTGTGACTGTCATCCACTGTGTTAGCTATCTTGCCCTGGTTTATGACCTCTGAAAATATAATAAGCATAGAATCCGTGCCTTTATCTTAATAATTGGATTAAGAAAAAACAAAAGCTAAACAGAATAGGACCAAGGACAGATCCCTGGAGCAGTCCATGGAGAATCTAAGTTCCAAGCTGACATTGAGGCATAAATGATTATTCTTTGTATCTGGCTATTTATAAGTTTTAAATCCTGCTATCCATGCATCTATCTTTTAGCCAACAATTCCTCATCTTCCCTTAAATGCTCTGCACCAGTGGTGTCAAATAGAGACAGGGGTCACTAAACCATACATAACGTGATCCCTGTGGGCCTCATATTGACTTAGAAAACCAAATGTTAACATCCATTTTTATTGTATTTTTATTTATTTAAACAATTCTCAGTACTAATCTTGTTTGCCTGAACTGAGGAATATTATGGGCTGCATATAGTCTATGGGCAGCATATTCTATACTTCTGTTTTACACCATGTTTCCTCTCTCAGTTTTTTTGAATTTTCCTACATGAATGTATATTTGTAATATATAGTACTATGCAGTTCCCATTCTTTTAGCTTCTCATTCTTCTTGGATAAGATATGCTCTTCCAAAGCCACATTCTAAAATCTGTCATTGGTTTCATCTCACCAAGTCTCACTGACATATGTAACATTTAGTTTTCCTATGTATTTGTTTTAGCATCTCTAGTTAATGGTGTTTGGTACATGTAATTTTGTGTGTTTGTATTTACATACATATATACATATATATATGTATATATATACATGTATATATATATATGAATATATATATATATATATATATATGTATATATATATATGTATCTCCATGGATTTTATAACCGCATCACTTTTTAGACTCTTACTAGCTGTATGACATTGGCCAAGTCATTTTTCCATCCTAATAATAGCATCTAGTTCTCAGGTTTGTTGTGAGAATCAAATGAAATAATATCTATAAAGCATTTAGCACACTTATCACATGAGTGTTTAATAGGAAGAAACTGAGGTAAGAGAGATTAATATTAACTTTCCTAAGTTTACATAGCTAGTAAATTACTGAGTTAGGAATGAATTCATTTCCTGACTCAAAATCTGCCATTCTATTATCTGTACCATATAGGTGTTTCTAGTAAGCACATTATAGGTTCTAGTAAGTCTAACTGGGCCTTTACTTGAAGACTAGCTAACATGAAAGAATTTGTAGATTATAATCCTTTAGCACAGCTTTCAAGAACCCAGTTCCATCTTTGCACCATAATAAGCACATCTAAGTAGGACTTTCATGGAAGAGGTCCCCATGTAATATCAAAAAGACTGAGAAGAAGGCCCCGCCCCCCAGCACACTGAATGGATGCCCTATGGAAGATTTACAGAAGGGTATTGACAAAAGTTGCACATGATAAAAAGGAATGGATAAACAATGATCTGAATTATTTGAGGGAGTATTCCCACCCACCCCAGATCTCAGTAGATTCCAAATCCATTGAAACATTGGCATTCTGAAGTATCTAAGTAAGGTAGGTAAGTATATGAAAATGATTATGTAAGTTTATAGTTTTCTGAAACTGTTTGTTCTAAATTCAAGTACTCTGCTCATATTCCAGGAATGTATGTAGTCATTTAGTCTGGATGAACAGGGGGAGGGGGAAAAGACTGCGTATGGTCAAAACAAGAAAAGGGGACTGAGTTTTATTATACTGACTCGGGACTACTCCTGGAAATAAGATCACATAGAGAAAGAATGTGCTTTTAGACATCCTGATGGGATCTTTCAATTCCAGGATGTATCATTTCTGGTATAAAAATGACAGGAAATAGGAGTGACAGAAGTGTGAAAAGGAGTAATGTAGAGAAATAGGGGGGAAATATTGTCTTCCTTTCATGTCAACACCAAGAATTGCACATAAAATTATCCAAAAATGACTTAAAAAGCAAGAACAGAATATCAATTTAATATGTACTCTCTGATACCTCCATCAAATTCAGTGACAGTAATTGCTAGTATGATTACAGTATTTTATATTAAAATGATGAAAAATGTTTGAGTATTTAACTACTTTTGTACTCCTCCATCAGGAGTTAGAAAAGTAATTGTTTCATTTAATTAGTTCACCTACCTGTATAAAGAACCTGTGTAAAGACATATTTTTGTAAAAACACTTTGGATAAACTTCTTGAACACTTTGTATACTATGCAACATATGGCTGAGAATTTCACTTGTTTAAAAGGGAGTTGATTACTTCTAGATGTTTTCAAAAGAATATATCCATTTGTTTTCTTAATGTTCATTTCATGTCATCAAAATCACCATTTTGCAAAATTTGTTTTGCAGAGAATTGGTCTTATGATCTGTGAGGGAATGAAAACTGATAGATGAGTAATAATTAAATATTCCATTGAAAATTTGGAAATACAAGTACAATCTAGGAAGGAAGAAAAAGTATAAAACGTATTTATGTTGCAAAGGATAGTGAAATAATTAACAAAGGAGAGGTCTAGGCAAAGTACTATGAAAAATCTGAGAAAGAAGAGTTCACCATTACCTAGGTGTTGATATGGGTGAGAAGGGGATTAAGGGAAAGTTTCATGGTAGAGGTAACACCTGATTTGAGACTTGTAGGAAAGAAAAGACCTCACCCAAATCGAAGAGTGAGAAGAGTATGAATTCATTGTGGATATGGGGGTGAACATGAGTAAATACAGAGTGATACAAGAATAGGCAGGACAAGAACAATATATAGAGTGTAATGCAAATTGACTGAAATGTAGAATAAGTGACAGGGAATAGTACGAGATTAGAGAGATGGTTGTAGACAGGTTTTGGATCATCTCAAGTGCCAGGGTGAAGATTGCTTATTCAGTAGAGGTGAAATTTGAAAAGAAGACCATGTAGGAAACTATGACCATACTCTATATGAGAAAACCTAAGCTAAGGAGGTTTCAGTGAGTATTTAGAAGAAAGGATGAATGTGCAATTCTGTAGCAGGAGGAATTTTAAGACTCCATATTTGATTAGATATGAGATATGGGAAACAGAATAGTGAAAGATGACTTTAAAGTTTCAAGCCTAGCAGAATGAAAGGTCAGTGGTGCCATTAAAGGAAATCAGGATCCCATATATTTGTAGATTGCATGAGAGTTTGCAGATCATTTTCACTTACATAATAATAACAGCTAATATAGCTTGTTTTTGTTGTTTAGTCCAGAGTTTCTTAAACTTTTTCTGCATGCAACCCTTTTTTGTGTTTTGCCAGTGTTTGTTGGCATTGCATAGCATGACTGCATGTACAATGCAAAGTGTATATGCTTTGTGTTCAGAACCAAGGCTGCAGCAAAGTTGCATGATGCAACATGGGCAAGAGCTGCCAGAAACACCTCAGATTCATTATGATTTTTAATTAATTTTTGGTCATTACATATTCAAAAACTATTTACTGTTGCCAAATTTTTTGTGACCCCCATATGGGATCTTGACCCACAGTTTAAGAAGTGGTGAAGTAAGTTAGTCATGTCCAACTCTTCATGGTCCCATTTGGGGTTTTACCATTTCCTTCTCCAGCTCATTTTACAGATGAGGAAACAGGCAAACAGAGTTAAGTGACTTACCTAGGGTCACATTGTTAGTAGG
>CM053770.1:400307788-400372050 GCA_028658325.1 Potorous gilbertii | reverse complement strand
TAGGAAAGTATATGTAGAACCTATACAGAATTGTATGCTGTCATGGGGAGGGAGGGGGGCAGTGGGGGGAAGGTGTGGGGGGGATAAAATCTTAATTTTAAGGAAGTGATTGTAGAACATTAAAAAAATATAAAATTTTTAAAAATTAATAAAAAAAAAGAACAGGTCATTACAGGCTTTTAAAATTTTCTTTTATTTTTTACCTTTTTTAGGATGATTAAAAATGGTGGTTCAGGGGCATAAAGATAGATTTAACTTACCTAAATTTCAGTCAATTATTAAATAACATCTCTCATGTTTTTCTTGTAGAAAAGATGTGGAGTAGATGAAAGTGCAATTATGCAGGTATAGAATTGATTGAATGGTAAGACTCATATAGATATACACACATAGGTAGCTGTGGTTCTTTTTCCTATTTATTTATTTTTAACTTGTGGAATAAAACAAGCATTTCTATAACATAATAAAAATATGATTGCACATCAACTGCAAATCTATTATGTGCAACTTACTATTCCTTTTAAATATATAATAAAGTTATCTTGTCAATTTCTATTTTTTATTCCTCCTCCCCCCCCCAGAAATGGTTACCATTAGACACAAATAGGTATATTTATGTAAAATTATGCTATACAAACTTCTATTTATCAGTTTTTTCTCTGCATGCAGATCATGTCTTTCTTCATATGTCCTTTAGAATTAATTTGGATATTTATAATAGTCAGAATTAGTTATTTGCTTAATATCATACTTAGAATATAATGATGTTACTGCATAATGTTCTCTTGGTTCTACCCATTTTTGTTCTTCATTATTTCATACAAGTCTTTTCATGTTTTTCTAAAGTCATATTTCACAACTTGTTTAGTCATTCCCCAACTGATGGGCATCTCTGCAATTTTCAGTTCTTTGCTACCACAAAGGGAGCTGCTGTAAACATTTTAGAACATCTACGTTCTTTTCCTTTTCCCCTCTCTATTCATCTTTAGAAACAGACCTAGTAGTGGTATTGCTGGGTCAAAAGGTATAGTTAGCTTAATAACACTTTGGGCATAATTCCAGATTACTTTTCAAAATGATTGCATCAGTTCACAATTCCACCAACAGTGAATTAAGTCCCAGTTTTTCCACATCCCCTTCAACATTTGTCATCTTCCTCTTCAATCATTTTAGCCAATTATAAAATAATACGTCAAAATTATTTTAATATTTATTTCTCTAATCAATAGTGACTTAGAGTATTTTTTCAAATGCCTATAAATTATTTTGCTTTCTTCAATGGAAAACTAACTGTTCATATCCTTTGACCATTTACCAATTGGAAAATGATGATAGATTACTATAAATGACTATTAGAATGCTATAGATTTGACAAAGTTCTTTCTGTATCTAAGATATGAGACCTTTATTTGAGAAACTATGTATAAAATTTCACTCCAATTTTCTGTTTTCCTCCATCTCAAATAATGCTAGGCAGTATAAAATATAGTAGTTATTGTTCAGTGTCAGCTTGGCAGGAGTATCCAGTGAAGTGTCCCAGTGTCCCATACTAATACTTATGCTTCTTAATATTTTTATCAACAACTTAGATAAAGGCATAAATGGCATACTTATCAAATTTTGAGATAACACTAAGATGGGAGTGATAGTTAATAAAATGGATAATAGAATTGAGATTCCCAAAGAAACTGACAGCCTGGGTTGATTGCCATCAATTATATGGGTTGAATCTAATAAGTTGAAATTTTATAGGGATAACTATAAATTCTTACATTTGAGTCCAACAGATCATTTGACAAGTACAACATGAAGCAGATATATTAGTTAAAGAGTAGTCTACCTAAAAAAATCAGGGAGATGGGGTAATTGACTGCAAGCTCAATTTGTTTCAACAGTGTAACACTGAAACCAAAATAGCTAATGTGATACATTAAGAGGGGTATAATATGAAGGAAAAGGACATTATCCTGGTCAGAGAACATACTGTATGAGCATTTACCTCTGACATCACATTTTTTTTATCTAAGACAGTCATAATATATTCTGAGACTATCTATAAATGAATAAGTCTAAATTATGGCATATGAAGATCATTTAAAGGAATGGGGTATTTAACCTATGAGAAGAATCAGAGAGCATATGATAGCTATCCTCCATCATCTGAAGAGCCCTCATATGGAACAGGGATTGCAGTTTTTCTGTTTTACCCTAGAGTCCAGAAACAGGTGTAGTCCATGGAAGTACCAAAGAGGCAAATTTAGACTTGAAATTTGAAGAAAAATCTCTCAACAATTAGAGCTATTCCAAAAGAGAATGGGTTGCTTCCCAGTGGGGCCTCCCTTATTAGAAGTCTTCAAAACAAATAAACAGATAAAAATTTGATAGGTATTTTTGTGAGTCTCTTCTTTTTTGTGTGTGGAATGGTTCTTTTTATCCTTTCTAACCCTGAGAGAGGTTAAGGGATTGTGATCTATCTAAGTGGTGAAGGTAATGCCATAGAAGAAATCATGGATTATTTGATGAATTGAAGAAGACCTAGTTCCTAATCCAGGAAATGGAGCTGTTAGCCCTCAAAACAACAAAAGAACTACAAACTGAATACTGACAGAAACACATGAACACACAGGATTGGTCATCTGAGGACCTATGCCAGTTATTAGATTCTTGGCTGTTCTCCATATGGGTGTGTGGTCTTGCTTAAGTCACTTCCTCTCTATGGGTCTTGGTGTTGTCTTCTTTCATAAAAGAAAGGGACAAGATAACTTCTAAAATGCCTTCTATCTTTCAATCCTATAGTTAACAAATTTATGTTCTCATTAATGTAAAATTTATTTAATCTCAAAAATTCAAGAGTTCTTTGTTTATTTGATTCTTATCAACTATCCTCCTTGAAATAAAAATATCCTCCATGAGAGAAAAAAGGAAGTTCACCCAACTAGAGCTTTGTTTATCTGGGAGGTACCAAGGTACCAGACACATCTTAATATAAAGTGAAGGAGTGTTTTGATTTTTTTTCCAGTGATTCTATAAGAAGAAATAAGCTAACACTGTTTTCCATAACCTTTTGTAAAGGAATAATGCAATCTGCAAGGGAGGGAGCAATTTTCAACAGCATTAGTTCTAAAAAGTATTTTGGAAAATTAGACATCTTTATTGAGATTACAATAAGTAATAACTCAGTGATGAAATTTGAGGTCTTCATATCTAGTTAAGTATTGTTTAATAAACAATCATCATCACCATGTAAAAAGGAGTCTACTAATAATAGAGTTGGATTGTTTCTACCCTGAGGAAGTGATTTTACTTTTTCAAATTCAATATTGCATGATGAAGAGTCAGTATGAGAGAAGCTTACAGCATCTGTGAAGTTTGTCATGTGTTTATCATCACTTTGTCACATGCAGAGTCCAAATTAGGAAAGACTGCCAGGAGTTAAATAAATGAGAGAGGGATACAGTGAGAAATAGAGATGATGCAAAAACAAAGATATTGATGAAATTGATTAAAGCATTTCATACTCTTTGTGGCAGTTCTTAGACATCTCTTTATTTAAATATCTTAATATAGTCCCCTGTATTCATTGTTTATCCCTTCTCTCCAAATTCCTAAAACTGATTTTTCTATATTTGGGGAAAAAAGATGATGAATTATTTTTCATGTAATTAATGGAAGACAACACAAATTGGATTTGATATGGAAAATTTTATCCAAAAATCTTAGAAGCCAAAATATTTATTTGAGAAATATCTATAATCCAAAATATCAAATCCAACATTACTGTTTCATATATATGTGTGTGTGTGTGTACATATATAGACATACATACACACAAACACACATATATGCTCAAAGCATTTATGAGTAATCCTTAACATTGTACATTATAAGACTGATCTGGAGCTGAATTTGCACCACCTGTTATAACACCTAACGGGTATGTCACAAAGAATCAAACAAGCCAATAATACATAAAAGAATAAGTCTTTTAATATGGCATGCTTTACTATGCCCAAAAGACTGTAAAAATGTGCATACCCTTTGATCCAACATTACTAGGTCTGCATCCCAAAGAGATTCAAAAAGGGGTGTGTGTGTGTGTGTCTGTGTGTGTGTGTCTGTGTGTGTGTGATCTATTCATACAAAAATGTTTATAGCAGCTCTTTTTGTGGTGTCAAAGAATTGGAAACTAAGGGGATGCCCATCAATTGGTGAATGATTGAATAAGTTGCGGTATATAATTGTGATGGAATACTACTATGCTATAAGAAATGATGAGCAGGAAGATTTCAGAAAAACATGAACAGATATGAAGTGGAGTGAACAGAATCAGGAGAACATTGTCCACAGTAACAGCAATATCGTATCATGAAAAACTGTGAATAATTTAGCTATTCTCAGCAACAGAACAATCCAAAACAATTTCAAAGAACTAATGATGAAAAATGCTATCCGTTCCAGAGAAAGAATAGATGAAGTCTGAATGCAGGTCGAAGCATATTGTTTTTCACTTTACGTTTTTGTGTGTTTTTGTTTAGTCTGTATTTTCTTTCACATGACTAATATGGAAATGCTTTGCACGATTATATGTATAACCTATATCAAATTGCTTACCATATCAGGGAGAGGAAGGAGGAAGGGAGGCAGAGAATTTGGAACTGAAAATTTAAAAAAAATTAATTGTTTTTATATGTAATTGAGAAACATAAAGTATTTCAATCATTTTAAATATGTCATATATTAATTCACTCAAGGGGAGGATTAAGTCATAAAATTAAAGACTTCAGGATAACAGAATGAGAGGATAGGGGCAACAAGGGAAGGATAAAACCACTGGAAACTTTAGTACTTTGATGTTTAGACAGCAGTTGAAGAAAGAAGAAAGATTACAACCCAAGGTCGAACAAACTCCTTGTTACTCCTCCTTTTTGGTGTAGAGATCCCTAGGTTATGTTTGAATGTTGAAGGTTATGGATTTTATAGGCAGAGAACATGTTCTGACTCAGGCATTTCCAATTATTGTCTCTGAAGGCATAGACAGAAAGATATTAGGGAGTGATCAATAAGCAAAAGAAAGTCTAAATATAAAATTCATAAATTTCCAGAAAACGGCAGGACAGAATTCTTAGGCAGAAAGGTGTACACCCAGAGTACAGAGATGAGATAGTCTCCTGAAAATGATCCACATGGATCTCAGAGGGTGTGTGGGCTTTCAGATTTTTGTACTACTAAGATATACAAAGTACAGTGTCTGGTTTTTGAGTGACTGATTTTCTAAAGTTTTGCTTTTAAATCTCTAATATTAGTTTATTCTGCATACCTTGCATAGAAGCTAGGGAATATCTAAATAACCCAGTGAACAGGTATGCACAAAGATGCACCACAAGAGTGGTGGCAACAACTATGTTTTTGGAAAATATGTTTTGTATTAAATAACCCATGAAGGGGAAGCAAGGTGGGCACAGTGGGTGGCGTGCCAAATCTGCAGTCAGAAAGACCTGGGTTCAAATATTCAGAAACTTACTAGCTGTGTGCCCCTAGACAAATCATTTCACCGTGTTTGCCTCATTTTCCTAATCTATCAAATGACCTGAAGAAGGAAATGGCAAATCACTCCAGTGTCTTTGCCAAGAAAACCCCAAAAAGTGTCACAAAGAGTTGGATGTGACTAAAAACAATGACATGTCCATGATGACATTTTCTACTTTGATAAAATTTGGGGCATATGCATTAAGAACATAGATCAACATAGCCATCACATTGTTCTAACATCCTTCCAAAGTGTTTCCTCATATATCTATGATAGAAAGGGACAGACACTCATTAAAGACTTTTAAACCTCTTGTCAACAAATATATTTATTGCTTTTTGTTGACAGTCATACTCAAAAGACAGATGAAAGTAGCTAAAATTTTCTATTTTGCAGAACAATGGGCTGAGGGCCTGTCAAGAGGGAGACTTAACACATGATATGGAATACAAACTGCCACATAAAAGTTAAAGTTGTGGAAAATTACTGGTTAATTAAACTGAAATCTCCTTCAGCTATAAAACATTTGTAGCTCAAGCCATGTTGATCTCTGAAAGGTCTTTAATCATAAAAAAAAAGTAAAAAGAGCTCTATGAAAGCCTTGAATACATGAAGGAGATTTCAATAACCAGGTAAACCTTTAATAGATTTGTTAGTGACAGAGGTTCTGCTAATAAAACAACATTCAGACATAATTGTTGATATATGAAATAAGGCAAATGTTTGTCAGGAATGATCCCTGTGTCTGGAATATCCTCCTATCCTCTGTACCTGGTAAATTCCTAACCAACTCAGTTGAAGCCCAATTTCAATGCTATCTTCTCCATAACCCTGATAACCCCTTTCCATAATAACTTTCCTCATTGGACCCTGCACATCACTTTTTTTTTTAACCTAACTTAATATTGAACTTTGTAGTTAATTTTTGCTTGTGCCTATGGTTAGCATATACATTACATGAGGTCAGTGACAAAATCTTATCAAACTTTCTATCTCCCAGTGCTTACAACAGTCCTTTGCACGGCGGATACTTAGTCATGTAACTGGAGTCTGTGAAGTTAAAAAAAATAATTTGGATAATTTCAATATAATTGGTTTCTTTTGAAATCCTATGTATTTTATCTTATGCTTTAAAAACAAGGGTCCATAGGCTTTACCAGACTGCCAGAGATCACTGATACAAAACAGTTTAAGAATCCCTGGCCTTACAATGTTCTAGAATAACTTTTAATTATATTTTTTCTAGGATATTTTCAATACAACATTACAAAGGCTTTGGTGAGCTTCCACTTAGAGGAAATCTTTAACTATCTAATAAACTTAGATAACCTGAAGTATGAAGTATGACTATCCCATTCCCTGCTCCCCCCGCTGGCTTTAAGCCATCATTACCTTGCTCTGCTTTTGAGTTACTATGAGTGGTTATGTCAATGGTTGTCCATATATATAGAACTTTAAAGGAAATTAAAAGAATTCTGTAAAACCAAGCAGTTAATACATAAATGCCCAAATTAACTACAAAGGACATTTGAAAGCAGAAGTTATCTACATCCAGAGAAAGAATTAATAAATAGAAATATGGATAGAATGATTTTAAGCACACACACACACACACACACACATGCACACGCACACACATGCACGCATGCACACACACGTTTCTGATGGTAGCCATCAGGGCAAGGGGGAAGGAAAAGAAGGTAAAAAAATTTACATGATGACTTTAAAAGGAATTGCGAGCGAAAGAGAGTTGCAGTTTCATGTACAATCATTTTTTATTATACTATGTTGTGGAAATGCTTATTTTATCCCATAAATTAAAAATAAAATAAACCTAAAATTTTTAAAGATATATGTAGAGAAAAAAGAAAACTAGCTGTGCTTACGAGAAAAACAAGTAGTAAACTTAAAAAATTGATAAATGAAACTAAAGAATTCTTTATGTACTTGCATCTATTCCCTTTCTTTTTTTTAAGTTTTCAGGATGGGGATAAAGAGATTTTAATCTACCACTATTTTATATAGCAAGTCTGAATATTTTAAAGGAGTAGCAAATGGGTTTGCTCCAAGGAGAAGTTGATAAAGATAGGAAAAGTGCAAAATTTTCTAGCCCAGTCAAATATTTTTAATATTTATGGACTGAAATTTATAAATGTAGCCTTTTACATATACTCTATTTTAAGATATCGTATCATTACAGCTCATATTATCTTTATCTGTTCTCTGGCTTGACTCCTTTGAGGTCTCTAAATAAAAACTTTAAATGTATAGGAAAACACATACCATATGTAGATCTGTTGTAGAGTAATTCACATACTGTGGTCTGCCCTTTTTATCCAAGTCTCTAGGCTCTTTAAAAAAGGTTCTTGATGGGATTTTATGTGTATTTTATAGCTTTATAGTGAAAAACAGGACTTCTTTGGTTGCTTATTAACTCCATTTCTTGTTCTCTGTCCTTTTTAATGCTTGTTAACATTGCTTTTTGTAGTATTGATGTTGTGCTATGTCAATGATGAGTGTGGATAAGAATCTAAAGAAATCAATACTGTTTATTAAGTTGTAAATGATATGGTAACTCAGACCAATGGAAGATGGGACTAGTCACTCTGATATTAGAGAATCATAAACTGAGGTCATAAAAATACTAGAGCTCTCCATGGATAAAGTGAACAATTGAGTGGATTGTATTTCACTATTTGTCATTTGCTCTTTTCTACATTAATTCATTAGAGGTTATTTATATTGTACTCCCCCAGCATTTTTCCTTGTTGTTTAGCAAAGTGGTGAATTCCTTTCATACATTTTCTGACAGGTTCTCATCTGAATGATAGAAAAGAAGCCAAGAAGAGGAGAGAATACATGCATTTCGTGTACAATGACTGAAAAAGATGTTGTCAAATTTCCCAAAACCAATCAAATGGGATTGATGAGAGGGGGTGAAAATGGTATGTGATGTGCAATGACCTTTGATGGAACGGTAGTTTTTACTCAGAAATCATTTTCAAGCCTCATTTTATCACATTAAACTGCTGTTGAACTGAATATTGATTTTAGGGGAAAGAATTACTCTGAGTTAAAAAACAAAGTCCCCTTTGCTCCAATATAAAAGATAAACTAGTATGTCAGCAATAATAGGGTTTCTAAAGTGTAATGTCCAATTTATGTAATGGCTTAAGATAGTCAATTATTTCTGTTTGTCTCCAATTGGCCTTCAAGATAACTTTGCTTGAATTATTTTATTTTCCTTATCTCTTGACACCATATTCTTCTTTGTTTGTGGAAAGAAAGTTAGACCAAAGTCAGAGCTATACAACTTCTTCTTGTCTCGCTCCTATATCTTCCACTATTCTAAGATTATCACTGCCTGGATAAAAACTTCTATCTTAAATGCTGCCTTCAGTTTCATGTAACTTTTTTGTCCCCAGCAAAAATTCTAGAGATCATAGAGCAAGAGCTATAAAAGACTTTAAAGGTTAACTAATATGTTAAATTCATTTTACCTTCCTGGCCTTAGAAAGAAGAAGGCTAGGCCTACAGAGGTTAAATGACTTACCTAAGGTCACCTATGTAGAACCAACATTCAACCCAGGTCTTCTAATTCTAAATCCAACATCCCTTCTATTGCATCATGCAGCTTCTTTTTCCGTTTTCTCATTTAATTCAGCAAATATGTATTTAAGACCTACTATATCCTCAGCTCTGGGCTCTGATATTTGAGGGAACCAAAGTGTCTCATCAATTGATCAAAACATATTTATTTAGCAATACAGTGTGAGTATTATTGCTCTATACACTCTAGGAAATAAACAAGAAATGAAAAAAGTTCTCACAACTTGAGTTTATAATGCCCTTACAGAAAAAGATTTTATAAGTGCATGTATATCTTTATATGTATATAAACATGCATACACACATATACACATGCATGTATACATACATACCTGGATGATAGATTGATTCATCCTTGATCTCAGAAATAAGGTATGCTTCTCACCAAAGAATCCAAATTCATTTCATGAGTTGCCATGGTGAAAAGTGAAAAGAAAGAAAAGAAGAGGGGAAAGGAGAAAAAGGAAGAGGGGAAAGATAGGGAAGGCAAGGAGTAGGGGAAGGATGGCAGAAGAGAGGAGGGCAAGAGATGGGAGGAGAGGCGAGGAGAAAAGAGAGAGGGGAGAGGCAGGAAGGGAAATGAAGGGATAGGGGAAGAAATGGGGAGAAAGGAAAGGAAAGGAAAATTAAAGGCTGAAGATTAGGCAGAAAACAGTGCATCAGGAGGTGGAAGCTGAACCTTCATAGCGGACGATGTAAGTCCCTCTCCCCACCAACTTCCATTTTCCTCTTCACTCAAGGGACAGGCACAAAAGAAGATGGCAAATCTGAAGTCAAAGAGAAGTTTTCTCCTCTTTGCACTAGAGGTTCACTATATCTTGACTGGGAGATAAGGCTGGCATTAGAGGGAGATGTTGCCTTATGCTGGCACAAATGGAAGGCATTTCACTGACCTCTAGCAGTCATCCCCAGGGGATATGCACAACAAGAGATGGAAGATAAAGGGTCAGAGAAAGATCTTGTTCCTCTTCCCATCTGAGACTAGAGATGAGGTAGACATACAAAAAATGGAAGCTAGATTATAAGCTCCTTGAGGGAAATGACTGCTTTTAGTTTCACAGATCTACATGCACACAGAGAATTATATGTGCTGGCAAAGATGCTAAAATATGTTTGTTTTTGTTTCTATGTGTTTATCTATGCCTTGGCTTACTGTTTCTCATTCTTAGAAAACCTTTGCCTCTAGGACTCTACTTCAATATGCTCTGTAAAGTTCCCAGAATGTTCAATACTAAAATGCCACTATTGACCTCTCCTCCTTTTAAAATTAAGTTTTATTATATTTTCAGAACTAAATTTTCTCCCTCCCACCTCCTCCTCTCATTAGAGAAAGCATAAAAAACAAAATCCCTATTTGTGTCCATTACTTCTCATATAGGAGTTGGGTGTTTTTTTCGTTGTGAATCCTTTGGAATTGCGGTTGGTCATTGGGTTCCTAAATCATTCAAAATTGTTTATCTTTACAGTATTACCACTGCCATGTAAATTATTCCCCTGGTTCAACTCACTTCACTTTGCATCACTTCATACAAGTAGTCTTCAGTTTCTCTGAGGCCATACTTAACTTCCTTATAGCACATTGGCATTCCATCACATCCATAGCCCATAAAGCACTCATCTATACTGGCATTCTCTAGCACCATTGAGTATGCTTGAGGTTCCTTCCTCTCCCTGCTATTTCATTTTATCTACTCATTTTTCCCCTTAGTGCAGTCCTATTACAAAATCAATATACTTTTCCTTTGAAATAGCCCAAATTCTAAACTCTTAATCTTCTAAATAATTAATTCTAGGTTTTGTTTTCTTAAAATATATAATCCTTCCCTTTAATCTCTGAACAAATAGGAAGAAAGAATAAATAAGTGGGTTAACGAATAGAATGCTCAATTTCAGGAAATTTCAGGAAAATAGGAATTCAAATTCTACCTCAGACACTTATTAACTCTGTGACCTCAGACAAGTCACTTGGCCTAAGACTCAGTTTCTATATCTGTAAAATAAGGATTCTAATAGCACCTATTTCACAGGGTTATTGTGGGTATAAAATAAGATTATGTATAAAGTCCTTTGTGAACTTTTAATTGCAATATAAATGTTAGTTATTATTAGAATTCTAAAGGACAGGCTGATCTTCTTGGTTTAAATGGGAGTTGAGTGAAGATAAAACTGTCAGTTAAAGTAGAAAGAGATCATTTTTATGTCTTTTTCCTGATGATCAAGACAATAGGAGATGATTGGCCTGCTTGTCATTCATTCCCAGAGATATGTATAGATAAGTGGGGACACAGGTCGAATAATCTATTAAATTAGAAATGAGAGAATTTTCTTTCTTATTTATGACCTTTTAACTAGTTCCACATTTTTCACTTTATTTATATATTTGACTTGGAAGTTTAAGTCTGAATATACTTTTGATGTGATAAGTAAAGAAGTGGCCTTAGAGTCAGGAACTTCCTCTGAGACATACCGGCTCTGTGACCCAGAGAAGTTACCAAACCTCTGTTTTGGTAAAAAGGGCGTTCTTTACACAACTGAATTCATTCACCTGTTTTTTAAAAAATCATTGCAGGTTTTCTGAATTTGTGTGCAAATCAAAATGCTACCATTTTACCTGAACAGGGGATGCTGGAGGCAGGGAGTAAGTGGTCAATTTTGGATCCATGATGCTACCTGGATAGACATGATTATGTTTACAATCGGGGGAACTGTCTCTATAGTGTTCTATTGCTGTTTTTACACAACTGAAATCTCCCAGATGTTTGCTCTCATCACTCTCCTCAGAGAGATGTTAGATTCATCTGTTTGCCCAAATAATATATTAAAATTCATTTGTTGCCTTAGATGATATTTCGTCTCCTGAGCCAATATGTTTTTAATTACATCTGCTTTATATTCTCAGTACTGCTATTTGGGACTGATGTAGTATCATACCTTTCCTCCTTTTATTTTATTTATATTATTTTATTTATTCATATTTATTCATTTATTTATTTATTATAAATATTTATTTTTATTTATTTATTTATTTATATACAGCAGAATTCTGGTAGGCAAAAACAGAACAAAAAACCTACCGTCCTACATATGCAATTGTGGGCAAGAGCAGGGACAAGGGAAGAAATCATTCTTTTTTCTATTCTTTAGAGAAATTAGATGGCTAAACACTCTTTTAAAATGAGTTAAATATTGTGTCAAAATGAGGGATAGTAGCATAGAAATAAATCATTCTTTTTTCACTTAGTTTTTTAAAAATTAATGAACTTAATAATTAATCATCAACAAATATTTTCCTATACACAGAAAAATAAGAAAGAAAATTGTGTTGTAAGGAGTGTTTTGTTTTTAATTCTGAACTGGTAGATAGGAAAGTAGAAAATGAACTAGGGGAGTTCAGGTGTCCTCAGATTCAGCAAAGAAAACAAGTTAAATTTTATCAATCACTTCTATGCTTAAATGTAGAGACAAAGGTTTAAGATGGTGGGAAGAATCTCAGAGATGATATAGTTTGTTCCTTATTTTACAGATGAGGAAACTGGGATCCAGATAGGAGAAATGACTTGTTCATAGTTCATATACAGTCAGTAAAATACCCTGAGTTAAACTCAGGTCTCCTAGTTCTTTCTTCTTTTTTTCTTTCTTTCATTTTCTTCCTTGCTTTCTAGAATGACCTTCTATTCTTTCTGAATTACATATAAACAGAATTTTTAATTCAACTTTTAAAATTTTGAGTTCAAAATTCTCTCTCCTCCCCCCCATTCCTTCCTGTGACAGCAAGTTATTTTATATAGGTAAAATCATGGAAAACATAGCTCTCTATCAGTCAAATTATGAAAGAAAAATACAGACCAAAAAAAAATAATAACCAACAAAAATAGTATGCTTTGACGTACATTCAGACTCCATCAATTTTTTCCCCTGGAAATGGATAGCCCTGACTCTTTCAAGATCAATCAATCTTGATTTCACACATGCAACATACACAAACACACATATGCACACATCGTTTATCATAGCCAAACTACCATCCAAGCAACTCCTACAATATCTGATGCTGAGCATTGAATTAAATCTGCCATAATAGCCTAAAAATGGTATTTTGGTCAAAGGTAGAAATACACTTTTTGTGCAGAAATAATATTTCCCAGAATTACAATCTCTCTTTCTCCCACACAACACACACTGCAACCCATATATGGGGTTGCATATAGTTGATGCTTCCAGCAGGCTTACTAAACACTTTTCAGATGGTATCCATGAAGGTTATTGTCAGCTAAGTATGTATCTTGTCCTTCAGCTGAGTAGAGACTTTTAAAAACCCAGGGAAGGGGGGCATTTTTTTTAAGGTGGTTACCTATAGAGGTATAACTCTGAAAGTCTTGGCTTTCTGCCATACTCTCCTTCCCCACTGAAGGACCAGGGTTCTGTTAATGTGAACTCCTGAAGCATGGTATCTTTTAAGAAATGCGAGGAGATATGAGGATCATACATAACATTCAATATGAATCATATGTTCTTAGCAGAAAATTTAAAGACTAAAAGTTTCAATATATACTACCCTCTTAGGGGCAGCTAGTTTGCAGAGTGAATAGAGTACCAGACCTGAAGTCAGAAAGATTCATCTTCCTGTGTTGAAATCCAGCCTCAGTCACTTACTGACCATGTGACCCTAGACCAACATTAGAGAAGAGATAAGAAGCATTATATGCAGATTGTGATTTCAGACAAGCAAAACATGGCAGTACCGAGCAAGGAGTGTCACTCAAACTGTGGACAACGTCTTCAAAAAGGGGTGTTATGGATTATATGACATGTGTCCTCCATTATCTGCTACATGCAATTGGAATTGCATTACTTTTATTGGTTTCAGCAAGACCTTTAAGAAAATAGGTTTCTTTTGTTTTCATTAATTTATTTGGAAGATAATGTGGTCTGAGGCAGGCCCCGGAGCCAAGAAACTCCTGAGTTCTAATACCACCATTGACTCAATGTGTGGTCCTGGCCAAACCAACCAATAATCTAAGTTCTCTACCCACAGAATGAATCTGGTGGGATGACATTCAGGGAACATTGTGAGAAATAAGTAGTTAAAGATGAGGAAATGTCATACAGAGGAAGAGCCAATAGGCCAGTTTGGCTGGAACATAGTGTACATGAAGGGGAGTATTGTGTAATCATTCAGGAAAAGGACGGAGCCAGATTGTGAAGGACCAAAAATGCCAGACAGAACAATTTCTTTCCTGAGGCTCAGTCCCAAATCACCAAGTAGCTATGAAACATCTCCAGTGAGATATTCCATAGGCATCTTAAACTAAATGTATCAAAAACAGAACTCACTATCTGTTTGCTCCACAAACATTTCTCTAATGCCTCTATTTCTCTGTAGGGTACCATCATGTCTAGTTACCTAGATTCACAATTTCTGTCATCCCTGTCCCTTTATCCTCATTCATGGTCCCTTCCCATACTCAATCAGCTCTCTAATCCTGTTGATTCTACTTTCTCTTCACTCATATGAGTTCATCTTCCACATAGTGGCCAAAACAACATGCCAAAAGCACAGATACAACTAGGAAAGTTTCTTACTCAAAAAGTTTCTATGCCTTCCTATTATCTTGAAGATAAACTATAAATTTATGTATTTCCTATTTGAATTCTGATTTATTTTTCCAGAATGACATATTATATTCCTTCACACCTTTCTTGTTGTAGTTAAATAGAACTACCACTATTCTCCATAAGTGACATCTATCTTCTGCCTTCATATTGACTCTACTTTCTCCTGGAATATGCTTCTCCCATTAATCTTTTAGAATCCCTAGTTTCCTATTCGAGAGTCCTCTCATCATTTTAGCTTTGTCAGTATGATGGGAAACCAATAATTCAATGAGACTCAGAGAAGTTAAATGACTTGAACAAAGTCACCCCACTAGTAAGTAACGAGGTCAAAACTAGAATTCAAGTATTCTGATTCCATAGCTAATTCTCTTGCAGTTACACAATACTTGAGTTCATTGTAATCTTGTATTTTTGGAACAGTCTTATTATTCTAAAATTTCTAAAACTGGAAAATGTAGATAGTGTGGTTGATCATATTTAAAATTCTGGTTAAGCCAGGAACACAGGAAGAGTGCTTTAAGTGCTAGGGAAAGTGATATTACCAATCTGTAGACACTTGGATTTTAGGAAAAATTATTACATGGACCTAAACAACATCTTAAACTTATCTATTCCAAACCATAATGTAATGATATACTTAGATTTTCCATGACCAATAAAGCTAGCTCAAGTTTCTTAATAATGAATATTTCTTTAGATAAATCTAATTAAACAAACATTTTTAAAGTACTTACTATGTGGAAGTCATAGGAAGGGTATAAACATGAAAACTTGCATAGTCCTTACACTCTAAAAGCTGAAAATATAACAAATGGAAAAGAAAGATTTTGGTTTAAGAGGTTTTTCCACCATGCTTCACAGATGGCTCTTTTGTATCATGATATAATAGGCTATAAATAGTAGGTTCCCTGATTTATTTTACACAGCCAGTACATCTCATACAAGAGACTTGAACTCAAGTTTTCCTAGTTCCTAGGTGGACTCTATCTGCTATGTGTACTGCCTTCCTTAATAATAATAACTAATACTTGCATAGGACTTTAGGGTTTGCAAAGCACTTTGCATCTATTTTCTTGTGTAATAAATTTTACAGATGAGTTGCCTGAAGCTTAGACATTAAATGACTTATCCATGATTACAAACCGACTGTCAGAAGCAGGAATCAAACCTAAGTCTACTGACTCCAGAAACATCATGTTTTCCACTATGCTATGCTGCTTCGTTATCATCATAGTCATCCCTAGGCATCTCTGTTTTGACCTCTCTACTACATAGGGAATACACTGTAAAACAACAAGACTCATTTTTCATGTGAGATTTATGGATCCTCCTCACTTTAGCCTAACTCTTCAGTTATAAAAATACAACTGTAACCTAGGAAACCAAAAGGATGTTTTTCCCTCAGCTTTTTATCCAAAGGTATTGTGTTTTATTCATGATTTATAAATCAAATTGCATCAATTATTCATTGCCACACATCTGATTTAATTCTTGCTTGTGAAATATTTTATGAAGAATTCCTATCCAATAATTAAACATATTTAGGTATTTGACTCAAACTGAAAGTACCTTAACATATTAATTATTCAGGATAATAAATTAGATACAGTCATTTCCATTTCTCTCTGGCCTTGTAAAGATGATCTTTATTCCTGAAGTTTGTAAAGTCATCGTTAATCTAAAATAGCTGAATATCTACTTGTGCATGCAAACATGAAAGGTGTTATATAATACTAACAAATTAAATAAACTCTCTCCAAATCTCTATAATCTGATCATAAATACACAACAACAAAGAAACAAAGAAAACTGAAAATGGTTTAATTTTCAAATACCATTGTTCATGGACAGTGTTTCTAAAATCCTTTACTATGTATCTATATATTATTAATAGCCTATTTAAATATATATACATTTAGCTGTTTAAAAATACATCTCTTCATGCATATATGTGTATATGTATATATTTATATGTAACTATAGTGGATTTTAACTTACTTAGGATGGAGATGGGGATGGGGAAAGAGAGTTGATAGATTTCACACAAACATATTTGAAACATCTTTCTTCAATACTTCAGGGATACATGTTTTCATTACCATATACACTTCATCCACAATGTACTTTATAACTTAATAGGGGATTTTCAAGGATTGGAGTGATGGCTATATACGAAGGTGCACAGTAGTAATCATGGATGCTAGAGGAGTCTGAGGTTAATGGATCTCCTGAGTCATATGTCCATATTAAGTCCAGCATCAACAAAACAAGTCTCCTGAGTTTAGGGCCACCAAGCTGCCTAAGGATAGGATCTAGCAAAGGTTCAAAAAACAAAACAAGTTAAAGCTTCCATATCCATCTGTAATGGGATTGGATCTATGAGTAGTTTCTGGCTTCCAGCCCAGGCAAGATAAGGAAACCCATGTTTAAACAGGTGATTAAACATACAAAAGTTGCAGTGGACACAAAATCCAATCCCACTCTGTGATCAAATTCAACATAGATCTAGAACTTGAAGGAACCCCAAAGGCCATGTGGTCCAACCTTTTCATTTTATAGGTGAGAAAACTGAAGGCCAGGAAAGTTAAGTGACTTTCTCATAAAGGAAGGAAGGAAAGAAGCATTTATTAAGTGCTTACTTTGTGACAGGAACCATGACTGGGGTAACGATAAAAGGAAAAAGAAAGACAGTCTCTGTCCTCAAGTAACTTACATTCTAATGGAGGAAGTTACACTATTGAAAGAGGGAGAGAGAGAATGAGAAAGAGAAAGAGAGGAAGAGAGAATGAGAGTGAGAGAATGAGGAGGGGAGAGAGAGAGGGAGGGAAAGATAGAACTGGATAACTGGATGGGGCATGATTTTAAAGTCTGGAAGATAGAAACAGCATTGTGAAGAGAGTAAAAACCAGCCTAGGTCCCTGCATAAAATCTCTGGGAAGAATTCACCAATGGGAGAAGGAGGTGGGCTTTACAGGGAAATATTCCAAGTTCAGAATGCTGCAGGAGAGGCTGACTGTCCCAAGGTGAGGAGACCATAGGAGCAGAGGGGCGCTCCAGGATGAAACACTAGCCAGGGAATGTCTAAAGTCTAAAGGTGAGGAAAAGGGCTGGGAGGAGATTGAGGAAGCATCAGAGATAGGATTTGACCTAGACCCCTTAATTCTAGAATTCGTATTCTTTCCCTCTTTCTGCTGTACCACAGTACTGATGAGCCTTGCCTCACTTTAGCTATTTCTTAGACACTAGAATTCTAGTCCATCATCTGACCCATAATGGAAGTCTTTGCAGAGCTTGGATTGCAGTGTAAGTCTTTAAAACTCTAGCAGAACCATTAAGTCATAGAGCAAATGAAACCAGTTTATGAGGAAGCACTTCCATTATAAATGTGACTGTCCTCTGGAAAGTAAAGGAGCTCCCTCTGCCATATGAGATTCATATGGCTCACTCTCTAGAAGCAGTGGAGGGTAGCATCTCTTTCAACCATAGCTTTAATACCAGTCCTGCTCTCTGTTTCTGTTTAATTCTTCAGCTGTAGCTTCTCCTACTCAGCTCTCTCACTTGAACTTCATTGCCCTTCATCTGACTCCCTGCTATCACACTATTTCTCATTCACAACTTTGTGACATATTGACCTCATGGATAGCTAGTAGCAAAATGAAGAGAAAGTTGGACCTAGAGTCAAGAAGATGAGTTTAATTCCAAGATTACTAGCTGTATGGGCTAGTACTCTGGGCATCAACTCTGTCTGCCTCAGTTTTTGGATAATTAAAATACCTCCAAAGAGTTGTTGTGAGGATAAAATAATATATTTATAAGGTATTTTGCAAACTATAGATTGCTATTCCTACCCCCCCCCAAAAAAAACAAAGTAAAACAATGTTCCCTCTATTTCCCTCCTGAAAAGCTACAGATTTCCTTGAGGTTGACCTTAGTTTCATAAACATGATCACAGAATAAACAAAGAAAAAATTCTGAGATGAAAAGGACCTCCAAGGACAAATGTTTCAAGACACATGAGAACAGGAATCCCCTCTACAACATTTTTGACCACTGGTCATCCATTCTTTGCTCCAGTGAAGACAATTTCACTTTGTCACAAAGCAGCTGACTACATCTGAGACAACTTCAATTCTTAGGATGCTTTTCCTCAGAGCAAATCGAATTTTCGCTCTACAATTTTGACTATTTCTATCGTGGTTTCTGTCGTGGAGTGAAACAGAACAAGTCCAATCCCTCCTCAATGTTTCACATTCTTAACGACAGCTATAATATCCTCCTGTAAGTCTTCTCTCCATGATGATTATTCTTAGTTCATTAAACCTATCTTCATATAGCATGATCTGAGGCACTTAGCAACCTAGCCTCGCTCTTCTGAACGTTGTTCAATTGATCATTGCTAAACCTGGAGCCATATGACTGAAGCTGAATTCTAGTTCTACCACTTACTGTCTCTGTGACTTTTATTAAGTCACTTAATCTCACTAGTCCTCAGTTTCCTTATCTGTAAAAATAAGGGGGAGGGAACTGAACTAGATCACTCTAAAGTTATTTTCAATTCCAGATCTACATTCTTATTTTTATTCTTAAACTTAACTTAAACTTAAAGCCAATTTAAGTTTAATGTCAGGCAAAACTTCAAAATAATTAGAGTTACCCAGTAGGGCCAGGGGGGTGTGAGGTTAGTGAGGACCTGATTTAAAATAATGAATTATTTAGAGTTTAGATATGCAAGCATGCAGTTGCTTTACAAAACACATATCTCTCAAGAAGAATCATGAGGATAAGTAACTAACTGTAGCTCCTGATCCCCTGAAAAGAAGTAGTTGTTGATCCCAGATAGAAGCAACCTACTAGCATTTAGATCAGGTCTATAGGAAAACTAAGAGAGGTCCATCCTGATCAGACGGTCACGTATCCTAAAGTCAGCACTTATTGCCTTATGTCATCTCCATGGGAATAAGTTTATTATTAGCTGTCCTATAGCATAAATCCACAATCTTATCGTAAGTTGTTGTTATAAGTTTACTCCATTTTGGAGGAGTTGTAGAAAGAAAGGTACTAATGCATTGTTGAAGGATCTATATGAATTAGTGCAACCATCCTGGAAAGTATTTTGAAGTTGTGTGAAAAAGTGATGAAAATATACATACTATTAGCCTTGAGAATCCACTACTAAGCTTATCCTTCATGAGGTAGATTATGAAAGGAAAGTTCATACACACACACACACACACACACACAAACACACCCCAATATATTTATAGCAGCATTTTTGGTGGTGGCAAAGGACTAGAAATAAAGTAGATTCCCATTAACTAGGGAGTGGCTAAACAAATTATTACATGAAAATAAAGGAATATTACTGTGGGTAAGAAATTGTGAATAGAGAAGCAGGGAAAGATTTACATGAACTATTGCAAAGTGAAATAAGAAGAGAAAGGAAAACACTGTACATGATGACTACAACCACATATATGGAAAGAACAGTTTAAGAGCCACCAAAACTGAATGCTACAAAGTGTTAAAGAACAAAGCTGGCCTCTCAAAAAGACTTGAGAAGAAACCTTCCCATGCCTTTACAAAGGTTGTAGTCCACAAGAATAGAATATTGGATATGACATAAGAAGCTTTTAGTATGTTGGACAGTTTTGCTGATTTTTTTTCTTTTCTTTTTGTTTTAAGGGATAGCTCTCAAGGAGGGATAGGGAAAGATACAGGGTAAAATCTAGGCAATATTTTAAGAAAGTCAATAAACCTCTACTAAAAATAATGAGCCAAATCAAAATATCATGAGGGGGCTGTGGTTTAATCCTTTTGTCAGCAACAGTCTGAATATTTTTCTTTATTTTCTAAAGAGTTATTTCTTGTAATATGCACAAGTCCATATTAGAAAAGCAAACACTTTTTATGTTAAATACATAACTTCCTATCTAAAGACCATGACTCCATGGTGTTTATAGAGTGTACTTAATCAGTATTAGTATATTGATAAAATTTAATCTAGAAAAAAACTGTGTTTTTTTCTTTCTTCCTTCCCTCTATCCCATCTTCTTTCCCTCCCCTCTTCCTCCCTCCCTCCCTCCCTCCCATTTTCTCTTTTTTCTTATTTTTTCTTTTTCTTTTCTTCTCTTACTATCTTTCCTTTTTTCTTTGTTTCTTTCATCTGTCTGCCTGCCATCTCTGTCTCTATCACTCCCTCTCTACATCTTTCTGTCTCTGTCTGTCTATGTCTCTCTCCCTCTCTCCTCTTGGCCTACAGTTTAATTGATGTAAAAAATGATCAATGACAACCAATGAGGTAATTCTCTCAACTAACTAAGAGTTGCTACAAGCACTGAGAGATTAAATTATTGGTCCAGAGTCACCCAGTCATCATACCAGAGCACCAGCAACGCATCCTCTGATGAATGAGATAGTATTTTTCCTATAGAACTGAGGTTTGAGAACTAGTTCTGATTATGTTACTATGTACTATTGTGGCAGCTAGATGGTACAGTGGATGAAACTCTGCACAGAGTTAGGAAGACTTGAGTTCAAATATAATCTCAGACACCGACTAGCTGTGTAAGTCACTTAACCTCTATCTGCCTCAGTTTTCTCAATGGTAAAATGGAATAATAATAGATATTTATAAAACATTTAGCACAGTTTCTGGCACATAGTAAGCATTTGCAGTGGATAGAGTCCTGGACCTAGAGACAGGAAGACCTGAGTTCAAATGCAGCCTCAGATAGTTAGTAGCTGTGTGAACTTGGGCAAGTCTCTTAACCTCTGTTTGCCTCAGATTCCTCATCTGTAAAATGGGAATAGTAACAATACCTTTTTTCAGGGTTGTTGTGAGAATCAAGTAGGATAATATCCTAACTGTAAATTGCTTAGCACAGTGTCTGGCACCAAGTAAGTAGTATATACATAATGGCTATGACTATGATTATTGTTCAATACCTGTAGTTCTCCCTCTAACTGAAATTTTCCATTGAGTATCTAAATAAGGAAAGAGAAATGAAAAGGTAAAAAAGAATGATTGATGACACATCAAGGGAATAATAAATTGCCTTTCAAGTGATCACTTAAAATATTCAAAGATAATGGGACCAGCATTCTTTTAACACTGTTATTTTGCCTACTCTTTGTCTTTGGGACAAAGCTATAAAACTTCGGAGAATTCTGAAGTAGAAGGCAGGAAGTTCCTACCTCTGAAACAGAAGACAAGCGTTCCTGAGGTTTCAATCATAGTCTCTTCTGCCTAAAGTTGATAACATACTAGTAAGAGGTTCTCATAATCTGGGCTGTAAATTCGACCTTGGTGTGATACCAGAACATCTAACTCTTTTTCAAACAGTCTGGATTTGGTGAAATTCAAGGTGAATTTTGCCAAGGATTTTTTCCCACAATTTAAAAAACCACACGAGGTTTAAAGGAAAATAGGGAAATTTAATCCAAATTTTTCTGATTCATTGACACTTAGGCTCATCAAATATTCTTTTGTAAGAACTATCTGGTGAGTAATAGGCATCTTGAGGATTTCAAAAGGGGTTTTAAACCCTTTTTTCTCTTGGATGTCATGATTGACCAAGGGTAAATGAATTTGGCCCCCTGAAAATTCAAGGTTGATTGGAAACCCAGAAAACACAACATTCAAGTGTGTTCTATATCTGGCAAAATATTTTGTTTTATCTGTTAGGAACACACATAGATTGAGGCAATAAAAATTCTGCGATTAAAAAAGCATGCACAGTATTTTGGTAATGATACTAAAAAGAAACTTCAGAGGAAATTGTAATTTTTGAAATGGAAGAAACCAAACCAAATAGAAAACCTTCAGGATGATTATTTTCATAGATGAATTGTAATAGATATGAGGTGGAAAATCAAACTCCTCCAGAAACCTGGTAAAACTCCAAACTTTAATCACATAGATGCAAAGATTAAGAAAGAAAACATGTGCCCTTTTGAGTAGAAAGAGAAAATTTTCCTCTGCACCATGCTATAATTTCATTCTAAGGTTTTGCATGACTGAAATTCCAGTGTTTGCATCAAAGTGTTTACCAAAGTTTTGACATCTAAAAATTATGTCTGGGCTAACTGGAATTTGTGAGAGAAAAAAAACAGCTAGGATTTTTAGGTGCTCTGGGGGGATAGCATATGTGAATTTGAAACAAAAGAAATATTCCATTACCTGGGAAAATACAGTTGTGCAGAGCTCACTCATGAAGGAGGTCATAGATAGACAAAAAGATGATTTGCAGCTCTGCCTTCTCCCTACACCAATCAATTAATAGATAAGCATTAATTGTGTTCCATTAGCACATAGTAAGTGCTGAATAGATCTTCTGGGTGCTATACTAAACATGGTGGATACAAAAGGGATAAAAATAGACCCACCCCTCAAGCTCACAGTCTTGTGGAAAAGACCATATAAATCAGAACATAGAAGATAAATTTAGTATGGATAGAAGATAATCTTAGTGGGAACTGTGTTAGCAGCCATGGGTAGTTTCCAGGAATAGTTTCCTAAAGGAGGTAGCACTTGAACCAGTGTCTGACTCTCTGGAGACAACCCTATTAGATGGGAATGGGAAGTGTGACTCCTTTTCATTAAAGATCTTCATCCCTCTTCTGGCTTGGTTTCATCCTTAAAAAGAACCACTTTCCCTCTCTAACATGTCAATCCAGGTCTAGAGGTAAAAATTAGTACCTGACCAAAGACTTGTGTTTTTTCCACATGTCTTTCCACATGTCCACTGACATTTTAACTCTTAGTTTTGTATATCTGAATTGTTTGTATGGTTTTTTTAATCATTCATTGAAATGGCTTTGAATTTAGAAAAATGATCAATCATTCAATAAAATTAATTTGATTACTTCATGCTGAATTAATTATTCTTTGTTCTATATTCACAATACTGCTCAACTTCATCTACAAATTAGAAAGCTAGGTAGTCTTTATTTTATTATTCAGGTCCCTGGTAAAAATCTTATCAATTTAAGGGCTATTTGTAGAAAGAAGAGTCCGGATCTTTCTAAATCAAACCCCATGGAATATTTATTCCTTTCAAATTCACAGGTTGCTCATATCTAAGATTTCCTAGAATTTTTCTTATAATTTTCACAACAAATATAAATATAGTATTACATTTCATCATAGTAGAGAACTGTAAATAAATGACTGCTCATTGATTGGAGAATGACTAAATAAGCTGTAATAAAGGAATTTAATCTATTATTGCACAATAAGAAACTGGATATCATGAATTAATTCAAACAGAGAAGCAGAAACAAGAAAGCAATGTATATAATATAACAATGTAAGTGAAAGTATAACAATAATGCTATAAAATCATAATAAACAAGATGAGATTTAAGAAAGCACTTCCTTTCATTCTTTACAGAGGTGAGGGACTGTGGGTATGAACCTACACATGTAATTTGACACATTTGCTGACTTCTTTTCTTTAAGTCTTATTATAAAAGATGGCTTTCTAGGACAGAAAGAAGTGATGGCTACATTGGGAAATGTATGTGATATAAAAACAAAAGACACAATAAAAATTTACCTTAAAATAAAATTTCATCAGTAATTATTGAAGAGGGACAGAGGAGGAAAATGTACCTGATGAGTGACACTGTTGCACAGAGAAGACAATAATGGAAAGGTGACAGGTGCCAATGGCAGAGTAAGCCACCCCCAGCTCCACTGTCAAGAGTTCTATGGGCAAGGTCAGATGAGAAACTGTTGAGAATTTCCAGTCCCTGACCCCAAGATACTTAGGGTTTAAACTTATATAGAGTCCTGAATAACGATCTGAGGTGACACCTTAGGCTGTTCAGCATCTATGGGATAAAGAAGTAGGAGAGTCTAGACCCCTGAAATCAGGATATTTTCTGAATAACCTCATAAGGAACGAGAAATAAGGGCCAGTGGTCTAGGGAAAAAGTTTTTAACTGTTCCTCAGCAATTAAATGGGGAGTCTAGGACGCTAAGCCAGTTGAGTCTTAGCATACTTGCATCCCGGGGAGCTAGAGACTTACAAGTCAAAGCAGCTTTCATTACCTCGTAATTGTTTCAACCCTTCATTCTTAGACTTCACGTATAATTTCTAAAATAGGTCAATTTTAAATGTAATCAGGGAAGTGCTTGTGCTCATGGCACAATTTAAAGGATTCTAAGAATGCTTTCTTGTCTATTTCCTCCACCCAACCACCAAACTACATGTAACTTTGATATTATAAATTCATTTTATTGACTAATGATTTTCATCTCAAATGTCTCCTGCTGATATTGCAAATATACTTTATCAGCTCTTAGCTGATCCAATTGATGAATGATAGAATCTTAGAGGTGAAAGTCAATGCAGACTCCCAGCTCCCAAACTTTCTTTCCAGATTCCCAGCTAAAGCCAGAATCCCTTCCAAAATATTCCTATTAGGCAGTCATGTAATCTCTGTTTGGGCAATCCTTAGATTAGAGAACTACGCCTCTGAGAAGCATCTCATTTCTTTCTTCCTTTTTTTTTGGGGGGGGAGGTGGAGAAGGGGAGGAAATAAGCTAATTTTAAGCAGAATTCCAACTATCAGTCCACATCTGGAGTCATATGGAATGTCTAATCTCTATATCTCAGATGACAACCCTTTGAATATTTGAAGGCCATGATCATTTTCCTCCTTGATCTTTTATCCAGTTCCTTCCATGGATACTCAGTTGATATGATTTTGGCAATTATAGCTACCCTCTTCTGGACACCAGTTTGTATCTGTTGGAATGTCACACCTAGAAATACACACATTCCAAATATGGGGACTGGCCAGTTCAGAGTTCAGTAGTCTTTTTTATTTTCCAATTTACATCTTTTGCACTTGATACTATGGAGTTATTAAATTTAATCCACAATAATAGTAACAATAACTAAAATTTATACAGATCTTTAGGATATTCCAGTTGCTTTACATATATTATCTTGTTTGATATTTACAACAACTCTGGTAGGTAGGTTGTTATCCCTATTTTTCAGATAAGGGAAGATAAGTGATTTGTCTAATCATACTACTGATAAGTGTAGCTATATGGGTTTAGAATTAAAATCTTATTTGAATTTTAGGATTTGAATTCAGGTCTTCCTGACTCCACACCCAGGGCTCTATCCTTTATGCCACCTCACATGAGCTTTTTGGCAAACCACAACATTTTGTTGTACAGTTTCCAGGAATTGAAAGTCCTTCAGTTCTTTGTTCACAAACTCCTATGTAAGTATGTCTTCCCATATCTTTAACTATTGTAGATTATTTTTTAACCTACAGAGACACATCCCAATGGAACCTAGAATCTAAAGGATTCTGAGGCAGTAGAATTTTAATGTGGAAGACTGTAATGATTCAGACCCAAGCAAAAACAGCATCCAATGACAAGCAGTCCCTGATTGTTGCCTTTAGCATTATCTGTCGTAGCGGAGAATAGATTACCAGGGTGTAAGCAAGTTATTTTATATTGATGAGTGAAATCTATTCTTAAACCACAAGAAGGGATCTTAGTTACTAAAGTCAAGCAGCCAGGTCCAAGGAGGAAAAAGCTGAGTAAGTAAGGTTAGCAAGATTCAGACTAAAGAAAATATGTTCATACACCAAAAATAGGAGTGATCAGAGATCATTAAAACTAAAAGTATCATCCTCATTTAAAAAAATGCTGAATTCTTCTGTTTGTAAATCACCTTCATTTTCCAATTTATCCCTTTAATCTTTTCTGTGTGGAGATCTGATCCTTATTTAAAAGAATTTTGAAAAAAAAAAAAAGGCAGCTCAATACAAAACCATGTGGGATAGAGTACACAATTCTCCACAAATACTCTGTTAAAAAATGGAGGGAGGTACATTCTCTCTTGTCTCTTTCTGGTACAAATTTGTTCACTATAATTATACAGTGTTAAGTTTAATGTATTTTTTACCTTTCCATTTACACTGTTGCAGTCATTGTAACATGATGCATATATCTCCATGCACATATACATATTTCTCCCTACTTTGCTTTTCACCTTTGATTAGATCATATAAATCTTCACATGCATTTCTGTAGGTCATTTCTTATAGTGCAGTAATATTCCATTGTATTCTTCATGAACTACATTCCCAATTGATAGATCTCTAATTTGAACTCACTTCTATACCACTTCAAATAAAAAACTATAAATAATTTGGCACATGTGGAAACTTTCTACCTTTAGTCCTATGTACAACAACGGGATCTCTGAGCCACAAAGGTGTGATTATTTTCATCACCTTCTTCAGATAGTTTCTAGCTGCTTCCCAGAATAGTCTGACCAAGCCACAGATCTATCAATAGTGGACTAATGTGCCTATGTTTCAAAAAGCTTCTCCAACATTGACTATTCCCATCTTTTGTCATCTTCTCCAATTTTCCATGTGTTAAAAAATATCAATTTTTTTAATTTAGCATTTTTCTTATTAGTAATCTAGAATACTCTTTCATGTAGTTTACATGTTTTCTTTTGAGAGCTGCTTTTAATATTCTTTGATCACTTGTCCATTGACTAAAAGCTCTTAGTCTCCTGTATTTGAGTTAGGTTGCTTGCATAGCTTTATAACAGACTCTTAGAGATATATGATATAAAGATTTCTTTCCTATGGACAACTCCCCCTTATCCTACCTAATTTAACTGCTTTTTTTCATGGAAAAAAACTTTTTAAAGATTTTATTTTCATTATCTTATGAAAGAGAATATGAGACAGAGAAATTGTATGAAGAGTGAGAATATCATTTGAAGGTAGTCAGCTGTGCTGGGAAGGCACAGTTAGTATCCATAATTATAATTAATCTCCCCACGATATTTAATGAGCATCCATTTGCGATCCACCATCCCAAGCCTTTGATGCTTGTGATTGTCATGGGTTGTGACTGAGAGCTGTAGCCATTATTTTTGTGATGGAGCAAGGAGTTTATAAGCTAAGGGAAGGAGAAGCTGGGTGGTGTTATAAAGTGCAGGGTTTGAATGATGAGTTAATAAAAATAATTTAGAAACAAAAAGTTCCATGTGAGTCAAGGATGAGGCTAGGATTAGACCATAGTGTGGAAAGCACTTGAATACAGAACTTTCACTTATATCGGCTAAATCACTACGATCAAGGTGGACCCTGGAGGCAAGAATTTCTCACAGTTACTACCGATATTGGTCAGAAACATCGAATTGATTCTATTGAGAAGGAGAGGGAAGAGACAATAAGTAGAAATTAGTGTTGTATCACTTGTCTGAAATGAAACTTTCTGAGCCCCCTTATGGCCTCTTTAGGGAAATTAAAATATTTGAGGAAAAGTCAACCAAGCTAGAATCTGGATGAGAAAAATCTGCGGAGTAATTAAGTCAATATCAGTGGTTGCCTATTGTCACACAAAGCAAAGACCTGGAAGTTAAGTTTTCTCATCCCAACCTCTTTATGATTTCCAGTATACAACACAGCCTGCCATTTAATCTTGATAAATTCCCTCTTGTTAGATTTTACCAATTGTTTCATTTTGTCAGTCTTTTCTTTTTGGAGACTTATTCCAATATCCCCAATGTATATTATCTCTTCCAAATCTCTCGTCACACTAAAGTTAATGAATTTTTTTTTTTATATATCCTCATCCATTTCATTAAAAACAATGATGAACAGCATGGAATACATAACTGATCCATGTGACATACAGCTAGAGAGTTTTCCACCCAAGAAGTCAACCAATTACAGATACATTCAATTGTACTCTCATTCAGGGTATTCACCATCTTTTTTTTTTAAACAATACCATAAAATTCTTTGTTAAATGACTAAAATAAAATGTAGCACATGTATTTGAAAAGTTTCTCATTACATCTCTGGGAACAAGAACGAAAGATTGTGGCCAGGATAATAGTAAAGTAAGAAAAGATCAGAACTGATGGACAACTTGACCCCCAAAATATTAATTAATGGTTTTATGGCTAACCTCAGCGGAGTTTGTACTGCTCTATCTTCAGTTCTATCATTTTGAACACTTTCATCAATACATTGCATAACATTTAAAAAGTTTGAGAGATTGAGTTTCTGGGTAATTAAATCATTTTATAAATAATGCTAGAATTTTATTAATATAAGAAATCATCATTTGGCTCTTTCTTACCTGAGGAGCCTTGGGCAACTCATTTTCTCAAAGTCTGATTTTTCTCACCTGTAAAATGAAGGATTTGTGATCAGATCATCTCTTAGGTCACTACCAGATCTAAGGGCTTAATGCTAACACTCCTAAGGATGCCATAGAAAGGAATGGAATTTTATTCTGTGAAAACTACTATACAACTCCTGTAACCAAAATAATGTACTTGAACTCCTGTCATCCATGTATTCAATATGCTATAATAAAGTGCTTCCTATGAATCTCTGTCCTGATTTTTCTTGCAAATGTAGATTAATAGGATAAAAACCATATGAGATCCACCCCATTTGTACAAGAGATTTCATACTGTCTTTGAACATCCTATTACCTTCTCTAACTTCCTTTTTATATGCAGTAAAGATCATCAAGCATTTGAAAAAACAACATAAATGTGTATCTTCAGTATATTCTGTAGTCAAATTGGGTTGCTGAAGTATATATCCAAAACCAAATTTCACTTTCTCATCCCAATTTCCTATTTTCGTTATGACTGAGGGAGCCGTTTTTATCTCTGTGTGACAGTGGTGTCAAGTGAAGGGGAAGGAAATAAGGGGGAGGGGTAAGTAGAAAATTGAAGGACATTTATTTTTGCTTGTTCAAGAACAAAGTATCTTATGAAAGGCTTCAACATCTTTGAATGACCAGTGTTACCTAATACCAAAAGGGAATGTGACCTCTTTCTTACTGGAAAGTACTAGCCATATCCTCAAGAAAATTAAGTTTCCATGTCTTTTGCTCTCAGGACGTGTGATAACATATAATGGTGGTTAGATTTTATAATAACTGAGTTCTGAGGGAAACAGCCTTCCTTTCTTTCTCTATTAACCACAGAAGGAATATGCAGTGTGGTTTTCCAAAGAGAAATGATGCATTCATAACATTCATTCCCTCGTTTTCCTGGGCTCTATTTAGTCTTAAAAGTTAACAGTTTGCCCGTTTATGTTGGTGTCCACCTTGTCTCTTACCTGGATGTCACAGTTGTATCTCCAGACTTAAGGGGGAAGGGCTGAAGTGATACCTCCCTTGCCTTGTTGTTGCCTTCATGATATGAAGAGAGTGAGGTCTTGACTTGCAAGGGAATTGGATTTAAGTGAGGCAGAGCTGTGCAAAGTCATCAGCTCATCAGAGACCAGGTTCAAGAAATAGATCGGGGGACTGGTGATGGTCTCAGGTACAAGGCGGAACCTGGCCTTTTTAAACTAAGGCAGGCCTGAACCACATACAATCAGCAACCCCAAAGGATTTCCTGTCATGTCACCTATGCAACCAAACAGCCCTGTATCTCTAAATTGCCATGGGTTCAGTGATAACCTCCCAAAATCCTTTGGTGGCCAGCCTGCATAAGGCCTGAACTAAGGTCCTTCCAAGGTCTCAGTCTGTCTGAGGCAATACTTATTCAGTGAGTAAAAGGTAGGTAAAAATTGAGTCAAAACATGACCTTGTTTGACTTCCCAAAAGAATCAGTCTGGGAGGGGAAAATGCTCAAGAGGAAAAGTCCAGACAATGGGTAAGTGAGGCTTGGTCTGGTATCCATTATTAGCCAATCAGTGAGAGCTAGAGTGATTAGGGTTTAAAGACAGTCTGGTAGCTCCATTTGAATCCCAGTGGGCTTCATCAAAGCCTGGTTTACTACTGCTATATTTCAAGAAATCATGAATGAAAACTACAATTGGCAAAAGAGTTAACAGTCCCAGTTTAAAAGGAAATGATAGTAAACAAATCAATAAACTGGGAAAGAAAAAAATCTCCAGCTTTACTGGCTCACCCCTTGCCCGCAGATGAAAAACCAAGCCCAAGTACACTTTACCTTTTTATCTCAAGACCTTGTAACCCCCACCCCTCATCCTAGAGTCCCTGCTCTTTTAATTGGTCATTGATTTAATGACCAACGACATCTAGGACATGCTCCAGCCATACTTCACTTTGGTCTCTGGATACCCACCAAACCTCCAGGAACCTTCCTCCTTTCTCCATTTCTAGTTATGAAACCATTAATTTATTCACTCCAGTCATTGCTTCTGGAAAAGGTATCAAACCACTCTTCTCTGTTTGTGTTCAGTAACTTTTTCTGTCCTCCTCTCCCTATATGTGTTACCTCCCTCTCTTAGAACAGAAGCAAACGACTATCTCCATTTTTGTACTTACATTTTCAACCTTGCTATGGTACTTAACACATGGTAAGTGCTTAATAAATGAGTTCCAGATCATGACTGAGAAACGTCAACAAATATTTATTAAGTGCTTACTATGTTTTTGTCACTGTGCTAAGCTTTGGAGTGATTAATAAATAAAACAAAAAAATACCCTGTTATCAGGGAACTCACATTAGAATGAGGGAGACAACATGCAAATAATTATCTACACACAAGATATTTGCAATGTAAATGGAAGATTCTTTAGGAGGAAAGATTCCTGGCAGAAGGAAGGGATTAAGAAAGGTCCCTTCCAGGTGACTGGATTTAAACTGAGTCATAAAGGAAGACTTAAGGCAAAGGCAAAGAGGGATAACCTTCCAGGTCTAGGGAACAGTCAGTGAAAAGGCAGTGTTGGGACATGTACTATCACAGTGTTGCATGTAGGAACAGTAAGATGGCCATTATTTCTGGATCATGTAGCACCTGGTGGAGTAGAAAAAATAGAGTTTAGGAAGGCTCCAGGCTGTGAAGGGCTTTAAAGGATGAACAGAGATTTTATATTTGGTCTGAAAGTAATAGGGAGCCACTAGAGTTTATTCATTGATTCAGTTGAGCCCCCAAATTAGAAAAAGAATATAATTCCTAATAATACTGCCAAGTTTTCAAAGGGAAGGCAGGTGTTAGGTAAAGAAAAGGATTTGACAGGCTCTTTGAGGCACATATGTAGGGTTTCATGTTACTGCTTTAATCCTCTTTATGGATAAAACTGCCTAAGTTTTTGTTTTGTTTCATTTTGTTTGGTTTAGGGGTGGTTTTAGTGCTTTGGGAATCAAGCCATTCACACAAAATAGTATGTAGTTTGGGTCATCAAGACAGTGATTTAGCTCATTAACTTTTCTCTGGCCAGGAGTGAAAAGCTCCCCCACATAGCCTTACATCCCAAAGTCTCTAATGACTCAATGGCCCAAGAGCAGATGGAGTATGTTGACTGGAATGTGGTGACCAGAGGGACTGGGGACTATTCATGTCAGGGCAGAAGTTATGAGCTACAAGTGTGGCTTCTCATATCTTACAATGGACATCTGGATGAACTCTCTGCCAAAATTTGTTTTTCTTTAAAAAGAGGAGTTTGGCTTCTTTCACATCTAATGTTGTTTAGACCTCTAAATTTGATTTCTCTCTGATTTCAGCATTTCCTTTTGCCTCACACCTCATAAGACATCCTGCTTGGTGAGCAGGACAAGCAGAGAGCACATCAATCATATTTCATGGTCCAACTGATGCTTTCATTGTTTTCAGTTATGGTGCTGAAATAATGGAGACCTCTGCTGGGGAAGACCTTTCTGCATAATTTGTGCTTTATTCCCCATCTAAGCCTCCCTGTGCCCTTTCAATGACAAAGTGAGGGAGAAACAGGCTGTCAAAATACATAACTCAACAATTACATCTAGGAAAGGAAGTCACCATCATAAAAAGCCATGTGACTTCATCAAAACCAGGTCATGCCAAGCTAACCTAATTTTCTTTTGTGACAGGTTTATTCAACTGGTTAAAAAGAATTATGCAGCATATATAGTGTACCTAAACTTTATATAATCACTTAATAAAATCTCTCATGCTATTCTTATGGAAAAGATGGAAAGATGTGGTAAATGATAGACAATTAAACCAATAAATAATTTGTTCATGCTTAGAGAGTAGTCATATATGGTTTATCATCAACTTAATAGAAGAGCTTCATTGAATTGCTAAGTGAACTATTAGAGGCAGCTACTGATACACTCCGTAGAGTACTGGGTCAGGAGTCAGGAAGACCTGAGTCCAAATGTGATTATCAGATATTTACTAGAGGTGTGACCCTAAATGGAGATAGTAATAGTACCTACCTCCTAATGTTGTTGTGAGACTCAGATGAGTTAATATTTATTAAAAACACTTAGTACAAATACCTGATGGGGTATAGGCTCTGGGAGCCTTCTTGAACTCTCCTTGAATCTTCCCACTAGACCTGGTGTTCCCCTGAGGCCATCAACCTTCATTCAGTGACTTGCCAGAATCTCTTTGATCTTTAACCCAGCCCAGCCCTCCATTGCCTGTTACCTCCAAATGTCCAAGGCCTTCATCCAATCAAAAGTTATGCCCAAATCTATTACTCTTAAACTATCCTAGCCCACCATTCTGTGATCTCCAGGTAGCCTAAAGCTATTTCTCTCCCTTAATCTCATTCTCTTGGTTCCGGGAATCTAACCTCTAGTCACTCCAGTCCCATCAAGATCCTCCTTAGACTGCAACTCAAGACTCCCCCTAAATCCCTCCTCCCAGACCACCTGCTAGACCACCTCTAGATTCTTCCCACAATCTTTCTGTATATAAGACCCATCCCATTTCCATGAAGGTGCTCAGATTCCTTAAGAGTCTAGGCAATGGTGAGATTTCTTAAGTCTATCTAATTTGGCAGATTTTTAATAAACTTTATTTCTCTTTGGCTGAAAGAAGGTTTGGGTTGAATTCATTCTGCCAGGATCTAGCATGTTGCTGTTTTGGGGTCTGAGTACCCTTAACCTCAACATGCCCAAAGGGCATGGAATTCAAAACTAAAAAAACCCACAACAAATGCTAAAAAATTGTTTGGACGTAATTGGGGGGAAATAAAAGTATATATATATATAAGCACAGATCCTGGCACATAGTAGGTACTATATAAATACTTGTTCTTTTCCATTCCCTCCTTATTTAGCATTTTTGTATTTTTTAAATCAAAAAACTAGGATGGAGGAATAGGTGGTATGCTACTCAAATGTGTAGATATGATGCAAATACACACTATCTAAAAAGATATTTGACAGCTTAAAGCATTAGCTTAACCTTAGTAAGATGAAATTTGATAGTGATAAATACAAAATCACATAATTCAAGAAATAAACTTGAAAAACACTAGACGATATAGTATGGTTAGTAGTTTCCTAAATATCTACAGATTTTCATATAAACTCAACATAATCAACAGTATGATAAGGCAATCGAAAAACCAAATTTAGTCTTGGGTTGCATTAAGAAAAGTAAGCTTCCAAGAAAAAGGAGGTGTTCATCTCTCTGTTCTCTGTGTTGCTCAGATCATATCTGGAATGTTGTACTCCGTTTTAGGTGTCACAGCTCAAACACAATATTGATAAGCCAGAGGACACAGCAAATGAGCAAATGATGCAAATCTAGGAGGAATCTTGCTTACTGTACAAAGGAGGATAACCAAATTAGTGAAGGACATCAAGCCTATGTCAAATAAGGTTTTGTTAAAAAGACTAGAAATTTTGGCTTTAAATAAGAGAAAACCGAAGGGGGACTTGATAGCTGTCTTCAAGTATGTGAAGATTATCATGTGGAGGAGAGATGACACTTATTCTGTTTGGTCCCAGAGAACCGAACCAGAAGAAATGAATGAAAGTCACAAGGAGATAGGTGAGGGCTTTATGTTATGAAAAAATCCTAACGAGGGCTATCAATTAGAATGGACTTCCTTGGAAGATAGTGAGCACCTCACTGGAGGTTTTCAGATAAAGTTGTAAATAACCATTTAGAGTGTATGGGATTATCTTCCAGGAATAGATGAGGCTAGATGGTGACTGATACCCCTTCTAAACTTTAATTTCTGTAATTTTACAAATGTTAATCATGCATTCTGCAGCAACAACCAATTAAAAAAACTACAGAAATGGGATTGATGCACATCTGTTGCTGTGTAGTCATTTTTTAGTCATATGCAGTTCTTCATGACACCTTTTGGGGTTTTCTTGGCAGAGACACTGGAGTGTTTGCCATTTCCTTCTCCAGTTTCTTTTGCAATGAGGAAAATGAGTCAAACAGGATTAAGTGACTTGCCCAAAGTCACATATATAAAGAACTAGTGTCAGGCTGGATTTGAACTCACAAAGATGAGTTTTCCTAACTCTAGGTCTGATACTCTATCCACTATGCCACTTAGCTGCTCTATTGATACATATAGACTTAAACAATAGTGTTCAGTTTTACTTAGAACTAGATTTTAAAATCTTAAAGTGCAGGAGCAACGACATACTTCATGTACCCCTAGAACAGCACTTCTTATTTAGAAAATAGTTCATAAATGCACATTGATTGATTGGTTGGTTATGCATTACCTAGTATTTATTTTCAGTTGTTTATAGTTATTAGCCCTAGCATGGTCTGGACAAGTTCAATGGTGTCTCATATGTAGCTAGAAATAAACATTTGAATGCTATGACCCTTACCACATTTCCAAGGCAAAACTCCTTGCCTTGTAATATTTTTCTAGGCTATCATTAAGGAATAACTTAAGCATTTTTATTATGAACCCTTTTGGCACTCTGGTAAAACTTATGGACCTTTTCTCAGAATAATGGTTTTAAATGCCTAAAAGCAAAAATAGAATTGCAAAATATAGTTATTAATAATTATCAAAATATAGTTATTAATTTTTAAAGCAAGTTCATGCTTAATAGCCTCTGTCCTAGAGGAATGATTTCATTTAATGCAGCTGGAAAAGACCTAAGCATCTGTAAGTCAACATTTGTCCCCAAAATACTTTATTCAGTATGTGTGTGTGTGTGTGTGTTTAGTCTATGTGTGTGAGTATATGTGTGTGTTGAGGAGGGGAAGGGGGTGTTGCTTATAGTTCAGTAGGTCTAGGATGTTCCCAGGGGCTGTTATAATAATCCAAGAGCCATAACCTGCCAACAATGACAAAATCCATGGGTGGGACTTGAAAGTGATTAGGCTAAACTGGTTAAATGATCTGTTGCTCTTGAGAGAGCAGGCCCTTGGACTCCTCTTATGGGAAGTTTTCAGTCCCTTTACCATCCTGATCATCTTCTCAGAAATACGTTCCAGCTTGTCAATATCCCTTCAGGTTCTTGGACACAACAATCAAAATGTTCTCTGACCCCAGCTCTCCCTTTATACTGGATGCAATACTTCTGTTAATGTACTCTAAGATTACATCAGTTTTGGGGGTTGTTTTCTTCTAATATGAAAAGTTAACAGTCAGTCTAGATTTCTAGAGTGTCATTCCAACCCCTCAGCATCTTCATAACATTTTATCCTCAATGGCATAAAGATGCCTTTAGAAACATTAAAGAAGCAATAAACCCAGGAAAATGTTAATGAATTTTACTAAACAAGTCATTTTTTAAAATAGTATTACAGTGGTAAGCCCAGGGTCAAACTTTAATTGCCATCCAAATTGGGCTATTTGCTGTTCCACATAAACACCATTCCTTCTTTTAGACTTTCCATAGGCTCATTATCTAGAATGCATTCCCTCTTCACCCCCACCTTAAAGTTCCTCTCAGGGGCTAGCTCTTCCAAGAAAGCCATTATAATGTTAATTAGAGTTAAAAATCTCCCTCTACCCACCCCCATTAATAAGGCCTCCCCTGAAGCCCATTAAGCTTTTATTAATTTCAATGAGGCACTGGGTCAGGAGGGTAAAGATGGCCTCTGGCTCTGAAAAGTGCACATATACTCTGAGGTAAGGATTTACTTTGGGGCTTAGTCTCTGGAAGAATGTTCCTGTGCCAGATGAGTCTCTGGGTAGCTGTTAAGAAGCCCCCTTCCTCCCCCTGGCTTTGAGAACCCAGACATTGTAGCTTCTCTCTCTGCAAACTATGTTTGCATGTAATAGTCAGACAGTTGGATCTGTCTGTTGATCTGTGGTGTATGTATTGCTTATGGTCAGACAGTTAGAAGCCCTGTCTGTTGGTCTTTATTTCTTCTGCTTGTATTTTCTGTTGGTGAATGTGATTAAAGCAGATTCTTGACCCCTCAAAAGTTGTTTTCCTTTTAGAAAAGTAGATGTAAGAACCTGTACATCAGGGCCTCCTGTGTATGCCGGGGCGCTTACTGATACACCCATCTTACTTGCCTCTCTTACCACTACCACCACTCCCTTTGCTATTGTCCTCCCTTAGGAAACTACTTTATATATATTTTGCATTCAATTTCCTATGTAAATAATCTCCCCAAAAGAAAAAAAAATTTCTTGAGATCAAGAGTGGGTTTTTCACTTTGTTTCTTCTGTACCTAGCACAGTGCCTGAGATAGCTAATACAAGTCTAATGAGGATTTGTTAAATTGATTCCAAGTAAAGTAGTACAACTGAAAAACAGATCTAAAAGAAGAAATTGTCTTCATAGCAATGCTCCTGTTTTGGTAAGGCCTGTATATTTAAACAGTAGCAGCAATACAGGCAGCTAGATGGCCTCAGACAGTTACTAGCTGTGTGACTTTGGACAAGTCACTTAATCATATTTGCCTGAATCTCCTCATCTGTCAAATGATCAAGAAAATGGCAAACCACTCCAGTATCCTTGCAAAAAAACAACAACGAAAACCCCAATGGTATCACAAAGAGTTAGACAGGGTTAAAAAAAAAGGCTGAATAACAAGGAGGAGAAATACTCATGGACAGTATTTGATCCTTAGGATGATTGATACCAGAGCATAAGAATGCAAATGAGGACACAGAGCAGGACAGGATTTTCAGTCTAATGCCTGGTGGTAATCTGAATGCTCAGCTGCCTCTCCTTTCCTCAATGGTACGCTGTTGCACTGTCCTGGGGAAGACAAACCCATCAGGATGAGCTTGCTCTGTTTCCCTTTGGTGTGACCTTGGTAGGGCTGGCAAGTTGTCTGAGAGTCCCATCATGTAAACAACTAAGAGTACTCATCCAAAGAACATTTCCCACCAGGCTGCACCACTCTGGATTTCTTTATCACTTAGGGAAAGGGTTACTGTTGCTAGATAATGAGCAGCAAAAGGAACCCAAGTCACTGGGGATGGAAATTTCATCAGACTCGGCAATCAATACAGGGACACAACTTTTTATTTTTAGGTTTAAAGTATGAAAAGGACTGATGTCCCTAAAGGTTAGATGAATTCTTTCAATAAATTAAATGTACTCAAGTAAAACTTGACAATACCACTTATTTAATGTAAAAATTCAGCTGATAGGTTCTAATCTATTAGGCAATTGTACTGATTGGTACCTAGAAAAGAAATTCCTGTAGGTCTTGATATTATGCATGGTCTTTGCTCGTGTCACCTTGAAGCTACGTGACTAATAATAATCAATCACCAATGTTACTTACTTCCCCTAAATCTAGATCTTTTGGGATGGGTCAAGATCTAGGAGATGCAGTAAATTGTCAATCAATTAATCAATTTTATTAAGTATCTACAGAGCTCCAGGCACTATGCTAAGTACTGGGGATACAAAGAAAAACAACAGAGTATTGACTATTGAGTTCGGGAGACCTAAATTTAAATCCTTCCTCGGAGACTTGCTAGCTGAGTGGCCTTTGGTAAGTCATTTAGTCTTGGCCTCAGTTTCCTCATCTGTAAAACAGAGATAATTAATAATAGCACAGGGTTGTTGTGAGGATGAAATCAAAGAGATAACATGTAAAGTGCTTTGTAAATCTTAAAGTTCTTTCAAATTCTTCTGATCATTAGTATATATATACTAGTATGTATTGGGCAGTCATGGCTTATAGTATTGTCAGAATCAGAACCAGAGAATAGTTGAATCTTGCATAGCATAAAGGCATTTTTTATAGCCTTTGATTCCATTTGGGTTGACCAATGCCCTGGTGAGAAAATGACCTCTAATTACTTCTATCAGATTTACTAGTCCTGTTTTTCATAGCCTATTTGGACATCATCTTATTTTTTCTCATGAAGAATAAAACTATGTAACTCAGTACAGGAGGTATTCTCTTGACTCTGCCACTAAAGTTCGTACTATAAACCATAAAATGCACACCAACAGTATGGATTAGTGTTTGAGGTGGTGGCTATTTTGTAGTCCTGACAACCTCCCGATGGAACCAAACTGTTAAAGGGCTGAAAAAGATCAGATCCCACACTTCCTAAACGTTGCCACTTTCTACTTTCATTCTGAGGTCATTATAGTAGATGGAGCTCCTTACTTGCCTCCTAAAGAAGGGGGCCACTTACCATTTGGAGGTCAAGTAATGAGAAACATTCCTTACTACAGAAACAATTGTTCCAAATGACCGTGTAGAATTTGCTCATTCACAGAAACCAACAGCTCCAAGATAATAGTCAGAATGCCACTCATGAATATCATATCAGGAAAAGATGGATCCCTGGGTCCAGTGATTTTATTTATTAATAGTGTAGGAACTATACTATTTGACAGTAGAAGAGTATAACGGATCATGGATCAGCAGTTGCTAATGATCAAGAGAGTCTTTAATATCTGGTGGAATTAGAAGGTCTCCAACATATGGTCAAAGGAAAATTAGATCAAAACCAACTTTACTTGTTTGGCATCTTTGTTCTCCTGATTCTTCCTCAAAGTGATATACACACACTATACACCTACATATAATATATATATATATATATATATATGTATATATATATATATATATATATATATATACATATATATATATATATATATATACACACATACATACACACACACACACACATATATATATATATACATACATACACACACACACATATATATATATATATAAAACAAGGTAAAATATTATGCATGTGTATACATAATCCAGGCATATGAAGCCAGAGAAGACAGAGTAAGAAAGAGACATGGACTCATTCCTTCAAATGAGAGGATGTATGTCCCCGATGGGCAGTATGAGAAGCCATAGTTATACTTCCTCAGTGGTTCACTAAAGCCTCTGCAGATCCTCCAGAAAGAGGTCTCTTGGGTGAACCATAATAACCTGTTAGAAGGATATATAAAGGAAATCAAGATGAAGAACATCATCTGCCAGTACTGTTCATGCTCCAGATAGCATTCATCTCCAGATTAAAGAGCTAAGATTCAGCTATGTGCTTGAGGTACAAGCAATGCCAGCAGAAATACCATCTATAATCATTTGTCCCATCCATGACCCTGGTATTAAGTTAGTATAGTTTCATTCAATTTTTAAAACATTCTTGAAGTGCTTATTATGTTTGAAGTCACCATACTAGTCACTAAGGATAAGGCAAAAGTAAAGTAGTATTTGCTTTCTAATAGTTTATATTCTACTTGTGGAGGAAGAATTAAAATGTATACAACAGAATAAATACAAAATATTTACAAATAAATTTCAAGAAGCAAAGAATGCCAAAAGAAAGATCTCTTGTAGGATGTACCATTTATTCTGTACTTTAAATGAATAAATTAAGCTAGAGAGATAAGGAGCAAATGAACAGCAGCCATGGAGTACAATCTGTTCAAAGGAAAAAAGATATTAGATATAATAGTATAGACATGGAATAATAGCTAGCTGGACCTTAACTAGCACAAAGAGTACATGAAGGAGGTCGTTATAAAATAAAACTGGAAAGGTAGATGGAATTTATATTTAGAATGGCTTTAAATGTCAGACAAAGGAGTTCATAATTATCTTGGAAAAAATAGGGAGCCATTGAAGATTTTTGAAATGGGATAGGGGGTTATACAGTCAGGTCTGTTCTTTATGGAAAACAATTTATACCAAATCTACCAGCATTCCAAGGCAATTAATATTCTCCCATCTGGTGACCATTGATCACTTTTTGAGGATGTGTCATCTCATCCCTTATGTAAAGTCACCATCTGCTCCCCAGATGGCCTCTTACTTCCTAAAAGAATTAATTACAGCTGCATGGGCTCCTGGTACAGATCATCTTGGGTCAAGGGCTACAATTTATTGCCCAGTTTTATAGAGGTCTTCCAAAGAGGTCAGGTATCAAACTCCTATTCATGACAACCTATCACCTGAAGGCAAATGGGCACATGGAAAAGCTAAGCAGAACATTAAACAGTTTTTTTTAATGCCACATAGCACATTCACAGTAAAGGATGAGGTCACTACTAGTCCATATCAGACTTTGCCAAAAGCAATATGTGCATTCTGTCCTAAGAAGATCACCATTCCAAGCTGCATATGCCTGTAGTCCATGCATCTGCCTGGTGGATATACTGGAAAATCAATGAACGCCCACTTTGGCTATTTGGGAGAAACATCTGCTGGGCGGAATGAAAATGACCCAGCCCTGTTATAATCATAGGAATAGGGCAGGTGGCAGGGGAACCAAAAAAGAATAGCTGCTCCTTCTACTAGAGCCAAGAATTTCCTAGATTTGACTACAAAATTCTCACTTTTATCAACATGTAATCCCTCTTGAACTTTAAAAGACCAATATTTGAGGCCATTAATCATAATCTATAGTATAACCCATTTATTCATGAAGTAGGGCTACATAGGACCTAGAAGGTTTATCCAATATGCCACTTTTGTGTCTCAAGTTTGTATGACCACTGGCTTTAATATATGAACAATAAATTACTAATATATCCAATAGAAGGATATACAAAGAATGCAAAATTTGTTATATTTTGAACTTTAAATGAAAGAAGGGTCATTGGAATAGTCTGAAATATCAAAAAAATGTACAGTCCTAAGGAATAGATGTGGACATTTAGCCTCCTGACCCACAAAGAAGTGATATGGAATCTTAAACTATTAAGTCATAGCATTAGTATGGCACATACATAAATGCCTTTTATGAAAAGATAGCAATTTTCATGCTGCTTGATACATAAATGCCTACTAAGTATTTCATATTCCTATCTATTATTTAAAAACTATTCAAATATTTTCCCCTCTAGAAAGCTTTTTTTGATACTTCTGGACCTCATATGCACCTTCACTTGCATATACAACACTTAGCACGGTACTTGGTAGATATCAGGTTCTTAATAAATTTTTATTGACTAATTGACTTTTCTTACATGCTTACCATGTGTAACAGTGTGATACTCAACCATAGAACCCTAATTTCCTAAGCTTTGGGGTAATCACAATTGTGCAAATATGATTTAAGTGCCCATTCTGATGAAAATTACCTAAAATAAGCAGGATACCTAATTCTAATAACAAAATATTTGACAGAATAACAAAATAAATCACAACAAAAAATCCAACAGCTTTTTATGTGCAGCTCTACCTACACAAGGGAGTAAAATCTCCTACAAGAGTATATATCTTGGGAAATATGGGAAAGAGTATATATGATGGGAAAAGAGTACCTCTCCTACAATGTGATTCTTGCAGAGTAACAAAATGATATTTCTTATGTGGCCAGACTGAATAAGAGAATGATCCCATCAAACCACTTATCTTACCTTAAAACCACTTATTACCTTATCTTAATAGCTGCCAAGAAGATCCCTTGGAGCCTCTTAAATACAGGTATTTGCCTTGACTGGCTCTTATGTTAACAGCATTTTGTCAGGATTCCTGAGTTTAGGGATATCATGGCTCTCTCACACTGTACTGCAATTTCTTCTCCTTGCTGTGAGTATAGCTCAGCTCTTCTCTGTCACCACTGACTCCTGAAATCACTATAATGCTCTAAAAAAAAAACCAATTTACTACTCCCTCACTATACGGAATCCTTACCTCCCAATAAAACTATGCTATACACAGACATTCAGTCTGTCAGAAATGGAGTCATGGAAATTCCTTTGAATGAGATACACTCTCTGGGGCTCATGTTATGAGAGATATTGTTGGATGGATATATCCCCATTACAGCATTCATAAATTTGTACTATATTTATTTGTTTATTTGAAGCATCTCAGTACTAAACTGTCATCCTATGAGGAATTAATTATTTATTAACATTTTTAAATATAATTAATTAATCAATTTAATTTTTAATATGATTCTTTAATATAATTAATCAATTTAATTTTTTAATATGATTCTTTAATATAATTAATTAATTTAATTTTTTAATATGGTTGATTAATTAATTATTTCTCTTTGTATCTCCTTTAATATTTTTCTTGTTCTGTAATCTTGTAGACACATTGAATTTAATTGAACATTTCACAATATTCTATACTTTCCTAATATCCTGGGGGGATGGGGGCGTATCGTAAATGGATAATGAATGGTAAAACCAGAAGCACCAAACTAGATGAAGCGCAGTGTATAAATTACCATTTTCTTCCACTTAACTTCAAGCCTCCAGAACCCCCAACATATTCACTTTGATTTCATGGTATGTAAAGAGAGTGGTCTATAAATATTGGAAACCTCAAGGGCAGAACAAGAGGCTTCAGTGGTCCATTTTTATGCTTTCCTATGTCCATTTGGGAACATTGGAAGAATCGACAATTCCATGAGAAAATGTCAACAGCACGGTAACTACACTTAGAATTCATAACAAAGAAGGAGGAAGTAGCCCAGCAGAGTGCCAGAATGCATCCAAGATTTTGGGAAGTTTAGAAAAGGAAGATGCAGGATCCAATGGCGCATAATTCTACACTCAGAGAAATGGAAAAATCTCAAGAGTAACATTCTAATGCTACGAAAATCACCTGTTCCAACTGGGAAGAAAAAAGGAATCTGTCTAAAGAGGATCATATAGATGCACAGACCAATCATAGGACCAATTTAAATTTTAAAATAGCATAAAATAAAAAGTGAAAAGAAGCATGGAAATGGAAATACAAAAAAGGGTATAATAGTATCAAAAGCACTTAAGTTTAAAATGAGGTTAGGCCAGTGATAAATGTCAGTTACAACATAGAAGTGTTTGCTTTTAAGTTATATTAGGGAAAAGAGGAAGACTATAGAATTAATGGGACTGATGCTCAGTAGATGGAACAAGGTTTTTTAATCCTGACTCAGGTACTCTCTAGCTATGTAACCATGGGCAGCCTCAATTTCATCATATTTAAAATAGGGATAATATTAGATCAATGAGGAGCAAATGAGTTAACATATATGAAATGTGTGGCACAACTTAAGGAGTGATATAATCACTAATTATTCCTATTGCAGCTGAATGGAACGCTACCATGTCCAAAAATTTAAGTTGAGAAAATCAAAAGATACTCCTCATAAAAAAAGCAATGTAACTAACAATGTAATAACAAATTATTATAGCAATTGTAGCTGACATTCTTCTGTTCTAGTTCTGTTCTACCATGTCCAAAAATTTAAGTTGAGAAAATCAAAAGATACTCCTCATAAAAAAAAGCAATGTAACTAACAAGGAATTACAAAGGAGAAGCTGTGTAAAGGACGTCAGCAAAGAAATGAAAGATAAGAGCATATGGTTTGGTCATTAAGGTGGAAGTCAAGAACAGTGAATGAAAAATCTGTAGACTTATTGGTATTCTCACATTGTTAAGAGAATCTGAAGAAGTTCCCTAACATGTTGGATATCCTGCCTGGTGGTGAATTTACATGAGGATATAAGCAAGAGTCCCACAGAATGGGTATGTCATATGAATCATGATGTGCATCCATCCCTCAAGGGAACATCCATGTTGATGAGATCATAGACTCACTGCTGTCTTGAAGAATTCTCTCATTTTTCCAAAATCCTGCTTTTAGCCTAACATTTGGCAGACTTTGTTGCAGAAGAGAACATTGCAGATAATTCCAACAAAATCCAATATCCTCAGGTTTCCTTTTTGGCTTTGTTTCTCCTTTAAAAAGCTCCCAATAGGTCTTTCCCAATACCCCATATTCTTTTATTATTGATAATAAAAATAGTAATAGTCTAAATTTATGCCTCGCATTCTGTCTACAAAGCACTTTCACATGCATTATCTCATTTTCTTTTCACAAACACCTTGTATGAAAAGTAGTGGTAGTGCTCATTATTGTCAATTTGCAGATGAGAACATTGAAATCCAGGAAGGTTAATGGCCAAGGTTACACAGCTGCAAATGGTGGAGGTGTGACTCAAACCCACATCTTCTGTTTCTAAGTCTAGGATTGTTTATTTACATTGATTTCAAAACATCTACGTAAGGTATTCATAAGATCTTTTTTTGGCTCTTGAATAGTTATATTTCATATTTGGTTAATCCAGATGAGTGAAAAACTGCTCCTGACTCTGTTAGCTTAGAAATGATAGAAAGTAAATTCCATAGACATAAAGATCTAAAATAAATATGAACTACAGGTAGTAGTTCCTTACTATATTAGAGGACGTCAAGGTGCCTTACTAGCTTAGAGACAGGACATTTTATCCAAGAACAAAGTACATACCACCTGTAATGCACTGACACCTTCTTAGCAGGCATCTGAATCATGCAACGTTACCCTGCAGCAACTATAAATGTAGTTAATATCAATTATATTTTAAAAATTATTATAGCAATTGTAGCTGACATTTTTCTGTTCTAGTCTATACTATCATTTTTGATAACTTCTATAGAGGATTATTGCAATGGATAGATGTTAACATCCACTAATCAGAGTCATTTTGGTTATTATGAAATGCAACAGTCACTTCACTGCTTAAGGGTCTCAGCCAGATGGATCATATTAACATCCAGGCATCATGGCTAGCACCGGCCACTAATGTGTGTCTGGTTGCAATTCAAATAGCTTCTTTTGATCTACGAAGCCTTAGATGGCTTAGGCCATTCTCTCCCTAAAATCACCCATAGTTGGTAGGATAAAAAGAGGGATTTGTGTAGGCACTGGTAGGTTTGTAATAGAAAATTAATACATAATTACCTGAAAAATTGAATCCCATCTCAACTCCACTTTTGTTGGAACTATTAAAAAAAAGAAATCAAGATAAAACTCTTCAACATCAATTTGTATGGGTTGTTTAAAATATTTATTATTGTGGCATATAATTATATTTTAGGAAAATAAAATAAAAATACCAAATACTGAAATTTTAATATTTCAGTAATTAAATCTTTGCAGCTTATAATTTTTTTTCTTACAAAACAAGTAGCAGTATATTTACTTCAAGAATATTTAACAACTCCTTCCAAATAAGGATATGGATTGTTAATGCAGTCCTCCTCTGATACTACATCTTGGCATGGAAATTACTCTGAGTTTTTAAAGACTATACAAACACAGAATAAATTATACAGAATATATTACCAACCTGAAAAATATAAGGTCTAATGGTCAATCAACAGTTCATCATCCCAGGACCAATTATCTTCGATGGAAAAGCTTATTACCAGACTGGACATCAGGTAACTCATTTTTTTGGTCATGATTTACCACAAGGAAAGAAGAAATAATATTGCCTTTACAATTTATCCCAAACTTCATATAAAACTTGATTCTGATGTTTCTGACACCATTATTACCGACTTTTGCCATTCTCTTGCATTCCGTTTCACTTTTTTGCATTCTCTTTTCAACATAGCCTTTGAAATATCTGAATATTTAGATAAATTGCCTGTGTGGCCAAATCATTCTTATTAGAAATCTCTACTTTTTCCTTCATGAGAATCACTTGTGAACATATCATCATTCACTTCCCTTCCCCTTAAAAGCATATCATTTCTCTTGACCAAAAATCCCTTTTAGGTTACAAGGACATAAAAGTCAATTAGTCTATTCTAAATTCTTTGAAATTGACTCTTCTAGAGTAGATAATAGTTGTCTGACTGTATTAAATATTTCCCTCCTTATCTATCATGAACTCCAATATGACATGATCCCTTTCTCTCAAGCTTGTTCTTGTTTTTACTTTAGTAATCAATTTATCTCTATTAAACAAAAATAAAGAATAGATATTCCCTTTGATGCTTTTTCCATCTCATGAAAGATAGACTGGCTGTCAAGAGTTTATCTGTTCCTCTACTTTTATAAGAGAGAAACCCCCAGCAAATTTCTGGATCATGAAAAGTCTTTATCACAATTCTCTTTGTGTCAGCTTTGTGATATGCATCAGAAATTCATAATTCATTTCCTCTAGTTGGCTTGTTGGTCCATGGTTATTATCTATTTCTCCCTCTTTTTATCCTCACCTAAATGCTCTCCATTATCCCTAAATTCAGTTCTTCAAGTGTGTCCACACTCTTGAAGAAGATGCAGTCTTCCATTGTCATAGGAAAGTCTTAAGTGATATTCTAGCATCATTGGTTATCTACAAGGTTATACTTCCCTTCTAACATTAATATATTTTATGTTGTTTCTTACTTATATTTTGAACATTTGTGTATAGATATTTGAGTTTCTACTCACTTTTCTCTGTCTCACAATTGTCTTCTGTGAATTGGGTACCTCTCTACTGCTATGTCATATCTGTTGATCTCTAATATATCTATTTTATCACTTGTATCTGAGTAATTTGTTCCTCCTGCCTCTTATACAATTTTAAAGTCTTCTTAATCATGTTAGCCAGTATCCATAAAAATACATTCTTAATCCTCATTAAATGCACTCTGTCCTTGGACAAGAGCCTCTCATTCCTGTACCTTATACCACAGTCCAGGAAGCCAAATCCCATTCTCTCACACCATCTTCTTAGCCAGCAATTCACTTCCCATCTACTAACTGGCAACAATGATGAAAACAGCACCTGTGCTCCTAAATCCTTCAGTTTCCTGACTAGGTCTTCATAATCCCTAGAAATTCTTTCCAACTTCCTTCTGGCAGCATCATTAGTTTTCACATAGGTCAACAATACTGGATAATAGTCTTCAGATTTTATAAGTCTCAGGAGGCTTACTATAACTTATCAAACTCATGCCTCTAAATTGTCTATTTTATGACAACATATGGCTGCATCTGCATCTTTCAGCAGGAAGTTGCCTAAAACCATGACACTAATCTTATACCTGAGAACACTGATAGATATTTTTTTTATTTTGGCAGCATAACTGAACCCTTTGTATCCTTCTATGAAGTGTAAGAAATTGCTCTCTTCTGAAGTCTAGCCCTATCTTTGGTGGAATCTCACTCATCATTTATCCTATATGTTATATATTATCATGTAACGTGAAAGAAACAATTTAGACTAACCTCTAAATTTCATAGATGAGAAAATTAAGGTCTAGAGAGATTAAATGATTTTCTCAGAGTTACAAGGCTATTTTATGACAGAGCTGGGACCAGAGCCCAGGTCTCATTACTCTTGGCCCAATGTTTGATCCACAATAGCATCCTGCCTCTTGTATATCTGATAGCATTTCTTTTGCTGTTTGTTTCACATAACCATAGTTTTCTCTCCAGCTAGGCTACAGATTCTCATTTTTAATGGACAAGGACTCATATTTATTTCTTACATTTTTTGCTCTGCTAGTAACATAACAGGTACCCACAGAAGCTACAGAGAGGACATGAAGATCATCTATTATAACTGAATAGAAATTGTCTTCTCTAGAGATTCATAACAAGTTACCATCTTTTTTATGATTTTCAGTGATGAGGAAACCACTCTTTCTGTGGAAATTTATTCTACTTTTGCGCAACTTTAATTTTTATGAAGATTTTCCTTACATGGAGCCTAAATCTACTTCGGTGCAACATTCTCCCATTGCTACAAACCTAATTTCTTCACCACACAACATCCCTTTGAATGCTTAAAGATAACTATCCTATCTCTCCTTAAGTATTTCTTCTCCAGATCAAACATCACCAGTTACTTCAACCACTTTTGATACAACATAGTCACCAGTCTCATTTTTCTGGCCATACTCTTTCAGAGTGTTCACTAGTTTTTCCAATGTGTTTTCTAAAAGAAAATGGACACTGTAGTCTAAATACAGTCTCAGGAATGAACACTCTTCTAGAGTAGTCTTCCCAGAGCAAAATACAATAGATAATATGTAACTCTTTAAAGTAGCCTAAAATCCTGTTAGCTTTTTCAATCTGCCATCCTGTACCTGTCTCCAATTGTCCTGATCTATATCTGAACACTGGACCCAGATGGTTGTGGAGGAGGAAATGAAGTTGGTGACTTTGCATAGTCCTCATAAACTCAAAGTCAATTGCAAGTCATGTCATCATCTCCCTGATGTCCTGGTCTTCTTTGAGAATGAAGGACAAAACCACACAACCACAATCATACAACCTAAAGATCTGATTCAAAGCTAGTGAAGAATTTATAAAAGATGAAGTTTAACAGAGATAAATGTAAATAAAGTCTTACAAATGGATTTAGAAATTCAACTGCATGAATCCAGGATGTGGGAGGTTTGTGAAGATAACAGTTTACATGAAAAAAAATATTTAAAATTCTCTCCATCTTTCAGTACTATGAGTTCTTATGTGGCTAGAGTACCAATTCCTTTCTTTACTTCCTCCACCTTTCAAAATTACTATGAAAGTGAGTTAAAAGAGGGAAGAGAGAAAGAGAAGAAAAAAGGAGTGAAGAGAGAAGAAGAAGAGGAAGAGGGGAAAAGAGAGGAGAGGATAAGACAGGACAAGACAGCAGAGAGTTTTGCAATCTGTTGCCCAACTTATCACTTATTTCCTTCTCCTTCATATTTGATCTATTATATACTCTCAAGCACAATATTGTTTCTATTATCTTCTCCATTGATCCTCATCTAAGTCCTAGGTGTTAAGCAAAAATGGGTAGCTATTATCCTATACACCAGTAAAAATGGAAGTGAACACCTATCACAAAATAATTCTAAGTTACAAGGTTAATGTATTACAAAAGCAATTGCAAATCTAAACAGTTTTATTTGTTAGTCCATTTCACTAATATTTACTGACTGTTTATATAATGTGGAAAGGCACAGAGATGAATTCACATGGGAGGAAGAGCAAGAAAGTCAATTCGTTTGAATGGTAGAGTGTAAGAAGTGAAGTAACAGATAATACTCTAGGAAAGATAAGATGAAGCCACATTGTAAAGGACTTTAGAAGACAAAGTGAAGCTTTGATTTGATCCTAGAGTCAATGGAAAGGACTATGGAGTTTGCAGAAGTACATACCTGCAATTGAGAAAAACAATCTTGTTAGCTGTGTTTGATAGATTGGAAAGGGAAGAGATTTGAGTTGGGAGAAATCAATGAAGTAGTCTAGGAGACAGTAAAAACATGAACTATGGTGGAGTAAGGAAACGGGGATAGATATAAAAGCTTTGGATATAGAAATAACAAAATATAGCAAATGATTGTATATGTAAGGTGAAGGAGAGTGAAGATTCAAGGATGATACTGAAGTGATAAAGAATAATCATACACTCAACAGAAATAAGGAAGTATTGAAGTGAGGGTAAATTTTGGAGAAAAGATATTGATTTCATATTTAGATATGTTGAATGTGGACACCTATCAATTAGCTAGTTTAAAATAGGAAATAGGAATGTGAAGTTCTATTCCTGAAGTTCAGGAGAAAGACTAGGGCTGGGGATAGATTTGAGAGTAATCTATCTGCATAGAAGTGATCATTAAACTCAAGAGAGCTGATGAGGTTACAAAAGGGAAAGAACGTAGAGTAGGGATAGAAGAGGACCCAAGACAGAGTCTTGTGGTGTACTCATAGACAGGTTAAGGGCAATAGATAATAAACAAGTGAAGTTGACTGTGGAAAAAGTGGTCAGACAGGTAGAAGGAAAAGTCAAAGGAAAGAGAATACATAGGAGAAAAGGGTAATCAACAGTGTTATATACTTCAAAGGGGTCAAGAATGATGCAGATTGAGAAGAGGCCACCAGATCTGACAATTAAGAAGGAACTGGTACTTTTGGAAGAAGTTTCTTGAATGACGAGATCAGAGGATTAATTACAAAAGGTTGAAAAGTAAGTGGGAGAAGAGGAAGAAGAAAGAATGGTAAGTAGATAGTTCTTCCCCAAGATTTTGATTTTGAAATGGAAGAGAGTATAACATGATTCCTTGATGAATTGGTAGTATCTACTGTGGTTTTGAAAAGTTTTTTTTTTTTGTTTGTTTTAAGAATGAAGGAAACATGAGCATGAGTGAGGGCAATAAGAATTGAACCAACACATAAGGAGAGATTGTACGTTAGAGGGGAGGTGGTGATTGTGGATTAGCAATATTGTTGTTCATCCTTTGTTCCTGAAGAAGACCAATGACATCAGGAAAGTATGTCTTGCCTTGCAAGTGAATTGGATTTAAGTGAGACAGGGCTGTGCAGTCGTCAGCCTCACTCTATCCTCTAGTCATCTGAGTTCAGTGGCAAGACATGAATCAAGAAAACTGGTAATGCCCAGGGATGCAATGGGACACCTTGATGTTTTTAAGTTAAGGTCTTTCCCAGGTCTCAGTTTGTCTGAGGCAACACCCATTCAGTGTTTAAAGGATAGGTAAGAATTGGGGCAAAAGATGACCTAGTTTGCCTTCTCAAAAGAATCAATCTGGAAAGGGGAGACTCCCAGGGTTTCTGTCTAGAACAGTGACAATTGCTATTTACATTCACTCTGAGCCAACAAAACCCAAATAATGAGCAAGAAGGACTTGGGCTGGGATCCATTATTGGTCAACCAGTGAAATCCAGAGTGATTTGGATTTAAAAGCATAACCAAACAGCTCCATTTGAATCCCAATGGGCTTTATCTACAAGTGGTTTTCTAGAGCTATATTTCAAGAAATTAGAAATGAAAACTACAAGAGAGAAAAGAGTTAATTGCCCCAGTTTTTTGTTGAAAAAAAATGATAGAATAAATAAGTAGGGAAGAAAAAAATATATAGCCCCCAAACATCAAGATCCCATGCAAAGTATAAGTGATCAAAATTTATTTTGCTTTGGACAAAACAATCACATGTAAGGGTATGACTTCCCATATGGATAGAGGGAGAAGAGAAGGAGGAAGAAGAAGGAGGAAGGAAGGAAGGAAGGAAGGAAGGAAGAGGTACATAGTAGAAGATCTTGGAGGGTACGGGAGCAAAGGTACAAGTAAAGGGGCTAGTCTCTCAAGGAGGAAGGTGACTTCTTTATCTGTACTCCCTCTATACTATAACTCTTGGTCTTATTATATTCCATGGATTCAATTAGCATCTGTAATTAATTGTTCTCAGATCTACTCTACCTCCTGACATATATATATAAAATCCTGACATATACAGAGGGTATAACAACTGTCTTTGTTTCTTAGACACCTCAAAATGGATGCCTTGTAGACATCTTAAACTCAGCGTATCCAAAACTGAACTCGTTATCTTTTGCACCCAGTCCTTCCCTCTTTTTAAGTTCCACAGTACTGTCAAGTGTTCTACTCTCTGCCCACTTACCCAAACTCTTAACCTAGGTGTCATGCTGAACTCCAGATTGTCTCTAACCACCACCACCACCATCCCTCCCCCTAGTCTTTGTCCAGTCCAACACCTCTCTTCTATGTCACCTTCTCTCCACTGACACTGCCGATATCCCATTATAAAGCCTCATCAAATAATCAAAGAGCTAGACTATTGCTTTTTGACTTGCCTCCCTTCCTTAAGTTATTTATCTTTGCAGCACATCTTCCCCTCAACTGCAAAAATGATCTTTCTAAAGTGCAGGTCTGACCAGGACACCTCCCTCCTTTTACAATAAACTCCAATAGCTCCCTATCCCCTCCATGATGGCACATAAAACCCTCTATTTGGCATTCAAAGACCTTTATCTAGACCTAGTTCCTCCAATTTTTCCAGTTTTCTTATATCTTGTATCTTACTCACCTCATGTGTTATGCAATGTAGGAACAGTTTCCTTTCTGTTCCTTGCATATGACTTGGAGAATTTTTATTGACTAATCCCCAAGCGTAAATTCTATCTTTCATTATCTCCATCTCCTGACTTCACTAATTTTCTTCAAGACCTAGATAAAATTCCTCCTTCTACAAGAAGCCATTCCCAATCCCCCCTAGTGCTAGTATGTTAAGTGAATGGTCTCTCTTTTCTTTTTCTTTTTTAATTTTATTTGTTTTCAGTGTTCTACATTCACTTGCATATATCTTAGATTATTCTCCCCCCTCTACCTCCTGCCCCTCATCTCCTCACTCCCTCCCTGAGACAGCATACAATTTTACATAGTCTCTACACATATATTCCTACTAAATACATTTTCACCTTAGTCATGTTGCATAGAAGAATGAAAGTGAATGGGAGAAATCAAAAAACAAACCAAAACATAATACAAAAGAAAATGATCTGTTTCATTCTGCGATCAAATTCCATAGTTCTTTCTCTGGATGTGGAAGGTATTTTGCCTTATGATGTTCTCTCTTTTCTTAAGAAAATATGATACAAAGTCCGAGAAGATAGGGATAATGTGAGAATACTGAAGAATGAAGAGAAAGCTTGGAATAACCTCTGAGAAAAGTGGGATTGAGAACCAAATAGGGAGAAATAAAAGAATGTTTGTTATGAGGTCGTAATTAAGATTGGGTAACCAAAATATGACATATTTGCTAAGAGAAATGTAGGAAAAAGAAAAATTTCCCCACAACTATATGTTTTTTGTCAAAAGAATTGACAGTATATTGCTTTCCTACAGTTAAGTCAAATATTTCTAGGTACAGTTAGGACAAGACTGATCCTGAAAAATAGATATTTATTGTTTTATTTCCCACTCCAAAACCCACATCATACCTTGATCTAGAGACTCAGACCATCCTATGAAAGCAGAAGTTTAGGTGCTGCCTCTCCTTCAACCAAATTAGTTTCATTAACCCAGTATAACACTGTGCTAGCTTCTAGTATGTGGTAGAAAGTCATATTGTCAGCTTCTTCCTTCAAAATACTTAGACTGTAGAGATTATTCTGGAGAACTGGATGGATTGCAGGTAACCCAAGACATCATTAGATGTATTCTTATCCAACTTAATTCTTTACGTCCCTTATTTCATCTATTAAATGAAGAGGTTGGACTAATCTTGAAGGTCACACTAAGCACTAAACCCAATATCCCTCACTCCAGTGTGAGAAAAGGTGCAAAAGGATGTAAATATACTTTCCTTGACCTTTTCTAGATCAGACTGTACTTGTAGAGGAGTTGTATCCACTGAGCAACCTGGATTTGTAAGATCATAATACAATATAGTACCTGGATCTCCTCCCCAAACCCTATCTGTAATAGCAGACTGAGTCTCCAGAAGGAGACTATTATTTCATCTTTCTTAGTTTTAGGGGTCCTTCAGGGTGTCTTAATAATGATATATCTCACAAGCCCCTTCAGTATGCTTCCATCTATTGATTATCAATTGATGTTAATTAACCCAACAGATTTAATTTGTTTTCAGAAACAGGTATTTAATAAGATGGAAAAATAAGAACAATTGTTACACAACAAATCTTTGACATAATTTTCCTCTAGTACATAAAGAATTAGGGAAAATTGTGGTAGTTGTCCTTTGTCTCAAAGAGGACCAAAATGACATCGTCATGATAAAGTGAAGTTTCAGTGAGTCCAACTGTGGCTGATCAGACCAATACGAGCTTGGAATGCTCTACCACAGGTTGGGCACAGATAGTCTGTGTGAACATTTCAGGTAGATACTCCAAATCTGCGCATCCTATGTTTACTTTATGCTGCTTCAATTCTGCTTTGCTCATAGAGCACAGCACCTTTTCTGATGTGGGCATGCTGTGCTGAGCTGTCCTGTGCCAGTGTCTCCCATGTTGCACAGTCAAATCCAAAGTTCTTGAGAGAGACCTTGAGTGTCCTTGTATTGCTTCTTCTGACTACCATATGATTTCCTGCCTCATGGGAGTTCTCCATAAAATAGTCTTTTTGGCAAGCATACATTTTATATTGGAATAACATGGCCAGCCCATCAGAATTGAACTCGAAGCATAGTTTGAATGCTCAGCAGTTCAGCTTGAGCAAGGTGATACCTTATCCTGCCAGGTGATCCTTAGAATATTCCTAAGACAGTTCAAGTGGAAGCGATTCAGTTTCCTGGCATGGTGCTGGTAAACTGACCATGTTTCACAGGCATACGGCAATGAGGTCAACACAGTGGCTCTGTGGACCTTCAGTTTGATAGCCAGTCTAATACTTCTTCTCTCCCAAACTTTTCCTCAGAGCCTCCCAAACACTAAGTTAGCTCTGGCAATGCGTGCACCAACCTCATTGTCAATATGTACATCCCTAGAAAGTACACTACTAAGGTAAGTGAACTTATCCACAGCATTCAAAATTTCTCCGTTTGTTGTAACCACATATGGATGGTGTGGTAGTGGCTGATGGAGCACCTGTGTTTTCTTGGTGTTAATTATTAGGCCAAAATTAGCACAGGCAGCAGAGAATTGATCCATACTTTCTTGCATCTCAGCTTCAGAGGTTGCGTTAAGTGTTCAATCATCTGCAAACAGAAAATCATGCACCAATACTCCCTCCACTTTGATCTTGGCTTGTAACCTTTTCAAATTGAAGAACTTACCATTAGTATGGTAGCTGACCTTGATGCCACGTTCATCTTCATTGATAGCATTTGACAACATGGCTGAAACATCATGCTAAAAAGCATCAAGCACATAGCCTTGCTTCACTGCATTGGTGACTGAGAAGGCAAGCTTGAAGCACATGTAGCAAAAGGGGCAATTCACAGCTCCTGAATATACTTTTTGTAATCTTAAAGATGTTTACTGTAGCTGGGGTATGACTGTGGAATACTGAAGCTAGTATAAATGAGTACTTTAACTTCCATGTCCATTCATAGAATGAATACAATACTTACAGAAGAATCATAAACTTAACTTACCAAACAACTTCAGAACATCAATATCAAACAATCGATACTACAGGCTGCAGGAATAAAGATATTCATACACCAAAGAAAATCAGTCTGTATCTCTCAACAGTAATTTTTAAGACTCAAGGGAAAAATTAAAATGATATTATGAAAATTGAAATATATTGATATGCATATTCTGCAAAACTGAACATATCAGCAAAAATGCTTTTTATTCAACAGAAAAGAGTTTGCATTATTCCTTAAAATGCACACACACACACACACACACACACACACACACATACACACACGGTAGATATTTAACTGAAGAGTCAGCAAACAAAAAATTTGCAAAGTTAAATGGGTATAGTTAGCATCAAATATTTTCGTCCTTATAAAGTTGGACATGATCTTATTCGACTTGGGTTTGGGAAGAAAGGTTTTGAGTTTTTGAGTGTCTCAATCTGATGAAGTGATTTTGGAAGAGTAAGGAAAGAGGATGGTGGATGGGACTCAAAGAAAGGAATTGGAGTCAGGACCCACCAAAGCAGACAAAATCGCTCTGTGGACCTAGTGGTATATTCTTGATGAGAAGAATTTAATAGAAGCCTTAGAAGGTTAATAGAAAGTTAATTTAATAGAAGCCAATTGAAGGTTATTTTTGGAGACCTTATCTGAGAAGCGGTCATGTTTTTCAAGACTGATAACCACTTATGTGAAGAAGAATCTGAATTCCTCAGAATATTCAGAGAAGCTGATAGGTAAATGGGGTGACATACAGCACAGAATGAGAAGCAATGAATAGAAGCTTCAGTGGAGTAAATTTGGATTTGATATAAGTAAAAAAATTCTAAAATATATCTGCAAGAGTGGAATGAAATGCCTTGGAAGATAGTGACCTCCACATCAATGGAAACCTTCAAACAAAAACTCGAGGTCCATTTGTCAGGTATAAAGTAGAGAGAAATCTTTTTTTGAGGCAAAGGTAATTCTTACATCCACATGAGCCCTGTTCACCTCTAAAATTCTATGATTCTCTGAGTCTGAAATTGACATTTCTTTCAATCATCATGTCCATAAGCATTTATTAAGTGCTCATGAAATATCAGGCACTCTGTTAAGCACCAGAGATAGAAAGTAAGAGGAAAAATTACCAGTCCCATTCCTCAAGGAGCTCATAATATAATGGGAGAAGACAACATGTGAACAAGTATAGCCAGCAAATACACAGGATAAATTAGAGCTTATCTCAGATGGATGATACTTATTGTTCACTCATTCTGGACTCTTCTTGACCCTCTGGACCATAATGTCTATAGGGTTTTCTTGTCAAAGATACTGGAATGGTTTACTATTTCATTCTCCAGTGGATTAAGGCAAACAAAGGTTAAGTAACTTGCCCAGTGTGTAATGTAAGATTTAAACTCAGATCTTCCTAACTCCAGGACCAGCTCTCTATTGATTGAATCATCCAGTTGTTTCAGGATGGCACATAGTAAAGAACTTTCACAAGATTTGTAAAGGTCAGAAGATTTTCTGAAACCCGTCTAGAAATTTTAGTGTACTGTGAGCTCAAAACGATTCAGTAGTGAGATAGCAGCCCAAAAAGCCAATGTAAACTTCAACTACATTGAGAGATAAAGCTTCCAAGAACAAGGAAGTGATAGCTCTATTGTACACTGCCCTGGTTGGACTATATTGTGCTTACTTCTGGGCATCACAGCTTAAGAAAGATCAGAAGAACAGATCAGAAGATCTGAAGAAATTTATACAATTTATACAACAACAACACTGTAGAAATGAAGTTTTAAAAGATTTAAACATTCTGAGCAATTCATTGACCATTCATGATTCCGGAGTACTAATGACATCACTCACTTCCTGCCCAAGTGGTGATGGACTGACTCAGTATGCAACAAGAGACGTACATTTTTGGACAAGATCAATGTGAGATATTTTCTTTTGTTTGACTGCCAATTTGTTACAAGTGTGTTATATGTGCAATAGGAAGGAGAGAAATAAATGCTTGCTATTAAAAAAATTAAGACTATTATGATAAGCAGGAGAGTATGTCAATGAGGGCAATCATGGTGGTGAACGACCTGCATCTTTATCAATTAAGGAGAGGTGGAAGGAACTAGGAATGTGTAGACTAAAAATCTAAATTTTGAGGCAGAAGTGGAAAGTACAGTATCTGTCTCCAAGTATTTGAAGCGTAATTGTGTGGAAGAGGGATTTATCTTATTCTGTTGGGCCCCAGTGGTTAGATATAGGAACAATGGGTGAAAAAGGCAAGGGCAAATTTAGGTCTGATTTCAAGAAGATTTTCTAATAATTAGAACCTTCCAAAATAGAATGCACTAGCTAAAAAGGCAGTGCAGTCCTCAGTAGGGGAGATCATTGGTCTTCATGATCACTTGCTTGGCTATGGTATGCTAAAAACTCCGTTTTAGGTATGATTTGTTCTAAATGGACGCCAGGCCTCCTTTAAATCCAAACTCCTGAATTCTGTGAAATAGTTCTGCCTCTCAAAGAGCTTACACTACCTTGGAAAAGATGTGCCTACACACATAAATAAATATGAAAATAAACAATGTCAAGCAATTCCCAAAATGGGAAAACACTATTTAAGATTTAAAAAGGCTTTACACAGGGTTACCGCATGATCTCAATTTTTTCAGTAAGCTAAGGATTTTGAGGGCAACTAGGTGGCACAGTGGATAGAGTACCAGGCCTGGAATCAGGAAGACATCTTCATGACTTCAAATCTGGTTTCAGATACTTACTAACTGTGTGACCCTGGGCAAGTCACTTAACCTTCTTTGCCTCAGTTTTCCAATCTGAAAATGAACTGGAGAAAGAAATTGAGAAACTACTTCAGTATATTTGCCAAGAAAATCCAAATGGGATCAGAAACTGTTGGACACAGCTGAATAATAATGTAAACTAAGGGACTCTAAATAGCTGAGATCAGAAACAAGGGAATTCCAGGCATGTGTAGAAGGGGGAAGGGGACAGGTACTTGTGCAAAGACAAGGGGATAGAAGATGGAATTTTATTTATGGGATAGAATTAGCAGACCTTTTGGGTTTTTTTTACTAGAACCCACAGTATATGAAAGAAAACAGATGGAATTAATTAGAGCAGATATATTATGAATGGAGAGGGGATGAGTGAGAAATGCAATGGATGTTCAATCAAAGATGTGTGACAATCAACTGGATAAAGGATTTAAGGAAGAGAAAAGAGTCAAAGATGGTTCCAAGATCCTGAACCTGGGTGCCTGAAAGGATGGTAGAGCACTCAAACTCAATGGAGAAGTTTGGAGAAGGAATGAATTTAAGCAAAAATATGAGATCTGGTTTTGATTTGTCAAGTTTAAGGTAGCTACTTATTTGTAGATGTCACACAGGCAGTTGGTAATATGGACCTTGAATTTAGGAGAAAGATTCATTCTAGATATGTCAAACAATTCTAGAATGGTCAAATAAATGTGGTATGTTAGCGTACTGTAATGTTATTTCAGCACTCCCAAGACCATCAGTCCTGCTTCTGATTTGGTCTCCATAACCATATAACAGCAAGCACCCTGGCATACCCAGGATGACCTGCTAACAAAGGTTCTTAGATCTGCTTTTCTTAAAAGAAAGAAACTTTTAAGGGGTCAACCATCTTACTTTAATCAAACACAAATATCATTCACTTAGTTCAGGAGAAGAGTCAGCACCTTGAATGTCAGAGAAAATACAAACAGGAATTACAAGCAGAAATCGCAGAGAAAATAGCATAAAGACCAACACACAAGGCTTCTGTCTGACCATAAGTAATACATACATCACAAATCAAGAGACAAATCCAACTGTCTGACCGTTACATACATACATACATAGTTACCAGCTGGGTTGTCAAAGTCCTTAACTACTACTCAGAGTTTCATTTAGTCAAATCACAGGAAACTTCTTCCAATGAGTGAGCCCCAAAGCAAAATGCTAACCTCAGGATATATAGAGAGCCAGAAGGCATCATAATCCATGTACTTCAGTGCCTAATTATCAAAAGGTGTGAAAGCCTTCAAGCAAGAAAACTTCCCCTAAACAAACTTCCCTTAATGGACAGGTCAGGGAATGGTCAGGGAAGATCTTCAACTCCCATTAACACTACAAGTCTTTGTTAGGGACAGCAAATATTATAGAAAAGGGATCTACTTTTTGCCACCAATACCAACTACCAACCAAGTACCCTTGATAGGCAGGTAAGCCAAATAACCCCAGGAATAGCAGTGCTTCTTTTAGTCCACAAGTTCTGATGCCAATGTGTCACCTCCATCCATCATCCAGAGAAGCAAAGCCTTTGCAGAGAGTCTCTACCACCACCAATTACTGAACACCTGCTGCAAGCATGGGGGCAGGCAAACTAGCAGAAGAAGCAAGGCATCCTGAGGGAGAGAAAGGAGGCAGTATTTACCAGGTAGATTAAATCATCATAACCCTCACTACCATCACCTCAACCACTAGGTTACCATGTTGTCTCCTCTAATAGACTGTGAGCTCCTTGAGGTCAAAGACTGTGTTTTGTCTCTTTTTGTATTCCAAGTGCTTAGCACAGGGCCTGACACATAGTAGGAACATAATCAATGTTTATTAATTAATTGGTTGTAGCAAACTTTCAAGGCATAATTTCTCTCTATCAATCCAAATCATCAATTTATGGTCTTTAAGAGTTATTGAGTTCCACACATTCACACAGTCTCTGTGCTGCACTCTAGTCATCTGAGAGAGTCTTAGCTCCTGCTATTCTGGAGCAATCAGAACAATCCCAGCTAATTCTCCAGCCACAGCTCTTAGTGTGAGTTCTCAGCCACATGAATAAGTGACTAACAAACTAGACATACTTCTATATAAAGAAATTTAACAACTAACACTGATGGAAAAGATTCAGGAAAAATTACTTGTATTTCAATGACATTAAATAGACCTCTTAGTGTTGTGTTACGAGTCAAAGGTTTGCTTACAGTTAGAAGCTGGAATAGGTGGCACAAAGGATAGAGGACCAGACATGGAAAATCTGAGTTTAAATCTGACCTCAGATACTAAGTGGCTGTGTGACTCTGGGCAAATCACTTCAGCTCTGTTTGCCTCAGTGACTCAATTGTAAAATGGGAACACACTGGAGAAGAAAATGGCAAACCATTTCAATATGCTTGCCAAGATAACCTCATGGACAAATTGGGGTCATGTAGGGTTAGACAACGAAAAGAAGTTGGAATGCAGAAGTTCAACCTTCCTCCCTCTTAGCATCCCTGTATCTTTCTAATCACATCCTACTTTGCAGGCTTTCTTCACACAGCTATCTCTCTCAAAAATATAGGAATATATTCACATTGTCCCTAAGTCCCTCACCTTGAAAATGAGTTTCTGGATTTCATGAAGAAATACCACTCCCCTTAATTTTATTAAGTAATTTGATTCCTTTTGGTAATGACATATTAATAGAGGAACATATTGATAGAGGATAAAATGAAACCTAGACTATATACAGTACTCAAGAAAATCATATATAATAGTTTCCTTTGAATACCTCCATTAAAACAAATAGCTACTACAGTTTCCTCTGCTTCCATAGGCTAATGAAAATATCTTGAATTAACAGAAATTGACAGACAAGGAAATTTTCATGTTGGCAACTTTTAAAATTACTAGCAATTTTCAATGCATTGTAAATATCAAGAAATTAAAAAACAACATAAAATTCCCTTATCCTCTTATGAAATTAGCTTTCTTCCTGAGATGAAAATAAAAATTAGGTTACTCTGAGAGGCAGTTTTGCTCTTCTTTTTCAAAATGTTTTCTGGAAGCAAAAATGTCTTTTGATTCTGGACTATTTCTCTCAAGTTTTCTGAAATTCTGGTGTTCAATAGGTTTTCCTGAGAGTTGGTGAAGAAGCACAGTGCCACCCTAGATTAGTATAGTTGATACTCCAGCTGGAGTCCAAACTCTACCACTAACAGCTCAGGATCCTTAGAAATTACAATGTCCCCCAGGCCACCAGTTTTGCTTCCATCTTGACCCCATAAACATCATGGAGGGAAGCAAACTCCATGTGAAAAAAACTATCATGTGACACCCTGAAGATCAACTGCTAAACAACTCCCAGTGATGGGTAGGTAATCTCAACAGCCCTTAAAAAATCAATGCATCCCAGACCAACAATGCCACTATCAGTCTGGTCCTAACTGTCATCACCAAGGGGTGCAACCCTTGTCAACTGCCTCTGCAATGCTATAGCCAGCACCTTCTCATTAATCACAACCACTGAAGACCCAGAAAATTTTGTTGCCACCAAAGTCCTTAGTACTGTCAAATGGTTTAACATTAGAAATACATATGATTTTATTAGTGTAAATAAACTTAAATAAGATGCATTACCTCCTATATGTGTAACCTCCCTCAGCAACCTTGACAATAGGGGTTTTCTTCCTTTTCTAATTGTATCCCTAAGACTTAGCAAAGTACTTTGCACACAATAGGCTATAAATAAATACTACTTTTTATTCATTTAATCATATTGCAGTAATATGAAAACTACAAAAATATTAAAAGGCATAATTATTAATGATCATAGATGTAGACATAAAAAAGACTTCAGTGGTTATTTTGTTCAGCATCTTTATTTTACATATTAGTCAACCACTAGACATGAAGCTCACAGTCTAATGGGGGAGACAACACGCAAATGATTATGTACAAACAAGATATAGATGAGAGAAACTGGGAATAACTTCAGAGGAAAAGCATTAAGATTAAAGAGAATTGGGAAAGACTTCTCGCAAAAGATATTGTGAGACTTTAAGATATTGTAAGTGAGACTTTAAGAAACACAAGGAAACCAGGAAACAAAGATAAGGAGTGATATCATTCCAGGCATGGTGGACAACCATTAAAAATATTCATAGTTGGAAGATGGAGTGCCTAGTGTAAGGAACAGCAAAAAACCAATGCCTTTTAATCACAGAGCACATGAAGGGGAGTAAAGTATAAGGAATCTGGAAAGGTAAAGAGGGGGCAGGTTACAAAGAGCATTAAAAGTCAAATAGAGTATTTTATATTTGATCCTAGTGAGAAAACTGAAGCCCAGGGAAGATAAGTGATTTGTCACATAATGGGTGTCAGTGGAAAGATTTAAACCCGGGTACTTTGATTCTAGGAATGATATTCTTCGTATTATAAAATGTCAAACATTCCTGATAAGGATACACTTAATGTTTCATGCTTCTATACCTCACCAAACATGGTGGAGACCCTGAATTCTCCACTATCATTCCAGTGGAGTAAAACCCAAGGATTAAAATTGGAGAACTACAAAGTGACAACAACCTTCACCATTAAAGTCAGTAAAGCTTTATCACCTGGATTTTCACATCCCAGTATTGAATGTGCTTATAGAGATGGCAGGAATGGCTCTGAAGAGAACTTCGATTAGAAGAGCAGTTAACACTAGGCTCAGGGTACACAGAGGTGGTATGTTATGAAGATAGCACAATTGTGAGGACATTGAGATATTAATTCTCCAAGTATTTGAAGGAGAGAAAGATGCTAAAGTCAGAGGGAAAAATCTGAGATTATATTCATCTGACCCTTAAAAGACTACTTAGAGAACAATTATTACATATATTTGTGTGCATATACATGTATGTTTATATATACACAAATATATATGTATATACACATATATGTAAAATTCCTAGTTTCTCTCCTATACATTTTATGAGAATAATCTACACATGTATCAGAGAAATCTTTGTAGAAGGTATTAGACAGGAGCAGTAGACTTTCATGAGATATGGTCCACAGTAGACTACATTTTTACCATCACACAATTCATTGAAATGTAGAAAATAAGATTTCCACTGAGTATATCATTTATTGAATATGCAAAAAAAAATTACAAGATCAAAATGCTACCTTAAAGGCTATCTTTCAAGGAATCTGTTATACATGTACCAAATTATGTAAAAGTCCTTGAAAGATCTAATAATAAATAGCTTTATTTGATAACCTAGTGATCACAAATAACAAGCAAAGAATAAATCAGAAAGATGTATGCTTTCTAGTAATGTTTGAAAATATAATGAAGGAAATACATAGTACAAAAAATAGAAGCATAGATTTAAACTTAATTGGAAACTAAACAATCTAATTTTGTTCAATTATAAACCAGTAAATCTAAGTGAAATGGATTAATAGTTACAAAAATATGTTGCCCAGATTAACAGAAAAGGAAATAGAATACTTAAATCACCCTGCCTTAGAAAAATAAATCAAACAAATCATAAATGAGCTCCCTAAAAGAAATTCCCAGGACTGGCTGAATTTACAGATGAATTCTACCAAACATTTAAAGACAATTAATCTCAATATTGTATAAATTATTTAGGAAAAAATGGAAAAGAATGAGTTCTACCAGTCTTCCTGTGACATAAATATGGTTTTTATATTTAAACAAAGAAGAACAAAACCAAAGAAAACAATAGACCAATTTTCCTAATGAATATTGACACAAAAATTTTAAATAAAATTCTATCAAGGGGAGTATAGTAATATATCACAAAGATCATATACTATGACCAGATGGAACATTCCCAGGAATTTGGGGTGGTACAGTATCAGGAAAACTATTAGCATAATTAACCTTATCCATAAAAACCAAAATTCATGTGATTATCTCAAGAGATGCAGAAAAGGCTTTTGAA